>CAMZMU010000052.1:153253801-153672699 GCA_947311845.1 Poa pratensis
GTAGTTCATCCTTGGACTATGGGTCCATAGCAGTAGCTAGATGGTTGTCTTCTCCACTTGTGCCATCATGTTTAGATCTTGTGAGCTGCCTATCATGATCAAGATCATCTTATTGTAATGCTACATGTTGTGTTTGCTGGGATCTGACTTATATTGATACCTATGTGGAGCTGAATATTATATTATCATGTCTATGTCATTTGTGATCTTGCATGCTCTCCGTTACTTGTTGAAGCCTTGGCCAAGTGAATACTTGTGACTCCAAGAGGGGGTATTTATGCATGATAGTTGGGTTCAACCTCTATTTAACCTGGGATAGTGACAGCAAGTTCTAAGGTTGTAGATGTGTTGTTGCCACTAGGGGTAAAACAGCAATGCTTTATTCAAGGATGAATGTATTGTTTACATTACGCACATTACTTAATGCAATTGTCTGTTGCTTGCAACTTAATACTGGAAGGGGTACGGATGTTAACCGGAAAGTGGACTATTTAGGCATAGATGCATGCTGGATAGCGGTCTATGTACTTTGTCGTAATGCCCAAATGAATCTCATAGTAGACACCACAACTCACACATGCATGTTATATGCACTTATCAATTGTCAATTGCCCAGCTGTAATTTGTTTACCCAGCATGTTAGTTATCTTATTGGAGAGACACCACTAGTGAACTGTGGACCCCGGTCCATTCTTTTACATCTGAAATACAATCTACTGCAATCATTGTTCTCTACTGTTTTATGCAAACAAACATCATCTTCCATACGATACGTTTAACCCTTTGTTTTCAGCAAGCCGGTGAGATTGACAACCTCACTGTTAAGTTGGGGCAAAGTAATTTGATTGTGTTGTGCAGGTTCCACGTTGGCACCGGAATCCCTGGTGTTGCGCCGCACTACACTCCTTCACCAACACCTTCGAAGCAACCTCGTTTTCCTACTGGTTCGATAAACCTTGGTTTCATACTGAGGGAAAACTTGCTGCTGCACTCATCATACCTTCCTCTTGGGGTTCCCAACTGACGTGTGACGTACACGCATCAAGCATTGTTTCTGGCCTGTTGCCGGGGAGATATTCCCTCGTCAACTTAGCGCTAGCAACACGTTTTCTGGCGCCGTTGCCGGGGAAAACCGAATTGCTTCTGCAAGGGGAGTCTCTCACACCCAATCTCTTTACTTTGTTATTTGTCTTGCTTAGTTTATTTTTATTTAGTCTTGTTTGCTCTCTTTATCAAAAACACAAAAAAATTAGTTACTTGTTTAATTCGGTTTGATTTTGTTTTTCAAAATGAGTACTCCTGAGAACACTAAGTTGTGTGACTTCACTAGCACAAACAACAATGATTTCATATGCACTCCTATTGCTCCACCTGCTTCTAAGCAGAATTTTATGAAATTAAACCTGCTCTATTAAATCTTGTTATGAAAGAGCAATTTTCTGGTGTTAGTACTGATGATGCTGCTGCCCATCTTAATAACTTTGTTGAACTTTGTGAAATGCAAAAGTATAAGGATATGGATGGGGATATTATAAAACTGAAACTTTTTCCTTTCTCCTTGAGAGGAAGAGCTAAAGAATGGTTGCTTTCTTTGCCTAGAAATAGTATTGATTCTTGGACAAAATGCAAAGATGCTTTCATGGGAAATATTATCCTCCTGCTAAGATTATATCCTTGAGAAGTAGCATTATGAATTTTAAACAACTTGATAATGAACATGTTGCTCAAGCTTGGGAAAGAATGAAATCTTTGGTGAAGAATTGTCCCACTCATGGACTGACTACTTGGATGATCATCCAAACCTTTTATGCAGGATTAAATTTTTCCTCAAGGAACTTATTGGATTCAGCCTCTGGAGGAACCTTTATGTCCATCACTTTAGGTGCAGCAACAAAGCTACTTGATGATATGATGATCAACTATTCCGAATGGCACACCGAAAGAGCTCCTCAAGGTAAGAAGGTAAATTCTGTTGAAGAAACCTCCTCTTTGAGTGATAAGATTGATGCTATTATGTCTATGCTTGTGAATGGTAGATCTCATGTTGATCCTAATAATGTTCCTTTAGCTTCATTGGTTGCTCAAGAAGAGCATGTTGATGTAACTTCATTAAAAACAACAACTTCAACAACAATGCTTATAGGAATAATTTTGGTAGCAACAACTCTAGGCCTTTTCCTTCAAGTGGTAATGGTTATTCTAATGCTAGATCTTTTATGCCTAGTGAGGAAAGGATGATAGAAATTGAGAGATCAACTAAAAGCTTTATGCAATCACAATTTGAGCAAAATCAATTGTTTACAAAAGCTATGAATGAACAAACTGCCATGTTGAAGAATATAGGACAGCAACTCGAAAATATAAATAGTGAGATTTCAGGTTTGCAAACTAAGATTTCCATTGCTGAAAACCGTATTTCATCTATGTCTGAAGCTCAGTCCTCTTTGATTAATAACATGGCAGCGAAACCTGAAGGTCTTGATGAGTCATTTGCTACAGCAAATGCCATCCAAGTTCGAATTGATAATAATATTAGGATGTTGGCTGAATTGCATGCTAGGTGGGAAAAAGAGGAAGAACTTGAAAAAGAGAATAGTATAGTTAGAGTTTGTACTATCACCACCACTAGTAATGCTAATGTTTACATGCTAGTAAGCCTCCTACTATTGATGGTAATGTTATTGGTGTTGGTAATGTCTCTACTACTTCTGCAAAGCGTTTGAAATTGCCTAAAACTGCTGAAACTTTTTCTGATAAAAGTGCTGAAATTTTTCAAACTATTGGAGACAATGGTTCCACCACCATTGACAATAATGATTTTGATTTTGATGATTGTAACATCTCTGAAGTTATTATGTTCTTGCAAAAATTAGCTAGAAGTCCCAATGCTAGCACTATTAATTTGGCTTTTACAAAGCATATTACAAATGCTCTTTTGCAAGCTAGGGAGGAGAAGTTGAAACTTAAAGCTTCTATTCCTAGGAAATTAGAAGATGGTTGGGAACCCATCATTAAGGTAAAGGTGAATGATTTTGATTGCAATGCCTTGTGTGATCTTGGTGCAAGTATTTCGGTTTTGCCCAAGAAGCTTTATGATATTCTTGATTTGCCACCTTTGGAACATTGTTATTTGGATGTTTTCTCGCTGATAATGCTATGAAGAAACCTTTGGGGCGAGTTAATGATGTTTTTATTACAGTAAACAATAACCTTGTCCCGTTGATTTTTGTTATGGATATTGAATGCAATGCATCTTGTCCTATTGTTTTGGGAAGACCTTTTCTTCGAACTGTTGGTGCCATCATTGATATGAAAGAAGGTAATATAAGGTACCAATTTCCTCTCAAGAAAGGTATGGAACACTTCCCTAGGAAGAGAATGAAGTTACCTTTTGACTCTATTGTTAGAGCAAGTTATGATGTTGATGCTTCTTCTCTTGACAACACTTGATTTTCACTTTCTGCGCCTAGCTGAAAGGCGTTAAAGAAAAGCGCTTATGGGAGACAACCCATCGTTTTTATTTGCTGTTATTTTTGTTTTCTTTGAGTCAAGGAGTTTTGTTACTTCTGTAGCAACTCCTTTGTATCTTTATTTTATCGCAATGTTGTGCCAAGTAAAGTTCTATATTGAAAGTTGATGCAAGATTTGGATTTCTGCGCAGTGACAGATTTTTAGCTGTCACGGATTTGAGCTTATCTCCCTGTAGAAAATTCAAAAAATTCTGAAAAAATCACGCATATTCCTGAGATATGTACGCAACTTTCATTTTTAGGCCAGATCCATCTGAGCAACTTAAGTGCCTCGAAAAAATTCGTCATTCCAGACTGTTCTGTTTTTGACAGATTCTGCCTTTTGTTTTGCATTCGCTCTTTTACTGTGTTTGTGTGGATTTCTTTGCTCCACAAAGCATTGGTGGCTGTAGCTAATGTCCAGAAGCTTTGGGATTGATTGTATCATTACAGAATATGAGAATTTTTGATTATGCACTAACCCTCTAATGAGAACTGTCTTGAGTTTGGTGTGAAGGAAGTTTTCAAGGATCAAGCGAGAAGGGTGATATTATGTGATCAAGAAGAGTGAAAAGCCTAAGCTTGGGGATGCCCCCGTGGTTCATCCCAACCATATTCAGAGAGACTCAAGCGTCTAAGCTTGGGGATGCCCAAGGCATCCCCTTCTTCATCAACAAACTTATCAGGTCATCTCTAGTGAAACTATATTTTAATTCTTTCACATCTTATGCGCTTTACTTGGAGCGTCTGTGTGTTTTTATTTTTGTTTGTTTGAA
Source organism: Poa pratensis (assembly GCA_947311845.1). Lineage (NCBI taxonomy): Eukaryota > Viridiplantae > Streptophyta > Magnoliopsida > Poales > Poaceae > Poa > Poa pratensis. Next base: position 153,258,087 of record CAMZMU010000052.1, read on the forward strand.
TAAATTCGGATCCTAGCAATCCTTGTGTGGGAGAGAGACACGCTCCGCTTTTTCATGTGAATACTCATGTTCTTCACTTATATTTGTTGAGTATTCTTAACTAGCTACTGCAGTGCTTTTAGCTCCTGTTTTTCATGCATCTCTTCGAGCTGTTAGCACTTGTTTATAAATACTCTCTTGCTGCATTATATTATCATTTGGAGAGTTTATGTTTAAATAAATTGATTGGTGTTTGTTTGGAAGAAAGAAAATGCTACATGTAGTAGTTGGTATTGGAAAAGACATATGCATTCTTGTAGATCATTGTCTTGTTTCGATTTGATACTTTGCAATTGTTTTGAGCTCTCAAGTAGATCATGTTTAAGCTCTTGCATCATGTAGTTAAAGCCTAGTAGTGGAGAACTACCGTAGAGCTTGTTGAGACTTGGGATGCATATTTGTTCTCTCTAAGGTCTAGATATTTTCTGGTAAAATGTTTGAGCAACAAGGAAGACAGTGTAGAGTCTTATAATACTTGCAATATGTTTTTATGTGATTCTTGCTGTACCGGTTTATACTTGTGTTTGCTTCAAACAACCTTGCTAGCCTAAACTCTGTACTGAGAGGGAATGCTTCTCGTGCATCCAAAACTTGAGCCAAAACCCATGCCATTTGTGTCCACCATACCTACCTACTATGTGGTATTTCCTGCCATTCCAAGTAAATATTTCATGTGCTACCTTTAAACTATTCAAAACTTTATTACTCCTTATTTGTGTCAATGTTTTATAGCTCATGAGGAAGTATGTGGTGTTTTATCTTTCAATCTTGTCATTTACTTCTGACAGACTTTCCAATGGACTAGTGGCATATACATCCGCTTATCCAATAATTTGCAAAAAGAGCTGGCAACGGGGTGCCCAGCCCCAATTAATTACAACTTTCATTAATAATTCTCTTCACATGTTTTGCCCTGATTTATCAGTAAGCAACTTAATTTGCAAATAGACACTCCTCCATGGTATGTGAATGTTGGAAGGCACCCGAGGATTCGGTTAGCCATGGCTTGTGTAAGCAAAAGGTTGGGAGGAGTGTCATCTATAAAGAAACTAAAATACATGTGTAAACAAAAGAGAAGAGGGATGATCTACCTTGCTGGTAGAGATAACGTCCTTCATGGGAGCCGCTCTTGAAAGTCTGGTTGACAAGGGGGTTAGAGTGCCCACTACCATTCGTTGACAACAACAAACACCTCTCAAATACTTATTTTGTGCTCTCTATATGCTTTCGAAAACTTAAAAAGCTCTAGCACATGATTTAATCCCTGCTTCCCTCTGCGAAGGGCCTATCTTTTACTTTATGTTGAGTCAGTTTACCTACTCCTTTCTATCTTAGAAGCAAACACTTGTGTCAACTTTGTGTGCATTGATTCTTACATGTTTACTTATTGCACTTGTTATATTGCTTTATGTTGACAACTATCCATGAGATATACATGTTACAAGTTGAAAGCAATGCTGAAACTTAATCATCCTTTGTGTTGCTTCAATGCCTTTTACTTTGAATCTATTGCTTTATGAGTTACCTCTTATGCAAAACTTTTTGATGCTTGTCTTGAAAGTACTATTCATGAAAAGTTTTTGCTTATATGATTCATTGTTTACTCTTTATCTATTTGTTAGCAAACTATAGACCATTGCTTTGAGTCACTTCATTCATGACATGAGCCTTGCAATATATTGATCAAGATTGTGTGAAAGCATGTCTCCTCAGAAATTATTTGTTGTTATCGTTTTACCTACTCGAGGACGAGTAGAACTAAGCTTGGGGATGCTTGATACGTCTCCAACGTATCCATAATTTCTGCTGTTCCATGCTTATATTATACCATTTGCTACATGTTTTATATACACTTCATATCACTTTTATGCATTTTCTGGGACTAACCTATTAACAAGATGCCACAGTGCCAGTTCCCTGTTTTCTGCTGTTTTTGGTTTCAGAAAGTTACTTCTGGAAATATTCTCGGAATTGCACGAAACAAAAGGCCAAGTCCCTATTTTTCCAACACGTACACGGAGTCCGAAGGAGAGACGAAGAGCCACGAGGTGGCCAAACCACCTGGCGGCGCGGCCCAGCCGCGCCGCCTGTGGTTTGGGCCCCTCGGGGGTCCGCCGACATCGCCCCTTCGCCTATTTATTCCCCGACGTGAAAACCCTAAAACACCGAGCCTTTCATCCAGAACATATTCGCTGCCGCCGCCGTCGTCAACCCTAACTCGGGGGGTTCTGAAGCTCTTCCCGGCACCCTGCCGGAGAGGGGAATCATCACCGGAGGGCTCTACATCGCCATGCCCGCCTCCGGAGTGATGCGTGAGTAGTTCATCCTTGGACTATGGGTCCATAGCAGTAGCTAGATGGTTGTCTTCTCCACTTGTGCCATCATGTTTAGATCTTGTGAGCTGCCTATCATGATCAAGATCATCTTATTGTAATGCTACATGTTGTGTTTGCTGGGATCTGACTTATATTGATACCTATGTGGAGCTGAATATTATATTATCATGTCTATGTCATTTGTGATCTTGCATGCTCTCCGTTACTTGTTGAAGCCTTGGCCAAGTGAATACTTGTGACTCCAAGAGGGGGTATTTATGCATGATAGTTGGGTTCAACCTCTATTTAACCTGGGATAGTGACAGCAAGTTCTAAGGTTGTAGATGTGTTGTTGCCACTAGGGGTAAAACAGCAATGCTTTATTCAAGGATGAATGTATTGTTTACATTACGCACATTACTTAATGCAATTGTCTGTTGCTTGCAACTTAATACTGGAAGGGGTACGGATGTTAACCGGAAAGTGGACTATTTAGGCATAGATGCATGCTGGATAGCGGTCTATGTACTTTGTCGTAATGCCCAAATGAATCTCATAGTAGACACCACAACTCACACATGCATGTTATATGCACTTATCAATTGTCAATTGCCCAGCTGTAATTTGTTTACCCAGCATGTTAGTTATCTTATTGGAGAGACACCACTAGTGAACTGTGGACCCCGGTCCATTCTTTTACATCTGAAATACAATCTACTGCAATCATTGTTCTCTACTGTTTTATGCAAACAAACATCATTTCCATACGATACGTTTAACCCTTTGTTTTCAGCAAGCCGGTGAGATTGACAACCTCACTGTTAAGTTGGGGCAAAGTAATTTGATTGTGTTGTGCAGGTTCCACGTTGGCACCGGAATCCCTGGTGTTGCGCCGCACTACACTCCTTCACCAACACCTTCGAAGCAACCTCGTTTTCCTACTGGTTCGATAAACCTTGGTTTCATACTGAGGGAAAACTTGCTGCTGCACTCATCATACCTTCCTCTTGGGGTTCCCAACTGACGTGTGACGTTACTACAAGCATTGTTTCTGGCGCTGTTGCCGGGGAGATAGAAGCGACACCGCAATATATTCCCTCGTCAACTTAGCGCTAGCAGAAGGTCTGACTTGTTGACTTGGAACCTGCACAAACAACCAACAACTATTTTGCCCCAACGAACAGTGAGGGTGTCAATCTCACCGGATTGCTGAAAACAAAGGATTAGCCGTATAGTGGTGGAAAATGATGTTTGCTTGCAGAGAATGAAATAGAACAATGATTGTAGTAGGTTGTATTTCAGATGTAAAAGAATGGATCGGGGTCCACAGTTCACTAGTGGTGTCTCTCATAATAAAATAGTAACATGCTGGGTAGACAAATTACAGCTGGGCAATTGACAAATAGAGAGGTGCATAACAATGCATATACAAGTCATGATGATCACTATGAGATTTACTTGGGCATTACGACAAAGTACACAGACCGCTATCCAGCATGCATCTGTCCTAAATAGTCCACCTTCAGGTTAGCATCCGCACCCCTTCCAGTATTAAGTTGCAAGCAACAGACAATTGCATTAAGTATGGTGCATAATGTAAACAATACAAATATCCTTAGACAAAGCATTGCTGTTTTACCCCTAGTAGCAACAACACATCCACAACCTTAGAACTTCCTGTCACTGTTCCAGATTAAATGGAGGCGTGAACCCACTATCTAGCATAAATACCCCTCTTGGAGTTACAAGCATAAATTTGGCCAGAGGCTACACTAATAACGGGAGCATGCAAGATCATAAACAACATATATATGATAGATCAATAATCAACTTGACATAGTATTCAATATTCATCGGATCCCAGCAAACACAACATGTAGTATTACAATAAGATGATCTTGATCATGATAGGCAGCTCACAAGATCTAAACATGATGGCACAAGAGGAGAAGACAACTATCTAGCTACTTCTATGGACCCATAGTCCAAAGATGAACTACTCACACATCACTCCGGAGGCAGGCATGGCGATGTAGAGCCCTCCGGTGATGATTCCCCTCTCCGGCGGGGTGCCGGGAAGAGCTTCAGAACCCTCCCGAGTTAGGATTGATGACGGCGGCGGCAGCGGATGTTTTCTGGAAATATGGATCTGGTCTTTAGGGTTTTCGCCTCGGGGAGAATAAATAGGCGAAGGGGCGATGTCGGTGGAGGCCCGAGGCTCGCTCCCCACATGGCGGCGCGCCAGTGAGCCCACCGGCGCCATGGGGTGGGGACGGCGCCTCGGTGCCTCCCTTCGTCTCTCCTCCGGACTTCGTGAACGTGTTGGAAAAATAGGAATGTGGCATTTTGTTTCGTCCAATTCCGAGGAACTAAAAACTAAAAACAGGAACAGCTTTTCTGAAACTAAAAACAACAGAAAACAGGAACTGACACTGTGGCATCTTGTTAATAGGTTTGTCCCAGAAAATGTATAAAAATGCCATGAAGTGTGAATAAAACATGTAGCGATTGGTATAATATAAGCATGGAACATAAGAAATTATAGATACGTTGGAGACGTATCACCTTTCACGTTAGAACATCATCTCAGAATTTTGTAGAAAATAATTTGATTGATGTTAATCTTTGTTTTGTTATAGATACACCACAATGATCTATGATAAGTACACTAGAATGCTACTTTATGAGTTACGACAATGTTCTATGATTACGACAAAATAATGTTACTTTATGTGCCACTTTAAAAATTGTGTGAACGTGTTTCTTTCATATGAATTTCAAGGTATTAAAATTGTATGAGTGATTTTGCCGGATGTTGCTGACTAATTTATATAAATTCGACGATAATTTATCTTACAGTAGTATTACTACTTCGGAATATAAAAAGAATTATGTATTCATAAATTTAGTAGAGACGTGTGTGCACGTGCAAGGCTACTAGTCGTGGTAAAGAGACAAAAATCAATGTTGTTTAGTCCGATGGGACCTTCTCTTTTGAGTGCGTGGGCCGTGTGATGGAGAGGATCAGGCCGCTTTAGAATTTAGATGCATACGAGTATCCCTCAAAGTAGCACCACTTTGGTTTCCAAAGGTGATCAATCTTTTTGGCTCGTCACATACAGTCTCTGCATGCATATGTGCGGTGAGATACTTCGAAAGATATTTGTGTCAGGTTGTTGTTTTAGAAACCAGTATTGTCCCTCACATTTCACACCAGTATGGAAAATGAATATCGTGAAAGAAGAGTACATAACAGTTTTTCAGTAAGTAGTATGAAGATCCGTGAAGTCTGATAATGAACACGTACGTGATATTCAAAACATCAAATTGACCCATCTTTCTTTGCAAGTTTCGAACCGGAGGTCCCTGGGTTTCGCCACTACAAGTGTCTACAACCCATGCCACTAGGCACTGCCCCGTTATTCATGTGCATAGTTATGATTGCTTTATTTTCTTACAGTGAGTTGCGTTGATTTCTAATGGTTGCACGAAATCATCGCATATTTGCCTCCATGTCTCTTACAGGGGGGGAGTGTTGACTGCATATGTGTAACTAGTTTAATTTGGCAAATTCCTTATAATTTGATGCAATCTTGTAGTTATGTAACACCAGGAGTACATTGAATGATATTGTCCCTACACAACATGTCATTATCTCTTGAAAAGGCAATGAATAGGAAATATACACTATATACTTGATTAAATACGCATGCTTTTGCACATGTGGCGCTCTCAGCTTGGAGGTTCATCTGATCTAGATCAATGTCAACCATTGTATTTTTGATTTGCTCTTATGATTTTTAACTACACATTCTATTTCCTATTTGTGTTGTCTAGGTTTCCTCTTTTGAAAAGTGTTTTTGTTCATTTCGAAAACTCTCTCCATATATATATATATATATATATATTGTATTTTAGTAGTTCAGTTGGCCGATGATAATTTACCTAATAATAATTAATACAAATGAGTAAATACCATTAAAAATATGACATTGAGCTTCACAAGGAATATATTTATGTATATACTCATTCACAACGTACCATGAGCACAATTCTAAGTTTATTTTAAAATACAGTAAATATATCATTAGCTACATCCAGATTTTTGTAGAATTTTTTAAAAGTCGTAAATATAATTTTAGTAAATAATAATAATTGAAGAGACCACTAGAGCTTGCGAAGCCCAAAATTTCTACTCACAAGTTTGCTCTTTATATGTAGTGAAGAAAAATCTGATCTAGTCCACAACATTACTAATACAACATCTTGTTGAACTCCTGTTAATCTGATAAAAGAAATGAAAATACTGACTGTTGTTGAACAAAATATGTGAGTTATTACAATATCAAGCGACTTGGCCACAGCTGTGACATACGTCTAGTGTGTGGTGCTGCTAAGAGCCATATGCTTGTGGAACTCTTCGCACCCCTCGGCGCCAATCTCTGTGAAGGCTGCCACGAGGCTGGGCACCACCTTGGCGAGCGCAAGCTTTAACCCGGCTGAGCACTGATGTTCCCTACCAGCTTCAGTGGCATGGGCATCACCGACAACACATCCTTGCAGCCGCTCATCGCATGTCCTGAGCACAAACCTTCCCTGACGACGGAAGTGTTCCTTGACGAATTCCTCAAAACCCGGAGGCGGCCGGTGCAACAGACAGAGCATGGTCCGGAGGGAGAGGTGGTAAGCATTCTCACTGTAGGGAAGCGCGTTGCGGCGGCCCTCTGGTTTGCCAACTTGGGTCTCATATCCGGCCTCGTTGTAGTATGGTTGTTCGTTGAGGACGAGACCCTGGATGGAGACAACAACTTGAAGGAGGCTTGACGTCGCCGGCGACCAAACCTCCGTGCCCTCTCCGTCGAATGTGTTCAGTAGACTGAGGCACACTGTCCCGGACTCGTAGAGGTTGGGATTGAGCCGTAGGCCGAAGGAGTGGTAGTACACCTGGGGTGGCTCAGCCGGGTAGGAGGGCGGTAGTTGCAAGTCGAAGAAGAAGAGTCCGTGATGGTATGGCGTCCCACTAGCGCCCACCATCACCACCCGGAGCAGGTCCATGCGGTCCTCATACACTCGTATATGGATTGTGTCTGCACATAAATTTGTTATAGGTATTCATTTAAAATCATGGACTGCGCATATAGTAGTGTATACTCTCATACCTGGTAAGTCGTTCTCTAGAATTTTCCATTCTTTTTGTACTGCTTTGACCCAACTTTTCTGACGACTTCCGCCCTGCAATTCCTTAAAACTGGTTAGGCTTTGTTTAGTTGTTTACAGGTTTAGTATTTCCTAAATTGAAGTAATTAAAAATTGAAGTATTCCAATGCCTGGCTAAGAAATATTGTAGTTTTTCTTCTTTCTCAGTTTTAGAACAAATTAAGAGGGTCAGGCCTATTTCTCTGGTACTTTCAAAAGCACAGCTTCGGAAATACTTTGGTTTTTGAAACTGAACATGCCAAAGTATTGTAACCTGTAGTAGTATTTTTAGAAACCAAAGTATGACGAGGAAGCTTTGAAAATACTGGGCCGCAAAACGCACCCTTAAGGTTCTCTATCTGTACAAGTGAACTGTTTTGCAAAAGAAAAGGAATCGTCGTAGTTAAGCAGATGGTTCTGGCGATAGACAAAACCATATATGTATTGTGCTTGTAAACGTTTTTACTTTAACTCTTAAATACCCGCCCGTTGTCCATGTTATAAGAAATAAAATATATACCGTGTTGGGTACTGTAGAAATAAAATATTAAATAAAAATTAATATTTTAGGTCCGCTGGGTACTGTAGATCATTCTCCTAACAAAAATTACATGTAAGTTTACAGTTTAACAGACGTAGCCACACCGGTTGTTTGCCAAGTGGACGATGTTAGAAGGATAGATACCGTGTTGGCAGCAGCCGGCTCTTCAGGTGCATCATCCATACCATCGTCCTCCACCACCCGTTCACCCATTTCAGTCCACAGCTCCATGTAGTGCTCCTCAAAGACGACAACGATCTCGTCAGGCGACACCTGCGGCACGTTCAATCAAATCAGCAACAGCTAATAATGGGTTGTGTTGAGACTAGAGGGTGTATAAAATCGTCATATGTTCTAGGTCCATAAAAAAGTAACAGAAAAAGATATATCCACGTACTGTCGATATGCTGCCATCACCCACTTGACTTGGACGTGCCCACGAGGAAGATCGACAACACGGCCTACCCATGAGAGATCTGCAGCAACGATATTCTTCTTCTTTTTGCCCTGTAACGCTGCGCTACCACTGTCGTCCGTTGATCCTGGCCCTAGGAGGCGAACAACAATGTCTCCGTAGTAAGCATAGTGGTGAGTTTTGAGATCATATGCACTCACGGTATCAGTGCACTCGGCCTCCCTAGCCTCGTCAGGGAACATCCCCGCCTTGAACCATGACACGCGAACCGTCTGGTCCTTGCAGTGTGCCGTCCTGACGACGCCCACACGCCTTGTCGACCCAGTTTCATCGTCCTTGACGACATCGTGGTCGCCATTAGTATCAAAAGGAAGACCATTCTCGACGACGTGTTCTCCCGGGAAGAACTCTTGCTCATTCACGAATTCAAAGGGAACGAGGGTCGCTGAAGGTATGCCATGCTGCAGTGTGCCGTCCTGCCATAGCACATCGACAGAGGTGCTGGTATTGGCGACCACCATAGGAAACTCCACCCCCGCATGCCTCATCGGTTGCTTAGCATAAATATTTAGCTCTTTCTGCTTCGTGGGCGTTACCACATGATCAGCAATTGGGCCTTCATGGTTATCATCAATCACGTCCTGGTTGTTTCTGGAGCATGGGTCGTCGTCCTCCTCCTCTCCTCTTCCTCTTGCTCCTGATTATGACCGCAAGCCGCATCCCCATCGTTATCGTTTGTTTTGGTGGAACTAGGCTCTCGAAAGAAGCAGCGGTCAGCTACCCCCAGCTGCAAATGGACGCAGCGCAGAAGAAGGTCAGGTCATCAGTGTGCTGGTGTGCTGGAGGAGCGGATGCCTCCACGAGCTCCTTGTCCGTCCCACAATGCATCGACGCAATCCAGTAGACGAGGACGCCCGATGTCTCCACCTTGATGACGGTGCCTTCGATACGATCAGGATTCCAGTGGCCGTTAAGCCACTGTGCCGCCTCAAAGACGGAACAAGCGTTTTGCCCGGTGACGCCCTGCCCCGGGTAGAAGTAACAGTTCATTTGAATCCGTTGATGAATTAGTTTGCCGCAGGTGTCATTGTCATCGGCCACTTGCTGTAGCGTATTGGGATCTGCGTTGCTAACCTTGCAGACGGCGCCATCGTCGAACAAGACGTCAATATCGACAGAAACCTCGACAACCCGGCCGAGCCACGGCCGGACACGACGAAGTCGCCGAGGTTGAGGCTCCTAACACGCCGCAGGCTAGACGGGGACACGCCCTCGATGACCCCGGTCGCTATGCCGCGGTTGTCGAGCTTGTCCAGGTCGAGCACGGTGGTGGCGCCGGTGACCATTGTTGTACACGACAGAGTTGTCGATGAGGAGGATCCCAAACGTATCGACGGGGAGAGACTTGTCCAGCGTGGCGTCCTGGACAACTAGCCCTTGGCGCCCGAAACTCACCAGGTCTTGCAAGTAAATGTTAGGCGTTGTTGTCGCGGCGACGACGTCCATCGTCGTACTTCCTGACTTGATCTAGATCGATCGAGGTGTCTGACGTTCCGGTTTTTGTGTCGAGGTGTCGAGGGAAGGTATATATACCCGTGCCGGCACGTTTTCGTGTAGCATATAGACTCGGACACGAGGAACCGACCCGTAATCGGTACTACCAGTAAAGTATGCTAGGGCCAGGAACTCCTTTTCCTCTACGACTACGTATTGCTGCCGTTCCTCTGCTCATGAACGTGTTTTAATTAGGTTTGGGTACAACTTCAGATTATAACCGATCAGCCCTATATATATCTTCTTTTTTGTTTCTTTTTTCGAGATTGCCGGTTGTTATATAACTCAAAGCAAACACCCACCAAAGGGGCATCGACCGCACAACGCATACAAAGTTTGAGCAGAAAAACAGGGTGGTAGGGGAGAGAGTTACATCATCGTCGGAGACGTCTGACTAAAAAAGAAGAATCATAAGGAACAACTACTAATGTAAGCACGGACAATGTCGACATCGGGCGGGCCGCATGCAGGTAGCGGTGTCCCCAAAGATTGATGTCATCGGCAGCATGGCAGAGAATCTCAGGAGGTGTGGTAGACTTCGCGTTAAAGGTGGCGTCGTTGCGGGCCTTCCACAGGTTACACAAGGTAGCCACCACCCCAAGCGCCACACTTCAAGCTGAAGTGTGAGGGCGGCCGGGCACTGGATATCCCACAGCGAGGCGGTCGGGGTGATCGCAACCCCTAACCTCCTCCAAGTGTCGCGGGAAACGGGGCAGTCGAAGAAGATGTGGCAGTAGGTCTCTGTGTCCCTGCATCGCTCGCATGGGTCGGAAGGCGCACAACCTTTATGGTGATGGTTTGCGCGCAAGCTGAGGCGGCTGGCGTCGGCGAAGTGGCAGAAGATTTTGATCTTAGAGGGGAGGCGGGTTCCCTAGGAGATGATGGCGGAGGCGTCGAGTTGGCCACCGGTGGCCATGGCGCGGTAGAAGGAGCGGGAGATGACGGCTGTGTCGGCCCCCCACGCTATATATATCTCTATCTCTACTACTAGTATATAAGTGCCAAACCATCCTCCTGGCTCATGAGTACTGATGGCACCCACATTGGGTGTGGGTAGAGGTTTACCAAACCCGCACTCGCGTCCTGAAATCTCAACCACACCCGCACCCATACACGGGCCTGGGTATAGATTTTGTACCATACCCGCATCCACGTGGGTATTAAAAACCCACGGGTAAACCCACCAAATAACACAGTATATAAGTAACTATCGATATGGTCATTTATTCATTGATTCAGCAAACGACAAGTATATAAAATTAATAATAAAATAACACGACATATATAAAATGAACAACAAAACAACTCATTGTTTATAGGAAAATAAAATCAAAAGAATACTTTAGATATCAAAATAACAATATACATATAGAAAAATGACATCATTACAGCCCAACATAAGTTGGGAAACAAGCAAAAATTACGTAGACGATTAGTATTAGTATTTCGGGTTTTTTTTCTTCAAAATAACCTTATTTTACAACAAATATACATGTCATAAACAAAAATAGATGGCTACGTGGGTATGCGGGTATGGGTACACAGTATACATGAGGCACACCATGACGTTCAGACAAAGTGTTATCATACCCGCGCCCACGATACCCACTGGGTACACAGTTTTTACCATTTACGTACCATGGGTAAAGTTTTTTAACCAAACGCTTACCCTAACGGGTAAATACCCACTGGGTATGCGGGTAATGGGTACCCATTGCCATCGGTACTCCTGAGTCCGTCCTGACTCGGCCGAAAGCACGTCCCCTGTCACCGTCGCCGCCGCCCAGACCTCCACCTTCCCCCACCGTCGCCCCTCCTGGCCTCCAGCAACAACGGGCTTCCTCCCCACCGCAAAATCCAGCAGTGCCCTCTTCGTTCACCGCACCACCGGTGACCCTCCCCGTTCACTCCGCCCAACCGGCGTCCTCCTCCCCCGGGGTCCAGCGCCGGCTACAGCAAGATGGCTGCTGCCCTTCCCTCCATGTACTTCCTCTCTGCCTCCGATTTTTCCAAAGATACCAACGCTTTGTCTGAACGTCATGGTGTGCCTCATGTATGCTGAATCTCTGAATTTCTAATGGGAAACCTCTGCTGAAGAGCAGACGGTGAAGAACCTGGGCACCATCGCACGCTCCAGCACCAAGGAGTTCTTGAAAGGCTGCAGGCGGGACGGACGGGAGCATGATCGGCCAATTCGGGGTGGGCTTCTACTAGCGACAAGGTGGTATACTGGTATGCTTGTTATGGATTCACATTCATGTGTGCATGACGAAAGTGTCATGCATACTGAATTTGCACATGTAGATGCAAGAAACAGTACTGACAACTTTGATTAATGCTAAAAGTTAGTCAACAGTTTCCTTAGCCAAGCTTTGCACCTCTGCATTCATTATTTAATTATACAGATAATTTGCTTTTATTTTCCTTTGAATACAACTCTCGTGACTGACATATGGATAAGCAGGATGAAGAGGTGGTAGCAGATAACTTTTAGCAATTCGAGTCAGGCAGTCCGCTGAGGCACAAGTCCAAATCGGTATAGCTTCAGGTCAAAATCTACTGACGGTAGAACTCACCTAAGCTGCTCAAAAACTGTAGTCCGCTTTATTGACTGGTAATGAGAAGAGGGATGCAGAATTCGTCTGGACTTAAGTGGAAGAAGAACGCGAGCAAGGGAGTCCACAAAACGCTGATGAGGGGGAGGTCAAGATGAAGATTAAGGCTAGCCGACCACCAATCCACCATGTTCAGATTAAAAAAATCAATTTAAATAGGTTTAAATATAAAAATTGTTCCAATTTGAATATTGTTCAAATCTGAAAAAAATCGAATTCGAAATAGGTTAAAAAATTAAAACTTTTAGTTTTTGGATAACTTTCAGATTATGAAAGAATATCAGATAGTTTTGTAAAATTCATAGTAATTTTTTTATTCAGATAAGAAACAGATTTTAAGAAACACAAAATGAAAACAAAATGCATCATAGTGATAGGTCATGGGCCTGCCCGTCTCCGGCTCGGCTTCTAGCGGCGCGGGGCTACGCTAGCGAGCGCTATATAGGCGGCCCGGTTTCCACCAGGATCTCCTGAACTCAAAGGACCCAACCCATATACCCGCTCCTACGTAGTGTCTATCTATCCAGAACCATCCTGAGATGGCCCAGAGTCATGTTCCGTCAGTCCGTCCCTATATTATTTCTGGTCCTTTCTCTGGACGGGCTGGAGAACTCCAACGTTTGTGTTAAGCCCATCTTGAGTAAATTTTCGGACTGCTACACTCTGGATATGTATAATAAACGTTAGTTTGTCTCAAAAATAAAAATATAACCGTTAGTACTCCTCCGATCTGCTTAAATTACGACAAAAAAAGTTACATGCACAACTCATATGTATAACTTGCGACTGTTTTTTTCAAATTAGAAGGAGTAGAAAGCTATTTTTGTGGTAAAAAAAGGTACTCATCTATGTGTCTAGTTTTCACGGCATTAAACAAATCTTCGTGCGGTCAAGTCATCGCATATATACATGAACTGGGGGAAAGAGATATGGCTGATCGCCATTATATAGACATGCCACTGGGTACGGGGAATATACACAATCTAATCTCTATAAACAAAGCAAACAGTTTAACATATAGTACCTTGTTTGGCTATTCTAATCTACCCATGGGTATAGAACACTAAGGTCATCTCCACTGGTAGCCCCGTAACCGTGTCCACCACACCCAAAGAAGTGTTCCATGACGGACAAGCATGCAGCATGGGGAGGGCTGCCCTAGCGGAAGCTATACGAAGGCTAAATACAAGATATAATAACATCATCCATGCCGGCATGCGGGAACCACCGATGGAGTGGCTCGCGTCGGACGACAAGCTGGCACCCTCTAACAACGAGGATAACAAACTTCTCTTACCGATGGCACCGGCTCCAGCACAGGAACCTGCCCCAGCGCCATCGCCGGTACCGGAGAACGATGCGCATGATGAAGACGCACTAGTAGGAAAACGCCTACCGCTGGTGGACGGAATTGGCCTACCGCTGGCGGGCGGGCGCACGCCAGCGATCATTACGTCAGTGGTAATTTTTACCGCTGGCGGGCGGCCGTCCGCCAGCGGTAAGGCTCGTTATCGCTGGCGGGCACAATAGATTAAACAGCACTGGCGTGCAGCCACGGCCGCCAGCGCTAAGCTACCTCGGCCGCCAGCGGTACTTCTCGCTGGTTGAAGTTCTGGGAGCGCTGTCCGCCAGCGGTACGCCTCTGTGTCCGCCAGCGATACATTTTCGTGGTATTTTTTGTTTTTTTAATAACATATTTCAGCAGTATATCAAATATAAATACAGTATATTCAGATAAAGGGGACCAAAATGACAATAATTCCACATACAGATGACCAAATTGTGATACACAAATACATAAGTTCATTATAACATGCATTACAAACCATATTATAGTACCAAAATAAGAATCACAATGTGATACACAAATATATAACTTGTCATACACAAATACATCACATAAATGATAGAGAACCACAATGTTTAAGAGAGGGCACGATCGATGAAGTTGGTGTTTCGATCATCCGGTTGTTGTTGCTCTCTTTCAGTGGCTTCAAGTGTTTATCTTCTGCCTCCTCCTTAGATACTTCCTCACTTCTTCATTTGTACGTATACACAAAGGCAAATAAAAATGTTAGCTAGGCAACTAAATTGTTCACATGTCGTGCAGAAATAAACAAAGTATACACAAATAAACTAAGCTAACTAGGAAGAATGACTCATATAATAGATTGGACACACAAATTCAGGGATGGTGTGAGCGAGCCAGTATGATGCAGAAGATATGTTTTCTTGCATTATAGGGCTCACTCACAACACCCCTGAATAACATAGTGTCACCTCATTTCAATCATCGACATTGTAAGACTTAGAGAAAACAAGATGCAAAAAAAGTATGCCTCATACTGTAGAATATTATTGGAAACACACAAGTAATCCTGAGAGCTTCGTTGAACCAAGTAGGAGGCACGAAACTTGTATGTGTGCATGATACAAGGTTCAACAAACTATCAGGATTTCATATACTGTGCCACATCATTTAATCATCGGCATTGTAAAAATGAGGTATAGGGTCAACTGAAAAGCATGCCTCATTACTTAATTAGATTCAGACACACAAATTCAGAGACGGCGTAAGTGAAATCCAATGGGATGCAGAAAATGTGTATTCGTGCATATCACAGGTTTCACTCACGTCGCCTCTGCATCACATGGTGCCACATCATTTTAATCATCGGCATTGTGTAAAAGAATGAAGTATTAACTGGAAGACTTAGACAAAACAAGATTCAAAAAAATATTATGCCTCATACTTAGAATATTATTGGAAGCACACAAGGAATTCTGATAACCTTGTTGAACCAAGTAGGAGGCACAGAACTTGTATGTGTGCATGATACAAGGTTCAACAAACTATCAGGATTCATAGTGTGCCACATCATTTTAATCATCGGCATTGTGTAAAAGAATGAAGTATTATTGGAAGACTTAGACAAAACAAGATTCAAAAAAATATTATGCCTCATACTTAAAATATTATTGGAAGCACACAAGGAATTCTGATAACCTTGTTAAACCAAGTAGGAGGCACATAACTTGTATGTGTGCATGATACAAGGTTCAACAAACTATCATGATTCATGTAGTGCGCCACATCATTTTAATCATCAGCATTGTAAAGGAATGAAGTATTATTGGAAGACTAGAGCTGGGCAATTTAAGAGAGATGGTGTAAAGTAGAGCTAGGCAATTTAATTTAACAAGAGTACTAAATCGACAACACACCTTTCACTTCTGCCTCATCGTGGTTGGCTTTGACATTGGCTTTGGCGGGAACGGTTCAGAACCATTCAAAGAGTTGAATGGCCTGTCGTCACACTGTTGTGCTATGCGATTTTGTACATCGACATTAGATGGCCATGTACCTTGGTAGTAGAACAACCTGGGTGGCTCGGCACGACAAACATCCGTGAAGATTATTGAAGCAAACGTCTTCTGGATTAGAGCAAACTTTTCCGTGATAATCAGTGGATTTCGCCATGTCTTTGCACCATTTATCCATAGCAACTGGAAATTGTAGTCTTCAGTGATTCAGTACGAACTGCTCCATCGGATAGATGACATACCAGGCGTCCGTCGGACTGCCATGCACCTTCTTGATGGTTGAATGCCATCTTGCCTCGCTTAAGGTTTAATCTTCTTACGATGCCTTCATTTTGATAGCAGTAACCGTTGAGAGCATCATCGAGAACACTACCGATGTGCTTGTAGTCTTTCTTCTCTTCACTACCCGCATCGAGATAGAAGGCATTCGACTCTTTAGGGTACAGAACGATGAGGGTGCCATCTTGGTTCCTGCACAAAACAATAAAAAGAGACCATCACTCTCACTTATGCAAAATTAACGATGAAACGTACGAAAATATGTTATATATGGCGGCTAGGTAATGACTTACTTGGGAAAGTAAGTCATGAGAAAGATGTTCTTGGTAGTATTTGCAATGAAGATATCTTCGATGAACTTTGTCACGCGTGTCCTACCCACCGTGGTGTTCACATAGCAGTCGGACATGTAGTAGGGGTCGATTATCATGATGTCTCCGGCCGTATTATCATTAATGAGTCAGTGCGCCATACTTAGCGCAAACAGGCGGATCATGGATCGGTGGAGTGCTTTCATGTGGTACATGTCAAAGATGTCATCAAATCTGACAAAGAGCATGTCTCCGGGGTTTTCAGGGAGAAAGCCCATAATCCTTGGTACCTTTGCTATGTAAAGCGGGTATACGTGACGTGAGTCCCTGAGAATTTTGCTCTCGCAATAGAGAACACTTTCATGTAGCGCCTTCACGCACTAGTAGGAAAACGCCTACCGCTGGTGGACGGAATTGGCCTACCGCTGGCGGGCGGGCGCACGCCAGCGATCATTACGTCAGTGGTAATTTTTACCGCTGGCGGGCGGCCGTCCGCCAGCGGTAAGGCTCGTTATCGCTGGCGGGCACAATAGATTAAACAGCACTGGCGTGCAGCCACGGCCGCCAGCGCTAAGCTACCTCGGCCGCCAGCGGTACTTCTCGCTGGTTGAAGTTCTGGGAGCGCTGTCCGCCAGCGGTACGCCTCTGTGTCCGCCAGCGATACATTTTCGTGGTATTTTTTGTTTTTTTAATAACATATTTCAGCAGTATATCAAATATAAATACAGTATATTCAGATACAGGGGACCAAAATGACAATAATTCCACATACAGATGACCAAATTGTGATACACAAATACATAAGTTCATTATAACATGCATTACAAACCATATTATAGTACCAAAATAAGAACCACAATGTGATACACAAATATATAACTTGTCATACACAAATACATCACATAAATGATAGAGAACCACAATGTTTAAGAGAGGGCACGATCGATGAAGTTGGTGTTTCGATCATCCGGTTGTTGTTGCTCTCTTTCAGTGGCTTCAAGTGTTTATCTTCTGCCTCCTCCTTAGATACTTCCCCACTTCTTCATTTGTACGTATACACAAAGGCAAATAAAAATGTTAGCTAGGCAACTAAATTGTTCACATGTCGTGCAGAAATAAACAAAGTATACACAAATAAACTAAGCTAACTAGGAAGAATGCCTCATATAATAGATTGGACACACAAATTCAGGGATGGTGTGAGCGAGCCAGTATGATGCAGAAGATATGTTTTCTTGCATTATAGGGCTCACTCACAACACCCCTGAATAACATAGTGTCACCTCATTTCAATCATCGGCATTGTAAGACTTAGAGAAAACAAGATGCAAAAAAAGTATGCCTCATACTGTAGAATATTATTGGAAACACACAAGTAATCCTGAGAGCTTCGTTGAACCAAGTAGGAGGCACAAACTTGTATGTGTGCATGATACAAGGTTCAACAAACTATCAGGATTTCATATACTGTGCCACATCATTTAATCATCGGCATTGTAAAAATGAGGTATAGGGTCAACTGAAAAGCATGCCTCATTACTTAATTAGATTCAGACACACAAATTCAGAGACGGCGTAAGTGAAATCCAATGGGATGCAGAAAATGTGTATTCGTGCATATCACAGGTTTCACTCACGTCGCCTCTGCATCACATGGTGCCACATCATTTTAATCATCGGCATTGTGTAAAAGAATGAAGTATTAACTGGAAGACTTAGACAAAACAAGATTCAAAAAAATATTATGCCTCATACTTAGAATATTATTGGAAGCACACAAGGAATTCTGATAACCTTGTTGAACCAAGTAGGAGGCACAGAACTTGTATGTGTGCATGATACAAGGTTCAACAAACTATCAGATTCATAGTGCGCCACATCATTTTAATCATCGGCATTGTGTAAAGAATGAAGTATTATTGGAAGACTTAGACAAAACAAGATTCAAAAAAATATTATGCCTCATACTTAAATATTATTGGAAGCACACAAGGAATTCTGATAACCTTGTTGAACCAAGTAGGAGGCACAAACTTGTATGTGTGCATGATACAAGGTTCAACAAACTATCAGATTCATGTAGTGCGCCACATCATTTTAATCATCGGCATTGTAAAGGAATGAAGTATTATTGGAAGACTATAGCTAGGCAATTTAAGAGAGATGGTGTAAACTAGAGCTAGGCAATTTAATTTAACAAGAGTACTAAATCGACAACACACCTTTCACTTCTGGCTCATCGTGGTCGGCTTTGACATTGGCTTGGGGGAACGGTTCAGAACCATTCAAAGAGTTGAATGGCCTGTCGTCACACTGTTGTGCTATGCGATTTTGTATATCGACATTAGATGGCCATGCACCTTGGTAGTAGAACAACCCGGGTGGCTCGGCACGACAAACATCCGTGAAGATTATTGAAGCAAACGTCTTCTGGATTAGAGCAAACTTTTCCGTGATAATCAGTGGATTTCGCCATGTCTTTGCACCATTTATCCATAGCAACTGGAAATTCTAGTCTTCGGTGATTCCGTACGAACTGCTCCATCAGATAGATGACATACCAGGCCTCCGTCGGACTGCCATGCGCCTTCTTGATGGTTGAATGACATCTTGCCTCGCTTAAGGTTTAATCTTCTTACGATGCCTTCATTTTGATAGCAGTAACCGTTGAGAGCATCATCGAGAACACTACCGATGTGCTTGTAGTCTTTCTTCTCTTCACTACCCGCATCGAGATAGAAGGCCTTCGACTCTTTAGGGTACAGAACGATGAGGGTGCCGTCTTGGTTCCTGCACAAAACAATGAAAAGAGACCATCATTCTCACTTATGCAAAATTAACGATAAAACGTACGAAAATATGTTATATATGGCGGCTAGGTAATGACTTACTTGGGAAAGTAAGGCATGAGAAAGATGTTCTTGGTAGTATTTGCAATGAAGATATCTTCGATGAACTTTGTCACGCGTGTCCTACCCACCGTGGTGTTCACATAGCAGTCGGACATGTAGTAGGGGTCGATTATCATGATGTCTCCGGCCGATTATCATTAATGAGTCGGTGCGCCATACTTAGCGCAAACAGGCGGACCATGGATCGGTGGAGTGCTTTCATGTGGTACATGTCAAAGATGTCATCAAATCTGACAAAGAGCATGTCTCCGGGGTTTTCATGGAGAAAGCCCATAAGCCTTGGTACCTTTGCTATGAAAAGCGGGTATACGTGACGTGAGTCCCTGAGAATTTTGCTCTCACAATAGAGAACACTTTCATGTAGCGCCTTCATCTCCCCAGACAAACAACAGGACCACTTCGGCGGCAGGATCGGTTTAGCCATCACATGAGTAGTATGCCAATCGGGGATGGTTATCCTGTCCTGAACTCGGCGCAACTTCAACTTAGATCCCGCCACTGGCTGGCTCATGGACTCTTCAACGCCATGTTTCTTCCTTTTTTTTGACACCATCTTCTTAGGGTGCTTAGCTATCGTCTCTTGAGCACATCATTGAGTGTGCCCTGGCTGAGACCGTCAGACTGCTGATGAGCTTCAGGCAATGGTTGAGAACAGAATAGACGCTTTGTGATATTATGTTTCTCAGGGAGAGTAGGCGCCACAGGACTATTCACCATCAGATCACGGTCAGGTTGATCAAGAGGACTGACATCGTCCAAAAATGCCAGTAGGCATTGGGGTCTTCATTAGCATTCATCTCCTGTATCGGGATCAGCTGGTGGAGTGGCCTTTCCTTGGCTTGGCGGCGTCGACCCGGGAGGGTCCAAACGAATTAGCGCTTTTGGCCATAGCAGGGAAAATCAAACATTGCTCTAGGTTTAACTCACTTTCGGCTTCGAGGGGTTGAGTTGGAGGATCCAAAAAACCACAACCCTGGAACACCCGAGCCAATGAAACCTTATAAAATTCATCAGGAATAGGCCGCTTGAGATGGGAGCGGATACGTGGTGTCTCGACGCTTGCTTTGGCCACTTCCTTCAGCTCACCGTCCACAAATAGGAGCAAAGTGCATCTTGTATGGTCGGCCTGTTCACCGTTCACAAGTAAGGCGTTAGATAGGGTGTCATGCAAGAATGAAGTAATTAAATATGCGGATACATGATTAATTAAATTACCGTGAGGGCGTTGAGCTCGTCTAATGGCGACGGACCGGGGACGGCCCCCGCGTGCAAGAGATGGAAGGGCTGCTACGCTCCGCGGAGCCATGTACGTATCTGTCGGGATTAGGGTTGGCGGGTGGCGTTTGTTCGTCTTGTCAGGATTAGGGTTGACATTGTTGGAGTTGTTGCTACCTATTATGCTGTGTGGTAAGCAAGGAACGGGCCTAGGTCCTTTTTGCCCCCCTCAATCCAACTCCCAAACGACTCATATATGGTCGGAAGGATGGCAGCCACGGCCTTTGTCACTGCGCTGTCGATGTTGGCCTGCATGGAACTAGCCCTCCTATCACTTCGCTCCTCCTTGGACTCCGGGTAGTAATGCGACCGTTTGCGACCGACTCCGGCCCCGATCACCCGGCCACGATGCGGCAGAAGTGCCACCTCCTTATTCTTTCTCTTGTTTAGCGCCGTGTGGAAAGAGGTGTCCCACGGGCCTTCGTCACAGACGATGAGTCGCTTTGAGAATTGTTCTTATATCAGAAATTCCTTCTCAAGTAGGCAAGGTGCCCTGGATTCTTGGGTTCTTCCCTGTAATGGGATCTGATATATCGTCTCGCCATCGGGTCTTTGATCTTGGCATAGGGGTCTGGCCCTTTCCTTTCTCTGTCCTGCTTTTCCCAAACAGGGCCAGCCCCCTCGTATCCACGACATCCGAGATTGTGGGGACCTAAATTCTTCCCATGCATATCTTTCCCCCACCGGGATAGCGCCTTTGTTGAAGCTAGGCCTTGTTTTTCCTTGAAAATGTTGTAGTCTTCTTCAGAAATGGAGGGCCAGTTGGCGTTGATCTTTGCGTAATCATCACCAGCAAGAATGGCCTTTCTCACTTCTGATCTCCAAGTTGAAAAGGCTTTGCTGAACTTGCCGAGAGCGAATGTGTTTACGATATTGGTCTTCATATCATCGTTGTCGTAGTCTTTCGGGAAACAGTACGATGCGTGCAACTTGGAATAAGGTGTGTGGCCACATGTGAGTTCTCTTTATCCCTTATGTTCTCCTGTTGATGTTGCCGAAGTCCCGCACAATGCATCCCAAGGCTAAGCCGTACCCTTTTGCATATTTGTCTGGCTCCGTAGGAATCCCATCTGGGTTCACCTCAGTAAATGTCAGTCGACCGCTAGGGAGCTTGTTTCGGTGCCTTGGCTTACATTGACGCTTTGATCTGCTAGACGATGTGGTCTCGGGGCCACCTTCTTCACCGCAGAAGTGGTCTCGTGGCCACCTTCCCCGCCAGCAGAAGTGGTCTCGTGGCCACCTCCGCCGCCAGCACATGTGGTCTCTTCGCCACCTCCGTCGTCACTAGATGTGGTCTCTTCGCCACCTCCGACGTCACGAGATGTGGTCTCGACATCGGAATTGTTCTCCACCACCCTATCATCATCGACATCATCGTCGACATCCATCTCGGCGTCGATTGACTTCCGAGCCATCTTCAAATAACTATCATCCGGCTCCTTGTTGACTCCACCTCGAGAAGTCCCGGCCTCCATATTGTTAGCCATCTGCGCGCACACACAAAAAATCGTAGTTAGTAAAACAACATTATAAGGAAAAATTCAATTGGATGATGATGAAAAATTCGGGTACTCCATATGTCTTAATTTTAGCAAGTCATGCCAAATTTCACAAAAAAATTCGGCATGAGCTTTGCTAAAATTATGGAATATGGAGTACCCGAATTTGCCGGAATGGAAATTAATTAACATTCCGGCATTCTCAAGGGTCTCTACGGTACCTGCAAACATTTCATACGTAGCCACAAGGCCACCACCACACGCACAATAAATTCGCATTTCATACATAGTCGCAGCCACCACCACCAAAATATTCACATCAACACACATATATCATCTTCAAGACAGTTTAAAAATACCAACTTCGGAGGCTTATAAAATTATATAATCTTGATCCTATTTACAATGTACTTTCATGGATCTCATGCACTACGATTATTACTTCATGATAAAGCACAAAATAATTTTTTTGAAAACTTGTAACACCTTAATTCAAGTCGGTTTTCACGGCATGTTTAAACATTGACCATATTTAACACTTAGCAAATTTTTTGAAAATTTTCATCTCAATTTTTTTCATGTACTATAAATTTCCTAGCAGCACTAACAACAACTAGCATCTAACAGCAACTATCAACATCACAAATCTATCAACTATCAACATAAACTTGTTGTTGGCATTTCGGCAAACACCTTCGGTGCAGCCCGTTGGAGGGGAGGGAGAGGAGGGAGACGGGCAGCACCTCGGGAAAGGAAGGGAGGGGGACGTCAACGGCGGTGTGGAGCTACTCGGGCACAGACGGGCGGCTACAGACGGGCGCGCCGGTGTGGACGGTGGCGACGGCAAGTAAAGGGCGTGGGTGGGTGTACGCGCGGCGAGCAGAGGGGCGCGGTGAGCAGCGGTAGGGCGGAAGGGGGAGGGGCCGAGCGCGGCGTGGTCGCCGGCGGCGGCAGCCGGGCGCAGCGTGGCGTGGAGGCGTGGGTGGCGGTGGCGTCGAGAGCAGAGGGGGGGGGGGCGGTGGGGAATTTTGGAGAGGGCGCGGCGCGTGTGGGGATTTTGGATAGAAGAAGCGGGAGACCGCGGGCGGGGGCCACATGTAAGTGGCCAAAACATACCATTGGCGGACGGCTTTTTCCGTCCGCCATCGATAAGGTCCTTTTTTTATTTTCTGTTTTTCTATTTTTCATTTATTATTTCAAAAACTTTTTGTCTCCCGCGCCATCATGCGCTTTCAAACCTTTCGTCTCCTGCGCCGTCGTGCGCTTTGGAAGTTGATCAAGCAGCCACCGTCCGTTTTAGCTTTGGAAGATGATCGGTCAGCCCGCCAGTTTAATTGTGAATTGGAAGATGATCTGCCGCCGCCGTTTTCGTTGCTGCCCGGCCGCTGGCCTCCCTCTCCACCCTATATAAAAGGCCACTAATCCATGTCCTAAAGCACACACAAATCTCTCTCTAATCCTCGCTCTCATTCTACTATTTCCAATGGAGCCACTCGCGCGCGTTCCTCGGTCTCGGTTGTACTACTTCGTCAAGGAGGATATGCGCTTCAAGGTATGGGTCACCCTCCGTGCATCACGCGTGGAGAGGTGGATCCGCGACATGAAGAAGTTCTATCTCGACGCCGCACCGATCAAGTGCGTTGGACCTGACTGCGAGTTCAACGACTCTCTCCCTGGTCGACAGAGCGATCTTTCACCCGAGAAATGGCAGCACGCCGCCGTTCTTCAACTCTCGGTGGCGACCGAGACTCTTGTCTTCCAGATCTGCAGGGCTGATCGGGTGCCAAAGGTCCTCTAGGATTTCTTAGGTGATAAGACCATCAAGTTCTACGGCGTGGCTATCCACAATGACTTGCGGATGCTGCGCTGCTACGGAATTAAAATTCCGTCCGCGGTCGACCTCCAGAGGGATAGGCGGAACCCAACCGGCAATCCTACTCCGAGTCTCGTTGCTCTCTCCAATGCTATCATTGGGACAAAACTAGAGAAGAAGAACAAGAAGAAGAAGGACAAGAACGACGACGACGATGATGACAAAGAAGACCTCCGGATTCGTGGATGGGGCAACGTTCCATTGAGCTACGATCAAGTCGAGTATGCCGCTCTTGACGCTCGCATCGGGTTCGAGATTGCACGGAAGTGGGATAGTCTACGTGGCTATAATACCAATGTCGATCGTCTTAATTTCGTTGATGAGTAGATCTATATAGCGAGATGTGTGTGTGCCGTTGTGTCTTCTCTCATGTATCCGGTTACCTAAAAATTAATGGTCGAAATATTTGGATTCCTATCATTTTTCCGATCGAATTCATAAATATTAATTACTTTTTGAATTTCGATTTACCGGTATAAAGATATGGATACCAGGAAGCCGGGAAAAGGTGAAACCGGGAAGCCGGGGAAACGTGAAAACGGGAAAAGCCGGGAAAACGTGAAACCGGGAAGCCGGAAAAACGTGAAAACGGGACCGGGAAAGCGTGAAACCAGGAAGCCGGGAAACGTGAAAACGTGAAACCGGGAAAACGTGAAATTAGGAAGCGGGGAAACCGGAACACCGGGAAGGCGGGAAACCATTGTCAGTGTACTAGTTGCTATGTGAAATGATAAACTTGATTTTCGACAAAAGTTTCACAAACATTCTTCACAAAAAGCACTATCACGTAGAAACATCTACAAGTTTCAATTCGATCAAATGACCAAGTTATGTCAATTCGCAACGCATAGATTGTGATAAAGTGCTCATATTCGACACATAGGTGTGTCTTTGTATAGGAAGCAATGGTTTCTAAGGAAATTTATAGATTATTTTTATAAATACAATTTTCCTAGTTTATGTAGATTACAGGCTAAGTTAGCGCTGGCGGACGCTTTAGTGTGCCCGCCAGCGGTACTAAACTAAACCCTGGCGGACGCTTTAGTGTGCTCGCCATCGGTAATGTCACCCTTTATTTTTTTTCGCTGGTCTCAGCCGAGGCAAGAACCGCTGGCGGGCCCGAATTAGCGTCCGCCAACGGTACATTACGTATCGCTGGCGGGCACGTAGTCTCTCCGCCAGCGGTTATTTTCCCCGCTCCTTCCCAGATTCCTGCGACTACTGCTGGCGGGCATAGTTTGCGTCCGCCAGCGGTACGTCTAGAACCAGCAGCGGACTCGAAAAACCGCCCGCCAGCGGTCGAAGCGTTGGCGGACGAAAATGCCATCCGCCAGCGGTATGCTGGTGGCTATAAGTCTTTTCCTACTAGTGACGGACTGGATGGATGGCCATAGCCGCAATGGCAGGGCATGCAGGCAGCCATCGAGACTTCCATTGTTCGCCGCTAGATCAAACCCCACGACACAGCGGAGGTGAAACCAGAAGCCTCAGTCAAGGCTATGTAGGTTTCTCAAGGCCGCTGCGGCCAATAGCATATGACACATCCGGCGTCAGGTCAGTGAGGCTTCGGCGTCACTGCATGTAGTGTTTGGCGAGACGATGTAGCCTTTCACGACGCTTTGTCTTGTATAATCATTGATGTAAAGCTTTTTGACAACTTTTGTTGAATAAGTAAAACAAAAGCCATATACATCTATTCGATGTAGAGGCTGGGGCTTCCCCATTTCAAACCCACTTCAGTAATTTAGCAAAAAGTCTTCCCACCCGTTGTGGGCCTGGCCCGTGCCATGCACCACTAAATTTAGCAAGTGATACTTACCTTCAATTTTTTGCAAGCCTATTTCAGTAATTTAGCAAATGTATGTGTTGTAATGACCCCAAAAAATGTGATATGTTCAGATTTTATCTTTTGTATGAATAGTGCATGCTGTAGGAGTGAAAAATAAAAAGAATAAAGAAACAAAAGAAAGCATTTCGCTCCAGGTCGGGACGCCGTGCTATCGACATGCGGATCCGTCTGTCTAGTCTGACGTGACAGGGTCTACATTGTTTTTTGTCGGGTGTCGTGCTAGAGAGTATGGCGTCCCAAGGCCGGGCGCCATGAAAAAGGATTAGATTGTATAATGATTCTTATTTTGGTCCATTTTATAAAATAAATTTAAAAAAGGGTCGCTCGCAGGCCCTCGCATCGCATGGCATGCCATGAGACGGGTTAATTCTTTACTTCTTTCACCCAGACAGGAGGGAAGAGATAGTTAGCACGTGAGCAGAGAGAGAGGGTGAAAGCTACCTACATGCAGCATGTCTCCACGTCCATTGCAGAACCATCTCCTCTTTTAAATTTTCTCCTTTTTCAACTGGTCTAAGTATAAAGTTGTTCTCCTTTTTCTTTTGAAGTGCAGATTTGGTGCTCCCGAGCTCTAGTGATCCTGCCCGTTTCAAAAAATTAAAAACATATTTAAAAGTTTCAAAAAAATATGAAAAAAATCTTGTATGTTCCTATTGGTACTTCTTACAAACTTGCAAAATCTCAATACAAATTACTTTACGATTTAAGCTACACAAAAAAAGAGAAATGTGCAGATCTGAGTATAGTGAACAATATAAAGATTTAAATTTCAACTTTTGTCTTTTTTGTGTAGCTCAAATCGTAAAGTATTTTGCATTGATATTTTGCACGAGTATAGTACATATCAGTTGGAATATGCATGATTTTTTTCATAATTTTTTGAAACTTTTAAATATGTTTGTTTAATTTTTTAAAACGGGCAGGATCACTGGAGCTCGGGAGCATATAGGAATTTCTGGAACCATCTTCTCTTTTAAATTTTCTTTCTTACAGCTTGTTCATCTAACGATTGGCACTCTAGGTTATTTGTTTCTAACATTTACTGATTTACCAGTGTACTATTTGTAGTACTACTACTTGGTAAAATCAAATGCGTACACTCCTTGATTAACACCGAGTAATCCACAGCCTATTTTATGCCCATTAATATTAGTAGAAAACAGTCTCGTTAATTAGTGTTAGGAGCATTAATGATTGGCACACATGAGTCGAAATAATTACTCCGTGTTTTGGATAAAGCGAGGCTGACAATGCTCGGAACTGAACTTTAAAAGCTTCACCTCCTTTTTGTTTAAAAAAACTGCAACGAAGTAACCAATGCAAAACCAGATTATTTGGTAACAATCAGCGGCTTCCTCGTGTGCTGCTGTTGCGCTGGGTGTCGAAGGCTTGTACGTCTGCGTTTTCCAGTTCTTTCTTTGTAATCTTTGGTGATTTCGCAGTGTAGATCCTTAAAAAAAAAAACCGCAATGAAATAACCAATGCAAAACCGGCTTTGATAAATTGAATACCAAAACGCCGGAGTGCAAAGGCTCGTGGTCAAGCGCACTTTTCCTGGGCTGTCGCTTATCATGACAAAAAAAAGACAAAATGCTGGTGGTCGAGGACGTACGGAAGATCAGGCCGCGCATTGATCTCGAGGAAACCAGTTCTTCCCCATGCATCACGCCAGCTAAAGTTCACCAACCACACAATGTTCTTTACCGCCGGATGCAGCCGAGCAATTACCGTCTGCTGATCATCCGTCGCTCGCTCGCTCGTTTGGGCTTTTGGATCTTATTACGCAGAAAATGGAATAAGAATACAGATCAAGAATCCTTTGGTGATCTGCCCGTCCAGTTCGCAATTCGAATCTACGGCAGCTAACCCAGTACGTAGTACCCCCGTTCGTTCGTAGTCAGGATTATGCAGTGATACGGACGAACAAGCTGATAAAGGTAGCTACCTCGAATCAACTCGGCAAGGCAGTATCATACAAAATCGCGACCACAAAATAAAAGGGCAACACGATGAAGAGAATGAACAGCCGTAGACTCAAGATCGAAGATCTATTAGTTCGCATGATATTTGAACTAAACATAGCAGACCACAAACTAGATCGAACAACTAGATATATAGCAGACCACAGACTGGATCGAACATTAACTGATAAATAGCAGACCACAAACTCGTTCGAAGACGGTGACGACAGATAATTAATATATTGGACGAAATAGAAAAGATGATCTTCCTCTTAGAGTAGGACGACGACGGAACAACGCCTCCGTGGAGTCTGACGCTGCCCGCCCACGCGCGCTCGGACGATTAGGCCACCACGGCGGCGGCCGGCTCCTCCGCCGCCGCGGGTGGTGCCTCCTGAACGTTCTCCGCGCCGGCGAGCACGGCCGCCGCCGCGTCCGCGTCGGCGCCGGCGAGGACGGCCGTGGCGGCGGCAGCGAGAGGCGCGAACATGTTCTGGTTGTCGGGCTGGAAGGCGGCGGCGCGGGGCTTGGGGACGACGTCGGACTTCTTCTCGGCGCTGAACGCGCTCATGAGGTGCCACGGCCCCGTGCCGCGCTTCCTGGGCTTGCGGGCTCCGGCTCCGGCGCGGCGGCATGGTGGCGAGGGCGCGAGGCTCGGGTGTGTGAGGTCGGAGGGTGGATTTGGTGGAAATGGCGTGGCTCTCTCCCTTGCCCGGGCGGCCATTATATAGGCGGAGGAGGGAGGGGTGGGTGGGGACTAGGGCCTTCGGGAACCTTCGAATCTGCCAGTGACGGCGTCTCCCGCCGTGAAGCTGCTCCACGCACGGCCGCGGGGCGTCGGGCGTCCACTGTGTGTTTGTTTTAACGGCGAGTCCGGGGAAGAAGAAGGCAGTATCTTTGGTGGGTCCTACCACCTGACGGCGTTACCTTCCTCCGCGTCCGATATATATGGTGGACCCGGTTTAATTAGCCGGCGGCAGTAGTAGTACCAGTACTAAATTATCCATTAATTAATTAATATTATCATTAATGTTGTAAATAAATTTGGGCTTTGCAGCACCCAATATTACATGTCCTCACATATATTATTCCATGCGTTTGTCATATGAGGACCTAGTAATCCATTAGACAATTTGGATCAGAATTTCTTCAGATCCACATGAATACAAATCGGAAATTCTTTTCCTGGACACGTTGTGCCATGGTGCCGGTCATGCCGCTGTAGTGTACTAAAAGCGATAAAGGCGGGTGAAAGGCTGAAAACCCCACCCATTCCATCCATGCATTGGATCCTACCGTGGAGAATGAGACAAACCCAAGCAATCCGATGGAACCTCAGTTGCGTGCGTGTGATGGAGAACATCAGAGACCGCTTGGGAGTTGGGATGCATAGGAGTATCCTCAAACTAGCACCTCTTTCGTTTCTAAAAGTAATCGATCTTTCCATGTCAAAAAAAAAAAAGTAATCGATCTTTCTGCCTCGTCTCATACATGCTTTTCATGGTGATACTTCAGAAGGTATTGTGATACGTTTCTTGTTTCTTTTTTTTTTCTAGACAAGAATTGTCACCTACATTTCACTCTAGTATCGCTCCGACGACGGCCACCCTGGTTAGATATAGGGTTATTTAATTTATAGTTGTGTTTTTTAATTACTGCGTGACAAACTTTTGGCGCGAAATATGTAATATATCCAAGGGAAGCGCTGAGCGTCCTCCGGAGGATCGGAACCCCCATCCACCGCACTGCACGCGCGACACGTGTCTACGAGGGTCACTCACGCACATGGAGCGATACATACACGGAAAAAGGGCAAAAATCCACCACGTAGCAGAGAAAGTCAAAGCGCCATCCCCACCGCATCGCCCCTCCATATGACCCGCCCGTCGCCAGAGAAGATCGCCAGAGAAAGAAGCCGCCGCAGCTTGCCGGCTAACGTCGGAAGCAACACCGTGCGCCCTCGGGAGCATCACGGGCTACCGTCGGTAGCAACGCCGCGTGCCCTCGGGAGCATCGCTGGATATTGTCGATAGCAATGCCTCGCTTCTTCGGCAACACAAGAAAATTGCTACAAAACTCTTTACGGATTTGCATAAAAAAATGAAAAAAATGCTACAAAACCTCCAAACACTTGCACCACAATTCAAAGAAAAATGGATCAACAAAAAGGAATGTGCTACAATTGATCTGTAGATTTGCGTCAAAGGAAGAAGAAAAATGCTACAAACCATCCAAAAGTTTGCATCATAGGAAATAAATAAAAAATAAAAAATGAAATAGCAAGAATTTGCTACATCTGCTCTAGGGATTTGCATCAAAAGAACAAAAAAAATTGCGACAAATCTTCACAGAATTTACACCTACGCCCCTGCCGTGGTGCTGGAGGTCAAGCACGAGGAGGCCGGCAGTCACGAAAGCAAGGAAGATCGAGGTTGGGGGATTGACGGCCGGCCTCCATGGACGTGGAGGTCGGGGCGAGCTCGGGGACGACCTTCAACGGCGGCTAGGCCGCTCACCGGAGCCATCTCCACCGCCACCACCACCGGAGTGGAGGACGGCGGGTTTGGGTAGCCGTCGAAGTCGAGGCGGCTCACGGCGCGGAGGTGTGACTGAGATGGGGAGCGGCGGCGTGCCCGCTGCATCGTTCCTGCTTGCGGTAGGCCATGGCGGCTTGGTGTAGAGGAAACGAGAAACACATGAGAGAATCGAGTGGAAGAGGAGAGCTGACGAACGAATAAGGTGAGAGGTGTGTTTAGCGTCATGTTTGGGACACGCAGCGTGCGATGGGAGCGGAGGATGCGAGACGCGAAACCCCCGGATGGTAGGAAGCGTTTTCCTTGTCCAATCCTTGAATGAAATTTCGCCGCTTTAAATTCCAGTTGAATTTTTACAAATTTTAATTAAAGGCCAAGCAAACTTTTCCGTTGCTGTCTGTCGCTTACCCATCTCCAAAAAGAAGAAGAGGCTTCCGGGTGGTCCAGTCCAGTCCAGTCCAGTCGTGCGCATCCCTTTCCTTCTTGACCCCCAAGAAAGGAGTCGTCCCTTCCCCCATCACGTGAGTTCAAACTCACCAACCACCTGGAAACCCACATGTCATCTTGATTCTTGCCCCGCTCGTCTCGTGGAGTATTCTATTAGCCTGTCAATCATTAGCAGCTAGTCTTGTTAAATACTCTTTGATTAGTGGCGCTGATTCGGTTACATGGCTTTATTTATAACTGCTTCGGGAGTGTTTAATAATCGGTGCAGGCCAATCATTGACAGTCTTGATTATGTAGTTTGGAATATACTTAAAATTGATATTTAAATGCTCACGTGCACCCACACATGCATAGATGGCTACGTGCATGCATGTAATCTACTTCACCTAAATTAGATTAATTTAACGACGAGGCAAGCCAGCTGCATTCCGTTTCATTTTATACATTATTTGTGCATTTGTCACTACAATTATCTCATGTAGGGAAAATCCCCTCTTTCCGAGTAGGACACTCGGCAAGAGCACCACCATGTGAACAAACGGCGTGGAGCGAAAATAATTTTCCCGCACCCCCTCGTTGCCGAGTCGCGCCCACCGACACACTCGGTGAACTTTACTACAAATGCGCGGCAAGCCCAAAATTTTTCGCGCGCGTTCTTTGCCGAGCCCACCGACACAGTTGGTAGAGGGGGGGGGGGGTGGAAAAAGGTGACAACCCTAAAATTTTCCCGCACCCTCTGTGCCGAGAGGGGGCACTCGGCGAAGAAAACGCGACAACCCTAAATTTTTTCTGCAGCTTCTTTGTCGAGTGGACACTCGGCGAAGAGCTTGCTTCGTCACGGCACCGTTGGGCCGGTTGTCAGGTGCCACGTGGCTGGCCTTTTTGCCGAGATTAGCAATTTGCTAAGTTCTTTTTTTGTCTCTTTGACAGTTTGCCAAGTGCTAAATCATTGGTCACTCGGCGAAGTCTATCTTTACCGAGTGCTCGCGTGTTTGGCGAGTGTCATTTTCCGATTCTCGCTATAGAGGCCCTTTGCTAGGTTGCGTGCGTTTTTTTACTAGGCGAAGGCGAGACCACCCGGCAGCGATGATTTTTTCGGTAGTGCATCTTGCTGACCGTAGCTACTTTGTGCCGTCCGTATCGGATATCGGATATACTACCGCCGATCGTGTTGGTGCCAGCGTCCATGGCATCGCCTTGTGGAAGGACGTGAAATTTGACAAAAATAACCATCTGGCGAAACTTCAACAAAAAATAATCCTTTTTCGAAAAAATTCTAAAACTAACCTTTTTTTTGTGGCTTCCGTCACGGCGGCGCCACACCTACATGTGCAACGCCCCAAGGTGGGGGCGCCACACCTACATGTGAAACGCCCCAAGCTGGGGCGCCACACCTACATGTACAATGCAAACCTAAGTGCAATGTATCAATCATTTGATGCATTTGGGTCCATCTAATTTATTTTAGATGGAGAGAATGGTTAGTGTTCATCATGTGGACAAGGATGCCTTTTTGAAAGGCAAAGTGGAGCATGACTCGGAGGAGAAAGTGATGTTGTTTTGGGGCCCACGTTGCCTCGCACAATCCACGGACACCCATTATGTGTGTCCTCACACTCAACCGTGTAACGCTTCTGGACAAAGTGGTTCACTCGGATGTCCAGAAGCGTTACACGGTAAGGTTCACTCGGATGTCCAGAAGCGTTGCACGGTTAAGTGCGATGACGCACATAATGGGTGTCCGTGGATTGTGCGAGACAACGATGCCCCCAAAACAACACCACTTTCTCCTCCGAGTAAAAAAAATTAGATGGACCCAAATGCATCAAATGATTGATACATTGCACCAAGGTTTGCATTGTATATGTAGGTGTGACGCCTTAGCTTGGGGCGTTACACATGTAGGTGTGGCGCCGCCGTGGCGGGAGCCACAAAAAGAGTTAGTTTAGCATTTTTTCGAAAAAAGGTTATTTTGGTTGAAGTTTCGTCAAGTGGTTAATTTTGTCAAATTTCAGTGGAAGGACGAACTGCTCTGGTACTGTATTTCTAAAAGCCAAAAAGATAAAGCTGGCGAAGTCTGCAGGCTCTGTTTAGATGCAAAAGAAACAGCTGTATCCATGCATTCTTTCCATCCATTAGCAGCGTTGGTCCCACTGTGCAGAGAGAGACAAAACCAATGCTGCGTTGCTGCCCAATCCGATGGGACATCCTTTTTTGCGTGCGTGGGGTCATGTGATGGAGGATCACGCCGTTTTGGATGCATACTAGTATCCCAAGTAGCACTACCTTTTTCTAAAAGTAATCCATCTTTCTAATACAGGCCGGCTTTGCATCCATGGTTTATATGCGGTGATACTTCGAATGGTATTTGTGCAGGGTTTTTTTTTCAGCACCATGATTGTCATTTGCATTTCACGCTAATATTTCACGTATGAAAAGAAACCGCAGCGATTAGTATAATATTTGAAGCGCCGCAATATAATAACCGTATCTTTTTTGTTCTTACACTCAAGTCCAACACAAACAAAGGGTCACGCACAAAATATCTTCATATAGGTTTCCTGGTAACTCTGAAAATTTACCTTGTCGCTACAAGTTAACAGGCATCATTTTCAACGAATGCGTCCAAGAAAGAACAAGGTGGCTTGTCTCGCGGGTTCAAGACAGTGTAGGCTTGCAGACTGGCAGTGGTACTAGATTGTGCGTGGGACGGATTCATGCCCAAGGTGGTAATATGCAGAAAGCTCCTTATTCATATGAGTAATCCGCATGATATTTTATGTCCATCAATCAGTCGAAAGCAGTGCGATTAATTGGTGTCAGGAGTATTGATAAATTGGCACGCATGGGTGACAATAATAACTAGTGCTAGTAATTTTAAATGCTTGGAACAATGCCTTAATTACTATAGAGAATTATAAACATGTTTTGGATTAAATGGATGGAGTCAATCAATTGCAGTCATGTTATTAATAACATGTGCCCTCTGGAGCGCAGTGTCATTTTCCGGAACTAAAGTTCAAGGCCATCTAAATCGCTGCATGTGCCGTTGACCGAAGACACTAAACATTTTCTTATTAGCTGGTGAATTTAGCACAATTAAATTAATGTTAGCGCAAAATTTAGTAATTATTCTAGCTGGAGTGGCAACTAGTACGAATTGCTTAAGCCAGTCTATTTAAATATTGGTGTTATTTTAGTAAGTACTAGGTATGTACCTATTCATGTTTTTGGTAAATATTGTACCGTTGCACATACTTGTATTTGGATAAGGAAGTAAAAGCTGCAACAATTTATGTGTTCATAAAAGAGACTTTTAAGTGGTACATACTAAATAATGCTATTTACGTCGGATTGGGCAGCATGGTGGGCCCACGGTGATAAAATAAGCATCTCCATCTTCCCCTCCTCTCCTAGACTCCCACCCAACCCAACCCCCGCCGAAAATAAAAACACACGCTGATTGCGCCGGAGAAGCTAGCTGTAGTTAACGGGGGCAGAGGAGAAACGAGTGTTGCTAAACGGAGGACACAGTGCCTACTAGAGGACGGAGGGAGGACTGGCAGAATCGAATCTTCTGGAACCCTCGGGTTCCCACCCACCCTCTCGTTCCGCCGCCTATAAGTATGACGCCCGGACAAGGGAGAGAGGCACCAAAGCCATCTCCATTTCAAATCAAGGTCAGACCTGATCCTCCCACCTCCCGTCCCCTCGAACCTCTCCCCGAGTCTCGCCATCATGGCTCCAGTCCCGCCACCATCAGTTCTTTGCTGAGTAGGAGAAGTAAAAAACTGCAACAAATTATTCGGAGGGGAAATTGACCATGGCTTGGCTCGGTGGGACGGTTACGAGAAACCAGGATTGCATGTAGTGTCTATTGGTAATTCTCAAAATAAAATATTTTTGTTTGTTACTCCTATATATGTAAGAGTGTCAAGCGGTCGTCCCGCAAGCCCGCAAAAAAGAGTTTTAGTTCAAAACGAGCTGCATGCGTGGAGAATGCTATAACTAACCAAACCATCGTTTGACTACGAAGCGGGCCGGATTGGGCGCCGCCCTGAAACCTTATATATATATATATATATATATATATATATATATATATATATATATATATATATATGATTTCATGCGTTGGTCATCCGATGAGCTAGTAATCCACTTATGTGTTCTCTCTTTGCGTAGACAATTTAGAACATTTTTTTTCAAGATCCACATGAACACGAGAGATAGGACCTTCTTTTCCTGGACCCGTTGTGCCTCTTGCTGGCCATAACTCCTAGTATGTGCCTTCCGTTGCGGATAGACCACCGATCGCTCATTCTCCTTTATGCCGGGGCCGGGCTGCCGGCCATGGCAACGCCTTGTGGAACGACCAGATGCTCTACTATTCCTAAAAGCGAAACAGCTGGCGAAGCTCGCAGTCGCAGGCAGCACTGTTCGCATGCAACAAAAACAACCAGTTCTTTCCTCCCAGTGGACCCCACCGTGCAGAAGAAACAAAAAGCAACGCCTGCCCAATCTCTTCTGCGTGCGTGGCCCGCGTGTGACGGAGGATCACAGCTTTGGATGCACCACTTCGAGTAAGTATCTAGTGCTATAGTTGTGGCAGGTTGCTGTTTATTTGTTACAACACCACTATTGTCCATTTCACGCTAGTATTTCACCTATAAAAATATACACGCAGCTACTATCTAGTAGGAACTGTAACTACGAATTTATTACAGTATTTTTAAGCAATACTGTGTATATACCTACTGATGTTTTGGACAAATATAGCAATGTAGGATATACTATTTGGATAAGGTAGCGACCTTGCTACCAAACCGCCTGAGCGCACAACTGGTCGTGGTCATCAGTCGTTCCAAGGCCAAGAGAACTTCTCGTTGCTGTCGCCAGTGGTGGAGCTGCACATGGACTGTGTGGTCAAGCGACCACACAAAAAATTGGATAGTAATAAAGCTTCAGCTATGAATACACTATAATTGACCACATAAATTTGAATTTTTGACATCGGTGTAGCTTGTTATGAGGTTTGACATCACTAACAGCTACAGCCAGCTCCGCCACTGGCTGTCGCTACCCATCACCAAAAACAAAGCTGGTGGTCCAGCGAGTGCCTAGGAAGGTCATCTGCATGTCTTTTCTCCTTGACCTCGGCGAAACTAGTGCTGCCTCTCCCCAATCACGTGATCTCCTGTTCACCAACCACAGGAAAATCCATATGCCATCTTGCCCCTGATCACGAGTTTC
Source organism: Poa pratensis (assembly GCA_947311845.1). NCBI lineage: Eukaryota > Viridiplantae > Streptophyta > Magnoliopsida > Poales > Poaceae > Poa > Poa pratensis. Next base: position 153,294,279 of record CAMZMU010000052.1, read on the forward strand.
ACCGAATTGTCTAGTACTGTACTACTGTAGTAGTACTCTAACTAGTACAGTACTAGTACTCCAATTAATACTACTCCCTCCATTCCAGTCTTATTAAATACCATGGAAAAAAATAGCGCGCTATATCTCCGCTAATAGCACGCTATAGCGTTTTGAGAATTGTCTCGCTAAATAAATCGTGTACAATGTCTCGCTAATAGCACGCTATAACGCGATATAGCACGCTAATAGCGTATTTTTAGCCTGGCGCTATTTTGTTATAGCACGCTATTTTTTTCATTGTTAAATACACTTAATTAGTATATTACTCCCTCCATTTTTGTATAATGGGCGCAGCTTGAAATTCTCTGGGACCAAGGTGGCAACCGATTGGAGGAAAAATCTGGGCGTGCGACGTGAAAATAGCATCGTGGGTTAAAGAATTGCGCCTAACTAATCGCTAGAAAAACGCTTAGTAAACCCCACGCCCAGTAATCTCGCCGGCTCCTCGCATGCATTGGTGGAGTCCGTTCCCAGCGAAAATTTCTCCGCTTCTTCTTCTTCCCGCACTCCTTCCTTTCTCCCGCTCAGTTTCCATCGATAGAGCGCGCATATTTTCGTCAGATCAAAACCTTGCGCCGATCTTCCCCGCTGAAAACGAAAATTTCATCGATCAAATCCTCCCGCCGATGTTCCCGCCGATGCTCTCTTTATATAGGTGTGCAAATGGAGGCACACGAACAGACGCTCTGCTTCTCTCCTCCATCGCACTCCAATGGCGCCCCCGCAGCAAGGTGGATCAGATCGCCGGCCTCCTCCTCTTGGCCTCCGTGGGCTATCGCGGGTGGCTTTCCAACCCAGATCGCCGCCACCAGGAGCAGTTCGAGCTCCTCCGCCTCTTATTGATTGGCGGAGTAGCTACTTTGGAGTATGCAACATGCTAAACAAGACTTAATGATTGGCGGAGTAGCTACTTTGGAATATACTAAAAATAGATATTTAAATGCTTACGTGCACCCACACACGCATACGCACACAGATGCATGGGCTACGTGCATGCATGTAATCTAAATCACCTAATTAGACTAACTTAACGATGAGGTAAACCAGAGCCAGCAATGCCCATGCGGCGTTTCTTTTTTTTAGAAGAGTGGATTTCATTTTACCTTCTACTTCTGCATTTGAGACACCAATTATCTTATTTCGCAAAAACTTGTCTAAATTACATAATTTTAGAAACTCAACTATTTGATCTCATGCATGTATGTTGTACAAGGTGTAAGGTAATACTCGAGATATATTCGAGAATATTTTGATGACGGCAAGAAATGGATAAATGGAGAAAAGAGGATGACCCAATCGTTGGTAAGGCCCTCCAAGCTTTGCACATTTTTGCCGATCGAGGTAATTGTATAAGCTTCCACTTCGAAAGTTGAATTTACCATTTGGTGCCACTTTCTTATTTTTGGATTGGTTCAGATGGTGATTTTAGCAATTAACACAGAAAATCAAATTTACATCAAATCTAATAGATGGGATCCACTCTTCAATCTGAAACTGTAGAAATATGGGGAAATTACTGGGACTTGGAGCCACTTTTGTCACCAGATCCTTCGACATGTCGTTGTGTGTCATTCTCTGTAAGGGGAGGGGTGGAGGATGATGGGGCTTGCATAAAAACTGGGGCATGCGAAAGGCGAGGCACTGACATCGATGACGGGTGTGCGAACCCACCTTAGAGCGGTGAGGTGATCATTAATGTAGTTTGACACGACGCGTCTTTCTACCCACTGTCTATGACACGTGGGATATGCATATAAAGGTCTTGTCCTGGTGTTGTCTGGCGCCCTCGAGCAGGCCACCAAATTTATGGTTGACCTCAAGGGTGCCCACCAAATTTTGGATTGGCCCGGACGTATGGGCGGTACTGCCGGGGTGGAATTTTCGTACCGAAACCATTAAACAGTGCTTGGTGCTGGTGCAGTGGAGATGCTCTAACTGAGTACATACAGTACATATATCTTAGCAGTGCTATATGGATGTTGTCGCTGCTTCATTTACCTAATGTGTCGTGCCCACGTGTCAACGGAATCGTCATCTTTGACGTTCCTCTCCATGGAAAGTACGCCGCCCCTGCCGCAATCTCTGCCAGCTTTAGAGCGCACATGGACATGGTCATGAGGTTCTGAGTTGTACTGCCTGCATTTCAGTTTATTAGATGTATTAGGCGTATCTCTGCGACCAAGGTAGCAAGGGAGTAGGGAAAAAGATCAATTAACTTAATTGTGGCTTATTTATAGGAAAACATATGCATTGTTTAATGCAACAATTTGATTTCACACCGCATGCAAAAAGAAGATAGAGCCTAAACCGTTTCCTCTCTCTCCACAATTAGTTAGTAGCCAGTGGACTAATTCTTCATTAATTGCTAAAATTGCGTTTAACTATTAGAAAAACCAGGTTTTGGGAATAACTCTAATAAACCAGAATGGAGGGAGTAGAACAAAATTGAGACATATACATGAAACAGAGTAAATTTCACCATACTTCCAAAGATTTCTTACGCAGCTTCAGATTCTAATTGAGACATATGCGGTTTTAGGGTTGAAATTTCTGCGTGTGCGAATGTATTACTCCCTCCGTTCGAAAAAGGATGTCACAAAAATGAACTATAGATAGACCATTTTTATGACATCCTTTTCCGAACGGAGGGAGTAGTATTTTTCATCGGACATACAACGCGTCTAGTTTGTACTAGTACTACTAGTACTCCTACGTAGTGCCGATTCTGAGAGCAGCAGCATCGGACAGATACGTGCTCCCCCCCGCGTTGCGTGCGCTGACGTTCATATCTCTGCTGTGTCTCATCCTGTCGGCCCATGCAACATGGCACATGCTCCGACCCTGTGGTCTCACAGCAGATCTTGTGTAGGCTCGTAACTACAGCGGGACAACAGCCCATCCCGTGTGCCGCTCAATACTGTAACCCGGAATGATCAGCCGATCGGTTGGTAGCCTGGCTAGTACACACATTTGTGTTGCATGTGGCAACACGTAAAAGAACGGCCTCTTGTTCACACATACACAAAAAATATGTTGCATTTACAAATAAAAGTTCTTGAACAATGCCCCTCCCTTAACATGTGATTTCATTTAGACCTAAAAGTGAGCTGCAATGTTTTATGTTTAAGTTGCGGTATCCGATCGGCTCTAATACAATGTAGAATTGTATGCAGTGCACAGTTCACCCAAAGATTAATTTGATGGAAAATATTACATACATATGCTTATACTTTGACACCAACATTCTGGCATCATCATTGCCATCTATATCCTCAATTGGCTTCTCCTAAATAACTACTCCCTCCGTTTCAAATTAAATGACTTGCACTTGCCCACATGTGGATGTATCTAGACATGTTATAATTATAGATACATTCATATTTGGACAAATGCAAGTCATCTAATTTAGAACGGAGGGAGTAGTTCTAATTAATTTTGTTAGGATTCCTAGAGGAAGTACTAGTTATAAACTTTTTCAATCAATTGGTCCTTGATTTATGTGTTTTTCCTATTCCTTTTATCACATCCATATAAATTATTTTGACAATACACATAAAGTATGGTCAATAATGGGAGCAATAAGTGTCTTTCGCTAGTGAGCACCAGTAATTCTGGTATTTTAAAACTGCGGAAGAATACTCACGAAATTTCAAAAAATGAAAAAAAAATCTCAGACGTAGCCAATGATTTTAACACACACTTGTGTTGAAATCAATTTGAAATAGTTTGTGTTTTATGTTACACAAAATGACAAAATCTGATAAATTTGGATTTGAAAATATGCACAAATCCAAACTGTTGTCATTTTTAAATATACTAGTCCTCCATATTCTACTCACTATGTCCTCCAAACGGATGCGAGAGGAACGTCGTCCCAAGACCCAACATGAGGTGCTCCACACTGTTCGGAGGGCGAATCGTGCGACAAGCGCCACCCAGGAAGACAACGACGTGGAGCTTCGTGAAAAATAAGATCAGAAACCACCACTTTTTGACGATGAATCTCCAACCACCAACATTTCTCATCCACGGTCCCCCTGTCTCACATGAGCAGCTCCATTCGGGGGGCGACTCGTCGGAGTATGGCCAGATCTGAACCATAGAATGTGGCACCGGATCTACGAAGTAAATTACACGAAACTTCCATATTTGGTGTTGTGGTTACATGTCTGTACTATTCTTGGTGATTTTTTTTCAAAAATATATCGACCAGGGGACTAACAAAAACATTCAACGCTGATTTTTGTTTAAATAGTTATTTTGACCCGAGCTGACTGGTGAGACCCAAATGTAGTAGCTGACTAGGCAGCACATGTGGAGGAGGAGCTGACATGGAAGTGGGCCCCACCTGCTGGACCTATATTTTACTTTGTTCAGCATGAGCGTTATTTTATTCAGATTAGCATTTGTAGCTCTACAACGGGGACGTTGTGCCGGCCGTGGCGTTCGGGTCACTGCAGCTAATGCAGCACGCGTCGGCGGCCCTGGCTGTTCCCGTGACGGCGTGCACCGAGACGCGCAGGCTGCCAATGACCGGTGACCACCACGACAGGGGCATAGCATGGCTGCTGCCTCAGTACGTGTGGTCTCCGCGCCTGCTTCACCCGGAACGGGCTCTGCCGATGCGAGCGAGCTCGCCGCGCGGCCACCCGGCGCCGGGAAGCTGTCGATGCAGAGCGCCGTTAGCGCGCTGGACAGCAGGCTCGGACTACTCGCTGCTCGTCCGCACCTGCGTTCATATTAGGTTTTCTAATATGGACAATATAGAATATTTTAATGTGTAGATTTTTACTAGTTTTGATTCGTACGTAAATCGTATTAAAATTTCTAAACATATTATATATTATTATATTATACAATATGAAGTGAGTATTTGGATAAAGGTTGTATAGCTACAAAACTGCGACAAAATAATAAATGCAAACAGCGGCCTTGATACTACCGGAGCGCACATGCTCATGGTCCAGTGCGGCAGTGCCTATAGAAGGTCATGCGAATCCACTGTCTCCTTGACCTCCACGACCACGAACCATCCCCAATCACGTGAGCCCGTGTTCACCGACCACACCATGCATGGGCCATACCCATACTATGCCATCTTGCCCCCCTCCACAGGTGCAGAGTCTGATTGTGTGAGTTTCAGGAGTTTCACTGAATGTCTAGTACTCCAATAAATTGTTCTCCAGTACTAAATTTAGAGCTCTTTTACGGTGCTTGTGAAACTACCGTGGGTGGTTTCAGGTAGCTCCCGTCTAAAATTATTCTGGCCGTTGATTTCAATGGTGAACGCTACCTCTGGTCCTAAATTATAATAGCCGTTCGTTTCAGTACTTGGTAAGTAGAAAAATAGGTTTAATCAATCCGGGTTATTATGGTCATGTCCATGAGTTTTCTTTGGAAAAAACAAACGGAACACCCTGATCCTGTGAACCGCCGCCTACTGTCTCTCCTTCGATCCGGTGAGTGCGGCGCCGTCGACCTCCTCACCCGCCGCCCGCCGGCGTCACCCGCGGGATCGGACGCCAGCCTCCCCATCTCCGGCGACGCATCCGCCCCATCGCCGGCCGGCTGGGCAATCGGCACGCACCGCTGTGTCGCTTCCACTCCGGAAGGCGGCAGTTGCCGGCAACACCGCAGCAGGGGCACTCCACTACGGCGCGCTACCGTTCGATTCCAAGGTGAGACAATCCTGCTGCCCGCACTCCATTCCTCTCCGATGCCTTTTCAATTAAATTATCGATATGGACTGTCATCCATTCCATTGGGGCATGTTTAGTGTTCTGTCTAGAACTGAACAATTTCTGCACGCAGTGATTTTCTTTGCAACTTTAGGCATATTTAACTGTCGAATTAAATTATGGGCGAAAGTTCAAATCATGCCACTGACTCGGATTATCTTTGTGTCTTTCTATAGGACCGCAACAGTCACAAACAAACAAGATAAAGACAGAGTTGTGAGCTACATCACTATATTGCAAGCTAGGACAACAAGTTGAACATAAGCTTTAGGCGACGGAAACAGCAGATGCTATGTGGAGCAACCAATCAATACATGGTCTGCGGGTACTGACGATGTATGGTGTGACGCAGCCGCGCGGGGACTTGTTTCTGCGGCAACATTGTGAGGGTACATAGAGATAGGAGATACTATTGGTGAGGTGGAACTGAGCTGAAGGGGTTGTGTTTGGAATCATACCAGGCTTTCCTGCTGTTATCTTTGTGAGACGGGCGAGCGAGACTGCAGTTTCTGGTTCCTGCCGATGTATTCTTGGAGCATTCCTTCTAACTATAGTGGCTGCATGGTTATATGAGCAGCAAGTTTTATATGAACTAGCCGTAGTGGTTTCCACCTTGTAACTTGATTGCATTCTTCAAATGTGACAAAGCAACGAGCTGAATTTCTATTTGTGGGTTTGTAATTGTATGTGTGTTGGGGTTAAATTGCTGGCCTTGGCGGATTACAGAAATTTAGAAGAGCGCAGGGTTATGTCGATTTTGGCGACTTTGCAAATAACGGTAGGCAATAAACATTTTTTAAATATCAAGTCACCCAAAAGAATAAAGTTCGCACCTTACCAAAATGCACTTCTCTGGAAAACAACGACACACTTGCAATTCCCAGGACAAACCAATGTAATTCTCATAAACTGACTGATTCCAAAATATACAAATTTGACGCTCACAAATAGAACAAACTTGAGACAAATTAGTGCTACATGTACAGTTGAAACTTGAAAGGGAGAATGCACTACCTAGAGCGATGGGTGAATCATGAATGAGCTAGCTAGTACAGAGCACTAACAAAATGAACGAGTACAGCAACGCTTGAATGCATTTTAGCAAGCACATAGTGTGTCGGAAGCTGCAACCCGGACTCCAAATCATGCACGTCACCACCGTTGCCGAGCAGGAGACTACATCTGATCATCTCCAGCATCTGACCATCTCATGTACTCCACCAGCCGCAGAATGAACAGAAACAGTACACCGGCCGCACACTGAACGGAACAGAAATGGCCAGGGGTTCATCGGCAGAACTTGCCAACTTGGTAGTCCAGCGGCGGTCTTGCACAGTCCACCGGCAATCCACGCTAGCACTGCTTGCGGTAGCCTTCTTGGAGGTGCATGGTGTGAACTCGAGGGCGACGCTCGGTGAACTTCCTGGGGGACGAACAACTCGTTGTGGATTGGGGAGGACGACACACGTGAACTTCAGAGGAGGGAAGGATCGATCGGTGCAGCGGGAAGCAAGGAAGGGCCGCTCGCCGCTGGAGCAGGGTTTGCCGGTCATGGCGAGGACAAAGAGTTCTGACGTGATCCTAGGAGTTGAAGATGCAAGGAGGACGACAGAGGGAGGCACGTGGTAGAGGTAGAGGTTGCCACCAGGAGGCCCGAGCTGGAGACGGCTGGCCGGAGCGTGTGACAGAGGTGGAGGCGGCCGGCGGCGCGTTGGAGTCGGAGGTTACCGGCGGGCGGCGGCCGGTGGTGCTCGACAGGGTTCAGATGTGATCCGGAGAGTTGAGAAAAAGGAGAGGAACTAACAGGTGGGGTCACTGAGATGCAATGACCTAAATGCCCTTTTATTTTCAGATTAAAAATAAGAAAACATTGGTAGTTTCAGGTTCTTTCAATCCGGTAGTTTCAGGTAGTCCTTATTTTATCAACGTTCGATCAGAGCGGATGGATGGTTGTTAATATTACCAAGTATTGTAAAACTTGTACTAAATTTATTGATCAGGAGTTTCAATTTATTGATTCTATCCTATCGGCACGTCAATCATTTGCAACCAGTCGCGTTAAATACTCCATACTCGTGATTAGTGTTACAGTACTGATTACTAGGTTGCATGGGTATATTTAAGTAGGTACTCCAATCATTAACAGTCTTGTTTAATACTCGGACTAGTTGATTTAGAATATGCTTAAAATAGATATTCAAATTCTCACGTGCACCCGCACATGCATGGCTACGTGCATGCATTGATGCATGTAATCTAGATCACCTAATCGAATTAACACTATTGCAGAATAGGCTATTAGTGACAGGCTGAAAACGCCCATTAGTGACTGGCAAAGCGCCTGTCACTGATGACTAGTCACTGGTATGCGGTTACTAGTGACGGGCAAGTGCCTGTCACTAGTATGTGCACCAGTGACAGGCATTTGCGTGTGCCAGTCACTAGTATGTGTAAACTAGTGACAGGCAAAAGAAATGCATGTCACTAGTTACGATCCAAAGCCGCAGCCCTGTAGCTTTTGTAGTGACAGGTCCATTATTCTGCCTGTCACTGGTTTAAATTTCGGTAATAAAAAAATTAAATCCATGTACTAGATCTCGAATTTGCTCACAAAATGTCAAACTTAACATAGCAGCTAGCACAACACTTCACAATATTTGGGCAATCCAAAAGACATACTAACTGATTCCTAAATCGTGTGTTGAAAGAATTTACAAAAGAAAAGCCAAATGCACAATAGTTTATAATAACCACTATGTTACAGGCATTCCAAAAAAGTCTTCAGTTGCAGTAGCGCCAGCACATCCGAATGGTTAGTAGGTGTACATTCTGCAGCGTTGGGAGAAGCCAACAACAGAGTATTACCAGCTTGCTCCTAGACTTCAGTCCGATCACCTAAAATATGAAAATGGTATAAGTATGAAGTATATGACTATATATGCTAGCAGTAACTTGCACGTCAGTGTACATGACACATTAAAATCCATTTAGCTACAAGTTTCTTCACAATTAGTTGTCCTAAACAGATTCTCTGATTTCAAAGTATCAAGGGTAATAGACCTACATACCAGATCATTAAAAGTAAAAGATAGCCTAGATAGGAAATAAAAACCAAAAGCATTATCATACATTTAGCCTAGATACGTCAGTGTACTCTACGCATGCACTCCTCCATGAGAGAAGAGATCTCCCTGCAATGAAAATCAACAGCACCATAAGGTCCATATACATATTTACGGAATCATTAAAGAGAATTGAGAAAAACAGCAGTGGAGATGCCATGGTGGAGAAGAGACAGAGCCCGTGCCCATCACCATCTCTAGGCCGTGCACTTGGCAGACTTGGTCGAGGGGCTCTGAATCGGAATACGCTTGCTGGAACAAACAAACTTAACTGATAAATATTTTAAATCAGCAAGCCTCAGTGTAGCATTCGGGGGAGGAACTATAATGCAAACATGAAGAGAAGAGGACTATGAAATGTTCAGTAAACCCATGGAGAGTAAGCTATTTAGTATTTTCTGCGTCGAGATTGTTCTATAAAATTTTGTGGTTAAAAGAACACACCATAATAGATACCTACTGGAGAGAATAATAAAATGAGAAGTGAAATCAATATTTGAATAAATAACGATGCTACATATTCCAATTTACTGAGGCATTTACATATTCCAATCTACTATGTGCGCCAAAATATTTACCAGCAGCGGCACAACAAAAAGGAGTTCAGATGCAGGACCTCCTATCTTCCCAGCTTCGCCTCATGTGCCTTCTTGGTGTTTTCACATGAAAGAATGCAGCGCATCTTCTGTTGTCTCATGCACAAAGAATATGCAATTATAAGTCTATGGACATAGTTCCATTGTGGCAAAACCAAACATGTAGATAGGAAAATTCTGTTGCTTAAATTTCAATCCAGCACTCTGTAAATTTCCCTCTCCTCTGGTAAGACGATATGCATATATTGATAATCGGATGGATGACTGAAGCTTGTAAATGAAAAAGTGACTACGGAAATTGCATTGCGGAACATATGGTACAAGAATAACACAAAGAAATAGGAAATGCATAGCATAGCATACCATGGTACAGAAAGAATGTACCTCATCGTCTTGCATGTTCCTGAGAATGCTTCTACCTTGTGCTTCATTAGAAACCTACCTAGTAGTAAGAGAAAGTCCAAGGAGTGAATCACATACATATATAGCAGTGACCTTGCAAAAAAAAACATATATAGCAGTGAGCGTAGGTAGTGGTCGTGAAGGAATTTGGGTAAAAAAAAATCCAGCACACGTCAATACAATGCTATTGAAAATTCACGTGTATAAGATAGAGTGACATGGTACTTCCAATCAAAGTAATTCACACTGATGAAAATTCACCAAAGATTTCTCTACAACAAATTACAAATGCGATGACATCGATCATTGTACTTCCAGTCAACGTAATTCACACTGATGAAAAATTCAACAGCAATTGTTTTCATTGTCACTAAATGATCACGAACAGAGATTTCTGACTATATTCACAAAGATCGAGAAGCTCATGCTTTTAATCTGGTAGGAACAATATAAAAGGCACGTGACCTGCTGAAAACGAAAGCACACATATATGGTTGTTAAATTCATTGGATAATTGCTGATCTATTGATCGTTTGATCTCCTACACGCCATGTATCTTGGTTCCCTCGGGGGTTAGGACACATCCGTCAGAATAAAGCCAACCAAACAATTTGATCAAGGAAAGTCGTTCGAAAAAAATATGGTTGCCAAGCGAGACCAGGAGTAGCAAGGAGCTAGACTTACTTGTGGGGATGGATCGAAGAGCTGGGGGCGGTCACATCTGTGTAACGCAACCAAAGTACCAAACGCCTTAGGCAGATCCTCGGTCCGCCGGAAATCGTCAACACCGCCAACCTCCACAGCACCTCTATCACTGCGCGGATCGCATCTACCAACGCGGATCGAAGCCGCTCCCACCGCCGCGCTCTATCGCGCACCGACGAGACACCTCGTTACCGCCACCGCCTCCGCGGGAAAGCACCGCGTTTCCCTCGTCGCATGGTTGGAACAACCGCCGCTCGGTCCGCCTCGTCGCCGACCGGAACTGAAAGGGGGACGGCGTCCGCAGTGCCTGCACCGCACATCCGGTGCCCAGCCGACGGGTATCCCAGCTGCGGACGCAGGTCGCCGTTCCCCGGCGGACTGAGAGAGGGATGAGAGGAAGTAGGAGCCCCTGAGCTGCGCACCGAGGGAGAAACGAGGGAGGCTTGCGCAGGGGCAAGCGAGCTAGGCGACGCGCACCAGCGACGCGATGAGGAATCGATCTGCAGGAAGGAATCCATATGGGGAGGCGGAGGAGGGAGTCGCGGAGTGCGTGGGGACTGGATAACCGGTTTGTAGGCGACGGTTTTGTGAAGGAACGTGTGAGTTTTTCTTTCGCGCGGCACGGGAGCGAGCGATAAGTTCAGATCTATGCGGTTATATTCTTTCAGATGTGCGAGCCGAGATAGTTACCGGTGACAGACTTTACAGATGCCTGTCATTAGATAATTTTCTATTTCTACCGGTACTTATAAATAAATACTAGTGACAGTCGCTTTTATTAGCCCGTCACTAGTATTTCATACTAGCGACAGATTTTTTTTGCCTGTCACTGATAGTGCTTATTAGTGACTAGCATGGTTTTGTCCGTCACTAACTGCTTGGCGGTTATAAGCCTTTCTACAGTAGTGTAATTTAATGACGAGGTAAGCCAGCCGTATGGCGTTTCATTTTAAAAGAGTGGACTTCATTTTTACCTACTATTGAGACGCATATATTGTCATATAGCGAAAAATTGTCTGAGCTACATAATTTTTTGTAAACTTTGGAGTTTTTCTCTAATGCATATATGTTAGACAATGTGTGCGGTGATGATAGAGATTCCATGATATCAAGGGCCATGAATGGAACATATGGAGAAGAGAAGACGGCTCGGTCGTTGATATGGTCCTTCGAGCTTTGCACATTTTTGTCATGTCACATCACCTAGCATGACAGTAACATTAATTACATAAAATTACCACTATGAAGGTTGGATTTATAATTTGGTACCACTTTACATTTTCCGGACGAAAATCTACCAATTCAAATAGTGACTTTAGGAAATAACGCAAACGGCGATTTGAAAGGGAATTGGAACGGAATCTGACGTGTGTAACCCATTTTTCAGGGCTGAGGTGACAAATGTGTGGGAACTTACGGAGGGGACGAGGACCACTTGTCGGTCCAATAAAAAATTGAAATATCCCCTTTATCCGCATTGTGTCCCACCTCATTGACTGAGACAACGCAAGGGAACGTTGTCCCAAAGACAACACCGCACAGGAGGTGCTATGCACCATTCCGAGGCCGAGTCGTGCGGGGGGAGGCGCTACCTACGAAGCGACGCCATAAGGTAGCCGTTACAAGAAGCACACCGACGTGGAGCTCCGTGACGGACCGGATCGGACACCACCACTTCTTCTTGACGACGAATCTCCAACCACAAGGTGTGGTGGATTCACGCACGAGCATTCCCCTTGCACGTACGGTAGAAAATCAAATGTCTCATGTGAGCAGCTCCATTCTGGGGCGACTCTGGTCGGTGTATGGGCCAGATCCGGAACTGCATCATTGCTCATATGTGGTGGCACCGGACCGGATAGACGTCATGAGCAGCGCCATGCTGGGCCAGATCCCCACGTGGGTACGAGTTAGCTCAGGCGTGGATGATGTTGTGGTGGACGTGCGGCCCAGGAACTTGGTCATGTCGTAGGTTGAGTGAAACATGGCCACCATCCACGCGCGGTGAGCACACGGTTGCCAAGCGCAAAATGCCGCAGCAATGTCTCTCGACCGTGAGAGCGAACATGGACATGGTCATCAGATATTATGAGTAGTACAAAAGACATATGCATCAAACAAAGTAAATTTCATCATGCTTCCAAAGATTTATCACACATCTTCAGATTTAAAATTTCCTATTACGGTTGTACGGTACATCCACGTTTGAAATTTACTGAGTGAAAATGGATTATTTTTTATATGATGAAAAATACTGCGTGTGTGATTTTTACTAGTAGTACTCCGTACTACTAGTTATATTTAGCTCTACTATGTAGTGCGGATCTGAGCAGTAGCATAGGACAGATATACGCGCTGCCCTGACGTTCATATCACTGTTGTGTCGCATCATGTCGGCCCATGCAACATGGACATGGCGCATGCTTCGACCCAGCAGATCTTCCGTGGGCTCGCAACCGTAGCGGGTCCACAAACCAACTACAGAATATTAACTATATGGCCTACAGTGAATTGTTCACTATTCGGATAAACAGAAAGCAACAAATTCTAATACAGTTAAAAGTAATAAATACAAAAACTAACATAAATCAGTGCTCTCAACTTTAACAATTTTCGGGATCTAAACAACTTTCAAACACGAACTCCTCTGAATTTCACTAATCTTCAAACCTAAGTAATAATTAAATTTGTACATTACCGAATTTAAATTCCATTTACTCCACGGGCGCGGAGTCTCTATATATGTTTTTGACATGATTCTAAATAATGCAAACCAAAAAAATTAACAAATGTCCATAGTTTTTTTTCGAAAAATAGTTCAAACTATCCATTCGAGCTTGAACTAAAAAATGTCCACAGTTTTTCCCTTGAAACAATTCTACATAATTCTAAATATGATTTTGACATCATTCTAAATAATGCAAACCAAAAAAATTAACAAATGTCCACAGTTTTTTTTCCGAAAAATAGTCCAAACTATCCATTCGATTTTAAAACAATTCTAAAAAATGCAGATCAACAGTTCAAAACATGTTCTCGGGAAAAAAATGACAAATATGTCAACGGGATCACATAAAAATAAATATGCACGAGCAAAATTCAAATTTCAAATATCCATGTGGCTTACAAATTTGTATTCCCATATACGCGAAAAGGAATTCAAATGCACTGAACTATTCAAAAACTTGGTGATTTCCGAATTTGAACAGTTTTCAAAACTTTTAATTCACAACAACTTTACGGTTGAACGATTCAAAATTTAAGCCCACGGGCGCGGTAGAGCCGCGCTTAGTCCCTAGTATTATACATATCCAGAGTGCAGCAGTCCGAAAATTTTCTAAAGATGGGCTTAACAGAAACGTTAGAGTTCTCCAGCCCGTGTCCAGAGGTAGGACCAAAAATAATGTAGGGACGGACTGACGGAATATGGCTTTGGGCCATCTCTGGATGGTTCTGGATAAATAGACACTGCGTAGGAGAGGGTATATGGGTTGGAAACCGGGCCGCCTATATAGCGCTCGCTTGCGGCAGCGCAACCCCGCGCCGCTAGAAGCCGAGCCGGAGACGGGCCGGCCCATGATCTATGACTATGATACTGTTTACAAATTTACATTTTGTGTTTCTTAAAATCTGTTTCTTATCTGAATATATTTTACTATGAATTTTACAAAAATATCTGATTTTCTTTCATAACCTGAAAGTTATCCAAAAACTAAACATTTTAAAAATTTAACCAATTTCGAATTTGATTTTTTCAGATTTGAACAATATTCATATTTGAACTTTTTTATATTTAAACCAATTTAATTGATTTTTTAATCTGAACATTTTTAAATAAGATTTTTTTTAGTTCTTAACATTTTTGGATCTCAATTTTTTCCAATCTGAACATTTTCAATTCAACATTTTATAAATTTTTACGTTTTCAAACTTATAGAAAAGTGAAAAAAACAAGAAATAAAAAGGAAAACTGAACACAAAAAAGAAACGATAAAAGAAAATAAAAAGTAAAAGAACAAAGAGGTTCTATATCGCTTCCCATTGTACTCGCAATTTGTTTAGTTGTCAAATATTATGGTCCTAATTTTTATTCTACCACCATATGTCATTTGGATTTGGACATTAAATTTTTATCTCGTCAAAGAATTTATTTTTGCTATAAGTTGATTTTTCTCCATGTGAGGTAATTATATGATTATGTTTGTTGATTGTTTTGCACTTTTGAAAATTGTTATATATATTTATACGCAGAAACTAACGCTAATATGAAACTTTGTACCCTTTGTACTCATGATTTATTATTTGCACTTACGCTAAACATGAAAATTTTGTTCCCTTTGTACTCATGATTTATTGGACGCTAAATTTTCATATCATATGAAAATATATTCGACGTTTTTTGCGTTTAACGTTAGTGCAAATAATACAAAGTTTTATTATTCGACGCTAAATTTGCATATAATACGAAAATATATATTAAATAGTATTAAGTTTGTACTATACATGTTGATATTCTTACCTATTTATTTGATTAAATTATACAAAGTTTGACTATTACCAAACCCAGATCACGAAATAATTGTAAACGGAGAAAGAACATGTCTCATCAGCGTGCAAATAAAAAAGCCCACCTCATCCATGCTTTGACGGGGACAAGGTTTGGGCGTGTGCAGTCTAGCATGGGCCCGCAATACACCGACCCTTTTTAGGTATTTTTGTCCCACCTCGTCGGTTAAGGAGAGAAACACGAAAGAGGTCTTTCGGCTCCCATGATCTAGTAAACTCGGTATGCCAAAAAAAACCGTTCTGCTCATATGAAACTCCACATCCATATGCCTCTTGACTTGTGGTTTGTGGCAAAGTTGCTCTATCGTGCACCAATGTTTTTGTTGTTGTTGAGATTATTGTGCACCAAGGTTGCTGCTTAGAAAAATACCTCCTCACTTGTGACAAAGTTGTTGTATCATCGTACCAAAGTTGAGGCTTAGAAAAACACGTCGAAACATATGCTAGAGTTATCTAGTTTTGAAATCTCGTCATGAGTATTTTATAAAGAAAAAAAATCATAATTTTGACACGGTTTGAAAAGTTATAGCTTTAAAAAAATAATAAGTGTGATTAATGCCTGCCAGGTGGTCTGGTTTGTCTAGTACATGATTTTATTCTTGCCCATATGGCCATATAAGTGCAGGGGTGGGGTGGATAGAAAATTGTCCTCTTTTGTTTATATAAACCATGTGAGGATAAAAGCTTTCCTTTTTTGTGGGTGCACTCACCTGCACTCTCTAAATGCGTCCAAAGTATTTTAATTGCCGGATGCCTATGTATATTGGGTCGACCTTTGCATATCCTCTCACTACTGTAGCCCGGAATGATCAGCCGATCAGTCGGTACTCTCAGCTTTGTGTCGCGATGAACCGATGACCACCACACAAGGCTAGTACACACATTTGCCTTGCATGGGGGAAAGACTGAATTATTTAGAGATTGGTTTTTTGCACACATTTGTGTAGTCTAGAATATAAATATTTGAAATTGGTTTTTTGCACATTTGTGGACTACAACATAGGCTACATCCAGATTAGGTAATTAAAAAAACTCGTAAATATTTGTGTGAATTTTTGAAACCATTAGAACTTGAAAAGACGAAACCTCCTCTTGAACAATTAGCGTGAATCTTACTCCCTCCGTTCCATTTTAGTTGACTTCAGTATAGATGTATCTAGTATGTAAAATATGTCTAGATACATCTATTTCGAAATCAATTAAAATGGAACGGAGGGAGTAGGTTTTAGCGTCTGTCCTCTACGGCTGGTGAGTGCTGACTGCTGAGCACCGTGGTGGACTCGGCCTTGAACTGTTAAACTCGGCCTCCTATTTGTTCTCTAGATTTACACCTGCCATGGGCCTTAGGCAGAAACGAACTACTCCTACTTTTATAGAAGAGTAGCTGGGCCGGGGCCTCTGCCACTATGGGGCCAAGGGGAGCGCCCTGTTAACCCGCCGGGCCGGCCCACTGCTGTGTGCTACTAATCAAGTGGCTTCATCCACTCAAAAACAAAGTAGCTTCAACCCAATGAAATGCATATAGGATCGGCGTGAACCAAATCATCACACGCCCTGAGAATTGTATACCACGCCGTCTGATACGCAGAGATGGAAGTTACTTCGAATATACATGCATGCAAGGTGATACGCAAAGATCGGACTGAAAAAGGGAAGAGCCCGCAGCCAGTTCACACATTTGATGGAACTAACAACGTGTTACACTTCAGATTTTTTATTAACTATAGAAATCGATATTCCCGTACTTGAAAGAACATGCAGCAATTAAAAGTTGGTAATGATAAAAAATATGACGAATGATTAAAATTTGGCACAACATTGAAGAAACCCATAAACTTAAGAGAAAACAATCCAAATACTCCCTCCGTCCTGGTTTATTAGGCACAATTCCAAAAACAATTTGTCCCAAAACTTCTCACCTCTTAGGCACAATTTGCATTTAATGTCCTGTCACAATTGGCTAGTTGCTTCTTTCACCAATGCATGCAAGTTTTTAGCCCCAATTAGGTAGCACCTTGAGCAAAGAGATTTGCAAATTATGCCTTATAAACTAGGACGGAGGAAGTACTTTGGCCTACGCACCACCTTTCAAAGTAAATATCAACGCACAACCTAAGATCATGAAAGAGATGGTATTCACAATCAGCCTTTCTGCATACGATCTCAACACGATGGTGCTTGATTTCTTGAAACTGTTATGTGAGTCCACGAGCTGCTTCCTCATTCTGACTTCTCCTCATCTATAGGCATATGGTACAAGAGTGACCGGGTTCGTATCCCCGGTTCATATAGACGCAACACCAAGTAAAATAGTCCCGCTCGCAAGCGACGCTCTTTGTACTTTCGGATGCTATCCCCGATGGGGTTTGAAATGAGTCGTCAATGGCGAGGCGGTGCTCCTTGTAAGCTTCCCACGTAAGCATGTCTCTCCTCACAAGTTCATTGTAGTCATTCAGTACCAATCTAAGAAACATAAGCTGGCATTTTTCACGGTACAACGGTGTGGTCTTGAGCTTACAAAAACGGTCACCGTATGAGAAAGTACCGTCCTCGTCATGACGGCAGAGTCTAAAACTCTTTCTTGGAATCTTTATGTTGTTGCTCCGATGGATGTCGCTACCCAATATTGAAATATGATAAGTAACATTAGACGAATAGAAGATACTAACTCAAAAAGGGGACAATACTACTTCTACAGTGTTTCTCAAGCGTGCTAGACAATGCTTTTGTTTTGTTGCACACACCTAAGCATAAGGAATCAGATAAAATGGAGTTTTCACAACCTCAGAACATACCATTGTATATTGTACCTTAAATTTTTTCACAAATTAGGATTGATCGTCAACCTACCAACAGATAGTACTCCTACTACTATTTGTTCCGTTTTTTAGACAACTAGTTGGAATGTACGTGCAACGCACGTCTTCACAATCTTCTACGCGATGAACCAACCTCTCTCTCAGCAATCCCAAGCTCACTTGTCATTTTGACAATCCTGTTAGGAAAATGCTATCAGGGTTGAAATTAGACCGGGATTGGAGAGTTGAGTGTGTCAATTTTGGGGATTGTGATTTGAGGGTTTGATTTATCCTCTACGACTTCAATGTTCATTTGGATATAAAATTGGGTCATTTTTTTTTCCTTTGATCAAATGAATTTGGCTAGGTAAACGATACCAGTTGGAATAGCCAAGCTAAGCACGCGGAACACATTTAGCTAAAGAAAAAGTTGTCATGTCACTGTATGTCTCTATGTTCTTCTCCATCCCCTTTGTGTCAGTACCCAGCTGTCTCCTCCATTCCTACCGTCTAAATACTTCGATGCCCTGACGAGCCGAGCTTGCATCGGTCGGCCTCTATGACCGCGGTCCCCCTACTGTCCCTCCCCGCGTTCCTCCACCACCTTGCCAAAGCTTCTGCCTCGATGGCCTTGTTCCGCCCACGTCCTACCTACTTCACCAACTTTCGTCTCCGCTCGCCAAAGAGGCGCTCGAGCTCAGCATGCTCGCTGACATCCTAGCGCTCGGAGAAGTGGGGCTCATTTTCACATAATGGTCGGCTGCGGCGAC
This sequence comes from Poa pratensis, assembly GCA_947311845.1. NCBI lineage: Eukaryota > Viridiplantae > Streptophyta > Magnoliopsida > Poales > Poaceae > Poa > Poa pratensis. The sequence continues at coordinate 153,313,018 of CAMZMU010000052.1, forward strand.
TGTGCGTAAGTTAGCTCCATAGCACCGACGTCCTCCTCCTGAAGTACAAATGTACATGCCGCTAAAATCGGAGAAATCTGAATTAGCTCTCTGCCTATCCGTGTATAAGTATCTCTTGTCTTGTAGTATTTTTTTTCATGTTCATTTCGGTGTTTGCCCGTTCTAGCTGTCGTCTTGCTTTGCTATTGCAATAACTAACACTGGTATTCAACCATATTTTAGATCATTTACATGCATTTCAAAAAAGTAATACATCAGCTATCATTAATCTGGTTAGACCAACATTGCATTTGAACACCGTTCTTCCAAAAAATAATATAAAGTCTTTGAAATTGAATTAATGTCGGAGCCAAAAAGAGGAGGACAAAGGAATTAGGGTGACGCTGATTTTGTCCTGGGGAGGACAAGAATGAGCAGGCATAAATTTATAATAAAAACTTTAGAGTTTTAAGAGGATAGGAGTAATTAAAATTGCTAAAATAGAAAAAACTTGGAGTACAGACATTTGGCTCCTTTAAAAAATTTAGAAATATTTACAAACTTAATGGTAAGTACTCATGGTTCATCGGCGCAGAATGCCGTGGCAGTGAGCCCGATGACGACCTGCATCTCCACGACGAGCGTGTAGGTCAGGGCGGCCGCGCCGGCGCGCGCGGCGTGCCACGCCCAGCTGAGCTCCATGACGGGCAGCACGAGGCCGTAGAGCGCCGCGGCGCCGAGCGCCATGCCGAAGCCGGCGCGGTACTGCGGCCCTGACACCCCCGGCGGCCGGTCCCCTCCAGCGTCCAGCCCCAGCATGCCGGCGCCGACGCTGAGCAGCACGACGGCGTTCACCGTGGAGCCCGTGAAGCGGTGGCGCACGAGCAGCAGCGCGAAGCCCGCCGTGAAGGCGAGCTGTGTGGAGATGAGGATGGAGGAGGTGGACACCGGGAGGTAGGCCTGGCTGTAGGCGTAGAGGAAGTTGTCGGCGCCGGTCATGAGGCCGACGACAACAGACGCGGCCAGGAGCCGGGGCGTCATCAGGAAGACGGTGGTTTGGTTGCGCTTGCGTCGCGAGAGGATTGAGGCGCCGAGCGGCAGGAGGAGGAGCGGCCAGCCGGCGGTCTGGAGCAGGCTGGATAGCCACTTGCGGGTGCCACCGCGGACGAAATAGGCCCGGAGGAGGAGCGGGCCGCACGCCGTACCGACGACCAAGAGCATGAAGTTGATGGCGAGGAGGGGGTCGCGGCGGAGGGTCTTGGCGGCGGCAACCGGGAGCTCATGCCATGCACTGGCCTTGACCTTGCAGGCCTGCTGCTGCGCGCGGTGCTGGGTTGGGATTTCGACCTCCATATCTGCGAGCAAGTGCTCGTGCAGGTAATGCGAGCTAAGCTCGATCAAGGCGTGTGTTCTTGATTATTTGAGCGATCGACAGCGTGGAGTATATACGGCATATGCAAATCATGCAGGCTTGTTTAAAAAAAACGTAGTAATCAGTCACTCTCTGCCCTCATCGCGGAGAAAAACGGTGACAAGGCTTGCAGAGTCAGAACTGTCGGCTGTGTGGATCATCACCGGTGTGACTTCCGCGCCGGCAGTAGAGGATAGAAGAGTTGGATCTATTAACAATGGCAATTCCTGTAATTATCATAAAGTTGAAATAAAACGAACCGGTACGATGGCATTAGCAGTATTATGTGATTTGGTGGGAGGGTAAAACGGGGAAAAGTGGATTTGTGTTGAGTTGTCAAACATTGGAGCGATCTGGACCGTTGACCAAATATTGAAGGGCTCAGATTCAATGTATCAACACAAGTTTGCTCTTTTAATAGTAGTATAGATGTATAGTATCTATTGACCTGAAAAATGAATATAATGAAGGAAGAGTAAGTAAAAGTTTTTAAAAATGAAGATTCATGAAGTCTGATATGAAGTACACGTACGTGATATTTAAAACATCAAATCGACCATGTTTCCTTGCAGGTAAATAAAATAACCAACTGAGAACTTGCCTGTGTCAAAATGGTTAGGCGGGTGGTTGTACCCCATCCCACCAGAGTTCAAATCCGAGATTTGACACTGGTGTTTCTCATTTAGGCGGAATATTCTTCAGTGGGTGACGACATCCCCGTCGACAGCGAGGCGCCTGTGACGACTTCGTCAATCTAAAGAACCGACCGCCGGCTCATTTTTCGGAGGTGCTCATAGGGTAGGGTGTGCGTGTGTGCGTTTATATAGATGAGTGTGTGCACGTGTATATGAGCGTCTGCGTTGTGCCGTTGTACCGTGTTTAAAAAAAGGGAAAAGCTAAGGAGAGGCGCCGCTCGGCGCGTCCTCCCGTGCGGCGGCTCATCAAGATTCGTGTGCTCGAATCGTACGACTCCTGCACGTCGCGTCGCCCCGGACACGCGGTCCCACCTGGGAGCCAAGGGAGCTGGCCTTGCGCAACCGCACCACGAGTCCACCACGCACGTTCTCTTCTAGCCTGTGCTCAGCGGATTTTCCCCCTGCTTCCCTCTCGGGCTCTCGGCTCCGGCGACTGGGGTCGCGATCTGCCAGTTTCGGCAGCGCTGACCGCAGTTCGGCGGTTCGTCGCCGGCGGAGAGCCCCCTGGTTGCATCCCCGCGCGTGGTGAGCCCCTCTCTCTCTCCTGCTTTCCACTCTCGTTATCCGCTCCCGGCGATTTCGTCGGTGATTCCGGATTTGTCGCCACGCTAGCCGCAGTCCGGCGGTTCTTCGCCGGTGGAGAGGCTGCTCGTCGTTCTACCCGCTCTTGTTAACCCTGTAATCTCCGTATTTGTTTGGTTTTGTTGTCCATTTCGTCTCTCGCGGCCTAGTTTTGGTCTGATTCGGCCACCTTTGCAGTCGCCGTCAACGGGGTAGGGGCAGGGAGGCTCGTCGTCGATGTCCTCTCTGTGGTGAGGTATGTGCTTCAATTTTACTGGTGAGATTGGGCCGCGCTGTGCTGCAAATTGCTATAGCACGATGGATTCCTACTTTTTGGTGCTTTTTTTGCCGTGTGGCTTGAGAACAGAGAGAGGTTCGTTGTATTTGTATGAGATACTGGTTCTTGTGTACTTCTCGGTGGTGTATATTAGCAAGTCCATAAAGCTAGGGTTCAGGTTAAATGGTCAAATCCAGCGGCAGTGTTACCGTGTATTTGCTCTAATAGTTGACAAGCAGGCTATGATGTTCATCATGTTCTACGATAAATGCTTTTCTTGTGTTCGTAGCCCTAGTAGGGCCTCTCGTTGAGGTTGTGGGGTGTGCTGGATTTCGATTTGGAGGAGCATATTTTGTGTCGCCTCTTCCCCGGTAGCTGTGTGTATTATAATCCTGATATCTATGTATTCATAATATGGTAGCTGTGTGTGGAAAATCCGGTACCTACGTAAATCATGGTAGCTGCATTTCTCCCTCCAATGTAAGCTTTCATATTCAAATCCCGGTCGCTGTGTATAATCTTGATCGCTGTGTATTCAAATTCTGGTAGATGTGTACTCAAATCCTGATAGCCCTAATCCTGATCGTTGTGTCTTTTAGGTTGGTTTAGTTAGGGTTTCTGTTTTGTAATTGGATTTTTCATGACCTATGTTGTTGACGTTTGTGCTACGCATTTTTGCGATTGCATGCTTAAATTAGTTAGTTAGTGTAGATGATAAACCATGTCCACGGTGTGATTTTTTGGTGTGTGCTTTAAATTGCTAGAACATGATGGTATATATGTGTTCATGCTGCTGATGGTAGTGTATTAGTGCTATTTTTGTTGTTGTCCTGATAGCTACCAGTAATGTGATATATACCATGTTGTAAGCTATCAGATGTATTGTCTATATACGCTATCTAGTTTTGTTTTAACCTGGTGGCTTCACGTCCTTTTATGTTTATTTTTGCTAATATTTAACTAGCATCAATTAACTTGGTATATTTCCTTGAAATAACCTGGTAGGTTAGCATCAGTTAAATTGATTCATTTTTCTATAATTGTTTTGTGAAAACTACTTGTGGTGTATACCTTTTTGTATATGGTTATTAGCAACAGCTGCTATCCCATGCTGGTATATGGTTATCATTTCTTTATTTTTTCATTGTTTACTGCATGTGTTTTTTTTTGTATCATGTGTGCAATAAGGCGAATAAAAAGATCGATAGAGGACAAGCCGCTGATCTGAACCTTTGCAAATTTGTGGCTGACCAGCTACACTAGAACTTCTCTAGTGGGAAATATGGAAGGGGATGTTTTGCATGGTGAGCCTCTCCCACCCATGACTATTTCTTTTTTGATTTCTTTTTTGCTTTTTTTCTTATTCAAGTGCATTTATTTTCATAGCTGCGTAAATCCTAATAGATGTGTGTAAAAGTCCTCATATCTGTATTTTCTTAATCTGGTAGCTGTGTACTAAATTCATGGTAGCTGCCCTCCCAGTGTTCGTTTTAGCAAATCCTGGGTAGAGTTGTGCATGTAAATCCAAATAGCTGTGTATTCATAATATGGTATCTCTGTTTGGTTTATCTGGTAGCTCAGATTCATTTTTACAAAAATTCTCATGAATAGCTGCCATACATCTCTGATGACAATACCGATGATTAACTCCTGTTCCGCCATCATTCATATTGTCTCCTCCAGCTATGGGTGTCTGTGCATCATCTTTAGCAGTTGCATTCCTTGTGGTTCACGCCATGAAAAATAGATGTAAGTAGATGTTCAACTAATATGTGGTAACTGCGAGCAAACTACTTTGTATGCAATGCAATGTATTATGGTAGCTAGAACAAGTTTAAGCTTTTTCTTTGTTTTTATCTGGATCAAATGTGACCTGATAGCTCTAATGAAGCAACAATACATGTGTATCCAATTATCCTCACATGTAGCATGAATTAACCTGGTAGCTATCGTTTTCTCTAAAATTGACTTGGCAATGATTTAACCTGTTAGGTTTTTAGCTTCGGTGAAACTAGTAGCTGGAATGAAAAGAGCCCGGTATCGAGCATGGATTAAAATGGCAATTTTTTTGTTTTATATGATAGCTAACATGTTTTTCATACTCGCTGTTGTTTCCTGGACTAATCCATAACTATCATATTCCTTAACCTGGTATGAAGGTTTTATAAATCAACCAGCATAGGTTTTACCTGATAGATAGTATCAATGAAATTGGTATTTGTGCTTCATAAAACTTGGTAGCTAGCACAAATATTTTTTTGCAATGATTTAAAACGTCTACATAAGCATGCATTACAATTAAGATGAATTTGGTAGCCTCCATTAACTAAATTGATAGCTACCATTCAACAACTTGGTAACCGGCCAATGGTTAAATCAGATACCTGGGTTGCTTTTGAGATACCATTGCTAGAAACGGCAACGTTTCGTGCATCGATTGCTATGTCCATATCTTTCTACCTGCAGATATATAATTCTGAATCCATGTTAGTGTTGCTAACCCAAACATGTTCTTCTCTTTTATGCAACATAATTTGAATGGAGATGGTTTGGATTCAGTGTTGACATGAAGATTTCATATACTGATGGTTGTCATAAAAGAACCAAGTATATGGTCTATGTGCTTGTATGCCGACGACTCTGCATGTATATAATCATGATATGGATAACCTTTGGCCTTTTGTACTATGTGAGAATCATGGAAGTTTGCTAAGCTTTTGGAGCCACTGCTATCACATGGATGTGTAGAAGTAGTCTCTGTAATTCCTACCAGCTAGTGATACTCTAATTCTGGAGCTATGGGTTCAAGTGTTGCTTGATTCTTATGGGAGCAGCAAAAGATGCAGATTTATGTGTCCCCTGCCTTTGATCTATAATTTGTCCCTGAATTTTCGTGCGGATTTGTGGTTTTATACTGAGGAGAAGCGGCAGAATACTAACCTAATTTGTGCTCTATTTTTCTTCTGCGAGTTCTCTACATTTTTGTTGTTTTTCTGTACGTTTTTCTTGCGAGTTGCCGATCGTGGTGGGCTCGCCCAGATACAGTAACATTCCACGGCCCACCAACGGTCAGATAGCCCGCTGACAGCCCACGAAGGAAGGATCAGAGCATCGCGAAGGAAAACGATTCGCGGGTGAAGTGAATTTGCTGGCCGGGTTGACCGCCGTACGACACAGCAGCGGCACCGCTGTCTAGTCTCGTCCTTAAAAAAAAACCAATTTAACAGTACTCGTTGACGTCTCGTTTCTTCTCCATTAGGCCGTCGTTGCTAATCAGATTAGCGCTGTCGCACGCACGGGTCGGAAAGCGAAAACACCTTTTTGCTGGCTGCCGATGTATTGGGTCCTTAAGATTTTTATATAGCAAAGCAACGACAGCGGTTGTACAGGACTAGGAGTGCGTGTCTGTCTAGTATACGATCGATTTATATGCTACACGCACGCGCCGGCAAGGGTTCAAGAACAGAAAACGCTGAACCTACGACTGTACATACCATACACAACTTCCCTCGTACGTGTGCGTCAACAACTAATAGTAAGGCCGATCGATCGATTATACAGTACGAGCCCAGTTCGAACTTGTATCCAACCTTATATATACCTAATAATAAAAACATTAAGACTTCTTCTCGTACGTCGTTCGAAATACCCTTAAATTTCGTAAAAATTACCCACCACTGCTATCGGTAAGTGGAAAAAACGTTTCATATTTTTCCGTTGTGCGTCCGTGTCGAAGTTTGATTCGTTTTCGTAAGTCGGTTCCTTTGGATCGCGTGAGTCTGAAAAGCATCGTAATAACAAACAAACAAAAAAAAAGTTTGAAAAGCATCGTCTCTATCCTAGCGCAAAGGAAGCAACCCCATCTTCCGCAGAGTCCATGTCCTCCTTCCACGCTGTGCCGCCCGGAGCTCCCCCATAGCCGCCCTCCGTCGTGCCTGGGTCGCTGCCCTCTGCCCCTCCATGGCCGACCTCGGCCGTGCTTGGGTCGCCGCCCTCCTCCGCACCAAGGCGGCCCTCCTCCCCGCCACGGCCGTCATCCGCCCCTTCTGGTTCGCCGCCGTCCGCCCCGCCATGGCCGCCGGTAGGGTTCAAGGTGGGGAATCGGGGCGGAGGCGCCGCAGCCTCCGGTACTTCTTTTCACTTGGGTCCGTCCGCCGCAGCATCTCGTTCTCTCGTCTCTCGTCTGTCTGTCCCCGCCTGACCCGCGCCCTCGCGGAACTGCGGCAGCCGCGCCGGTGGCCGACCTCGGATTGCTGGCCTACTGCGGCGGCAGCGGCGGTTTCAGCTGAGGCAACATGGACGTGGCTGCGGGTCGCGGCACGTCGGCATGGTTAGGAGCAAGCATAGCGGACGGCGGCCGTTTTCCTCGCCAGTGTCACCACGGCTTCGCCTACTTCGCCGCCAACCTCCCCTGGAGGCGGTCGTGGACGGCGGAGCGAGCTTGTCGCCTGCTCCGCTCTTGTGTGTTCTGCTGGGAGGTGCGCGTGGTCGTCATGGCACTTGCACTAGGCAACAAACCAAAAGCTGAGAGGCAGGGGAACTACACGAGCTTCAGCTGCGCGTACGCCGCCGAGCTGAACAGGGCGTCGCCGCCGGGGAGACATAATGCTGGTATAGATTCCCCAAAGACGTCTTCGTGAACGAGCACCTGAGGGCTGAGGCACAGCTGCCGGTCGTCGTCCATCCCTTTGTCACGTGTGCTGCTGACGTGGGTTGCCTTGAGGCTAGCCTGGGCTGCTTGAGTGCGTGCACGCTGCGGGCCAATGCTTCAGAGTTCAGACTTGCCCAGGTGAGAAAATCAAACATATCTAGCTGACTTTGTTTATGAGAAAATCAAACCCATGTTTAATTTGCTTTATTTTTTTGTTTTTTTATCTATGTCAAATTGCAATGTGCAATTTTAGTAAAGCTATTGGATTTTCATATTGCACGGAAATAAAGAATATATATGATAGTAATAAAATAATATTTTATATCTATATAAACATGACAATGATTTTCTCTCCCGGTGCAACGCACGGGCATTGTTTGCTAATCTATACCTAATAATAAAAGCATTAAGACTTCTTCTCGTACGTCGTTCAAAATACCCCTAAAGCTCGCAAAAATTACCCACCACTGCCACCCATAAGTACATATAGATTCGTTTTAATTTTTGTCGTTTTCCAAATCGAGATCTTTGAGTAAAAGTGTTTTCCGTCCGACGTTTATTCATCGATCAAACCTAAGAGTTGGCACGTGAACATAATCCCATCGGTTTCCACATCCTCGTGACGTGTATAAGTAGACAAGCTGATCAATGGGTCCTCACGCAGAAAATATAAGTTTTCGTTTCCCCGGTCTTAGTTTCTGTGATCCGATCGAGATGTCTTCTCGTCGACACCATCGGAGAGCGCGATCCCATCTCGATATCTCAACGGCGATGGGCCGCAGTGCGTCGCGCAGTTCGCCAATGACCTCCTCTTCCGCGAGTACAGCGTCTCGTCACGGGACGCCAACCGCGTCGCCTTCACCGTCGACGTCGCGCTGCTCCAGCGCGCTCGCTGTCCACGCGAAGTCGGCTGCTAGGGACGCATCCGCCGCGATCCAGGTGAAGCTCGTCAACAACCAGACCGCTGGGTCCCGGTCCGCGTCCCTGTTCCTCACGTTTGAGACCAAGGGCGCTCGCTCCGCCGTTGGTGCAGGACGTGCCCATCTCGAAGCCACGGTCACGCTCCAATGTTGCGCGCTTGCAGGCTGCCCTTGACGCCGCCCAAGAGCTTCCTGAGGTGTGGGGTTTTCACAAAGGCTGACGCCGACGAAGAACACACTATCACATCCTGTCCTACCCAGCCATGAGATCACCGTCTGGCTCACGCCGAGGCCGGCGCATCACCTCCTCTCCTACACAGCCGTGAGATCTCAACCGCTCAAAGACGAGGCCGACGGCGAGGAAGCACCAACGACATCGGGAATACCTTCCTACATTGAGCCTGCAGCCCCGCACCATGGCGTGGGTGACCGCGCGGCTAGGCTGAGCTCCGTGCCACCCTAAGAGGCCATAGCAGGTACCGTCGTCCCTGTGAAATCATTGTCTTCCCCAACCTGGTGGTGGTGGTGTTGCTACCATGTCCAGCTGCTGCATAAAATTCATTCACAAATATCGGCCTGGGTGCGTGCGATCCACCACGCCGACGGCGTGACGGACGAGTGGCTCGCGTTCGTGATTTCCAGCACCAACCGCGATGACTGTCTATCGGTAGCAATATCTCTGCAAACCGACCACATAGAGAAGTTAGGGAAGATTAATTCACAACCGGTGCGCAGCTGCCTTGGAACGCAGCGCAAAATGCCCGTGCACAGGTGTAAAAGGCAAAGCGAGATCTTGATTACAGCCTACTAGGATGCAGCAATCAGGTGCACTTAATGCTATTGCCTAGAATTTATTTCATGAATCCGAGTGGTTTGTACATGGGTACATCCGTCGGATTTCTGTTGAGTTGAGTTTGATTTTTCAAGTTTCAACTTTTTATTTGTACACTCATCTGCACTTGACTTTTTTAATCTGAATGAGTAAGAGTAGTAGGAGTACACTTTAATCCTTCCAAAGGAGCTGCTATATAAACGAGTATTTCCATTTTTATAGGATGCTTAATTTCTAAATGGTTTTTATGCTATCCTTATTAGCCAACCAATTGCGTTGATGTTATTTTTGTGACTTGTGTCTTGTGCAACTTTAATACTAGACTAATTCATTATCCGCATTTTATCCCATAGACACCTTTTATGACTTCTTGATATCAACCGTAGCAACGCACGTGCATTTTTCCTAGTGTACTATAAACTAGGCAATTACCAACGGGTCATAATTTATTTGTCAAACATTTATATTTTGTTCTAGATAGGATAAACACTTTGTGAAGTTTCCGGTACGGCCCGAGTGTGGCGAAATGGCTCCCGGTCTACATGTAGCCCGTTTTGTATATTTCAAATAAATTCACCGGTTTAAATTCCAGTTTTCGTGTAAGTTTAAATTAAAATCTAGCAACATTTGCAGCTTTATGTTGAATTCCGTTTAACAAACGGGTCACCTTTCGATCACAGAACCGAGCGTGTAACAGGCTGTGATTTTGGGCTCAGCTCACATGGCCGGCTGCGCGCGGTGTGCAGCTAGGATGTGAGCAGTACGTCAAATTCCACCTTACCCCAACGGGCCTCTCCTCATGTCATAGACAAACCACCACCGACGGACCGGCCCACAGAACACGATTGCCCTGGGTTTGATTCTTTTTTTTTTTGAAATTTTCAACCACTATATTAGGTCAGCAAGCCGCCTCATTAAAAACCTTCCAGTCCCCGTAGGTACCCTGGAAGGAAAAAGTGCGTCTGAAACTTGCTGCCTTAACCATCAACCACCGGCAAAATATTTTTACAATCATTTGTGATCATCTCCAACACGCAGGTTGGAGCTGCATCACGTAAAAAACCACTAGCACCAGTTTTGCCTAATTGCGCTAAAGCATGCGCTACGCCATTGCTCACGCGGTCCACCTTGCTAACCTTAATATCTTGAAAAACCCTCAGCAGCTCCCGGGCCTCATTGTATAAGGTCCAGATCATTGAACGCTCCAGTACTTCACTCGACATAGTCTGCACAGCTCGGAGACAGTCTGATTCAATTGTCGCTGGCCAACGACGAAGGGAAATCAGGTGTTTCAACCCCTCTAAACAAGCGAGGACCTCTGCTTCTTCTGCACTTGCACAGATCGGCACAAACTTCCACTCTGCAACAACCGGCTGACCTAGGTGGTCACGAACAATAATACCCAGGCCAGCTTTCTTAGACAGAGAATCCCAGCCAGCGTCAACATTAGCTTTCAGTGCGCCTTCCCTAGGAGCTGCCCATTTGGATGAACCAAACGAGTCCGCAGGCACTTGACGAATCGGAAGGCCAGACTGTTTCTCCTGTGAGTCCAGGAGCATAGTTGTTGGAGATGCAAACGACTGATGGTAGTTGAAGATGTAGGGTGCCGAAGCTGCTACTGAAGCTTTCCCATCCCCATGTACCACATTATTTCTGTGATGCCAGACACGCCACAACAGGAAAATTATTTTGTCCCGAGTGCTGCTGGATGTATTACCGAGTAGATGGAGCAACCATTCTTTCCCAGACACATAAAAATCCTCTTCAGGTGGCAGCGACCATAACTTCCTCATCTCCTCCCGTAGAGCTCTAGCAGTGTGCAACGAACAAGTGCATGGTGAGCATCTTCCACTTCTCTACCGCAGATTGTGCACGTGGGATCAACTGACGAGATACGTTGCCGTAGGCCTGCCCGGACTGCAAGCGTTTCAGTAGCCGCCCTCCATGCGAATACCCGCAGTTTCTGAGGGACATGGGATTTCCAGACAAGGTTCCACACACTCCTGTCGCCTGTAGGTTCAGGAATTGATTGACCACCACTCAGTCTGTCAATGGTTGGCTGCAATCCCAGCCGATATGCCGATCTAACACTGAACATGCCATTGCTCTCCATGGACCAGGCTATGAAATCATCGCACGGTCTAGCTGGTAGCTTGATTGAGAGGATAGCATCTATTTCACGGGGTAAACAGCACTCCCGGATGACATCTTCGTCCCACACCCTAGTCTCAGGGTTTATGAATTCAGAGACCCAACGTCGACGTGTGTTGCCGCGCCGCCCATCCAGCTTAAGAGCACCCGGACGAGGAAGCCAGTTATCTCGAAATATTTTAACACTAGAACCAGAGCCAATCCTCCAAATGATGCCCTTTTTCAAGAGCTCTAAGCCGTGTACAATGCCTTGCCATGTCTGCGATTGGTTCTGAATGAACGCAGTATCCAATAGGTTACCTGACGGATAGTACCGAGCTTTTAACAGCCGTGCGCATAAGCTATCTGGAAATTGAAGCAAGCGCCATGCCTGCCTGGCTAGTAAGGCCTGGTTAAAGATTTTTAGGTCTCTGAATCCCACTCCTCCTTGTGATTTAGGCCTGGCAAGTCTGTCCCATGACATCCAATGCATGCGGCGCCTATTCTGCTCATCGCCCCACCAGAATCGCGAATTATTTTCTCCAGATCATCAATAAGACCGGCAGGAAATTTAAAAACTCCCATTGCATAGGTAGATAAGGACTGAAGGACTGCCTTAATGAGAGTTTCCTTTGCCCCAGAAGACATATATTTTTCAGACCAATCACTAGCATGTTTTAAGAACTTCTCCTTTGTGGACTTGAATTTGCCACTCTTCATCCTTCCTTCTGGAACCGGGAGTCCCAAATATTTCTCCTCGAAGGTTGGAGTCTCATACCTCAAAATATCTTTCAGTTCAGCTTGCACGTTGGGGGAACATTGATCACCATATAAAATTGAGCATTTACCCAAACTCACCAATTGGCCCGTACTCAGTTCATATCGGTCGAGAATGGATTTAACAACACGAGCTTGATCAGCTGAAGCCTCAAAGAAAAGGAGGCTATCATCCGCGAACAGGAGGTGAGAGATCCCAGGGGCTCTTCTACAGATGTGAAACTCATGTAGAGCACTATTCTCAATTTCCTTCCGAATGAGACAAGATAGACCATCAGCAACAAACAAAAAAAGGTATGGCGACAAAGGATCACCTTGGCGGATTCCGCGGGATGGGGTGAAAGGGTCCAACATATGTCCGTTAAAGCGAATTGAGTAGCGTACGGTGGTAACACACGCCATCACCCACCGTATCCATTTGCTATGAAAGCCCAGTTTCGCTAAAACCCCTTCAAGGAACCTCCAGTCCACACGATCATACGCTTTGGCCATATCCAACTTGTACGCACAAAACTTTCTTCGACTTGGTGCCCCTGTCTGAATAGAGTGTATACACTCAAAAGCCATTAGAGCATTATCCGTGATAAGTCTTCCTGGAATAAATGCACTCTGTGTCGGTGATATAATCTCCTGTAACAAAGGCCTTAAGCGATTAACTAGGCATTTAGACACAACTTTGAAGATCACGTTGCATAAACTGATTGGGCGAAAATCTTTTAGCTCCTCAGGGTCATTCTTCTTTGGGATTAATACTATGGCTGTATCATTCACTTCTCCTGGCATCACCCCTTCTTCAAAAAAGCGTTGCACTGCTCTAACAACATCATCACGAAAAATACCCCAATTAAGCTGCAGGAAGCGTGCCGGAAACCCATCGGGGCCGGGTGCTTTTAGAGGCCCAATTTGGAATAGGGCGTCACTTATTTCTTTCTCTGTAAATGGCGCACATAGCTTGGCATTCATGTCCCCGTCAATGCACTGATGAATCAGGTCTGTAATGATTCGGGTTAATGTTTTCATCACGTGTGTAGAGATCCTGAAAAAATCGAGTTGCCATATCTTCCATCTCCCTAGTGTCCGTCGTCCAAGACCCATCAGAACGCCTCAGTTTGCGGATAGAATTCTTTTTTCGCCGCCACGATGCCCTTCGATGAAAATACTTCGTGTTTCGGTCACCTTCACGCAGCCACGCGATTCGGGATCGCTGCATCCACATGATCTCCTCTCTGTACAGAAGCTCGTCCATCTCTTGTGTTAACTGAGCCTTCCGAGTCACGCTCGCTTCTCCTGTATCATGCAGCAATGCATCTAGCTGCTCCCGCTTCTTTTCCATCTCTCTCGGAATGGATTTAAAATGCTTGCTCTTCCAGTTATAGAGGCTTGACATGACGGATCGCAGAGATGAATTTAAATCTCCCAGAACTTGTATCCAACCTTATATGTTAATGTACTATAAACTAGGCAATTACCAACGGGTCATAATTTATTTGTCAAACATTTATATTTTGTTCTAGATAGGATAAACACTTTGTGAAGTTTCCGGTACGGCCCGAGTGTGGCGAAATGGCTCCCGGTCTACACGTAGCTCGTTTTGTATATTTCGAATAAATTCACCGGTTTAAATTCCAGTTTTTGTGCAAGTTTAAATTAAAATCTAGCAACATTTGCAGCTTTATGTTGAATTCCGTTTAACAAACGGGTCACCTTTCGATCACAGAACCGAGCGTGTAACAGGCTGTGATTTTGGGCTGCTCAGCTCACATGGCCGGCTGCGCGCGGTGTGCAGCTAGGATGTGAGCAGTACGTCAAATTCCACCTTACCCCAACGGGCCTCTCCTCATGTCATAGACAAACCACCACCGACGGACCGGCCCACAGAACACGATTGCCCTGGGTTTGATTCTGCTCCAGCGGACCACCGGGAAAGCATTGGGCACGTATGAACTATATGTCGCTCGCTGCGAGCTGGAGTACCACCTCGCCTGCAGTAACTTCCTTAAATGTTGGCTCTTTTTTTTTGTTTTGTTTTCTTTTTTATTTACCTTTTTTTGTCTCTTTAGTGTTACTTTTCTTTAATTTCGGAGCAATACAAAAAAATCTTTAGTTATTTTCTTCCGTTCTTTGGAAATACAAGGCTTCGAATACTTGGTATCTGCCGATAGTTGGGATCAATCTAGCCATGGACGAATATGGAACAACGTAAGTAGGCAGATCATATAACACGTGCCTAGTTTTAGATGCTCATTCTTTTTGAAAGATTTGAACTTCACAAATGAAAAATAAAAGAAGATCGAAAAAATGTAGAGGCTTCGAGACAAACTGGAAGATGGAGGACGCAATCAAGAAACATGGAGAAGAGAAGGATGTGGTAAAAAAAGGGAAGAAGATGATATATGTATGAGAAGATACTTGAACAAAGTAAGATGGAGTTGGACTTGCGTCATGCGATATGGTCGATGAGTTCTTATGAATATGCTTACTTAACCATATACTAGAAACCACTACTGACATGTTTGTTAGATCGTACTTTTTACAATTTTTTAATATAATTCGTATAAATTATATAGACTATACATTATAGAAAATATTGTTTTTTCACGGTGATTGTTTCAATAATATTACGAGTTATGTGGTTAAACTATGTGAATTAATATAAAAGTATGTACTTGCAATACTGTAACATGCTAAAAATAATGTGTAGATAAGTTTAAATTTTAGTATAAATTGTGTGTTCTTGATTTAATGTAGTTGTTCTTGCTTACACTAGTACAGAACACCCTATCAGTGGCGCACCCAATTTCACTATCGGTGGCGCCACTTGAGCGTCATGTTGCCCGACGGCCGTATCGAGGACATCACCATCCCGCTCAAGGCAGAGCTCGTGCACCACCGGAATCGGTATCCCTTGCCTCGTGTTAATCTGTGATGTCGAGTAAAGCTCCAAGCTCTTCGTGTTTATTTGTTTCCGCCTCGCTTAATTTCATCTTTAAGTTTGACATCGCTCCTATACGCCCGCCCGCGGCAGAGCTCGTGCACCACCGGAATCGAGATGGCGACTACAAGTCTACAACCCAAGCCACTAGCACTGCCCCGTTATTCATGTGCATAGTTATGATTGCTTTATTTTCTTACAGTGAGTTGCGTTGATTTCTAATGGCTGCACGAAAGCATCGCATATTTGCATCCATGTCTCTCAACTAATTTTCCTTTGCCAATGAGGCGGGTCGCGAGTGGCCGTGTGCTCGTCTTGATTAAAGCCTGCGCTAGCCAATGTGATACCGAGTCTCTCATGGCGGCCTTCAGAGAGATTGGTGCTGAGGGGTTCACTCGAGAAGCCACGAGTCCTGACACGTTCTCTTAGCACCATTTAGTACACAAAAAGAGTATGCACGTGGGGTAGAGGTGGGGGGGGGGGGGGGGGGGGGGGGGGCAGTGTCGACTGCACATGTGCAATTAGTTTAATTTGGCAAATTCCTTATAATTTGATGCAATCTTGTAGCTATGTAACACCAGGAGTACATTTGATATTGTCCCTACGCAACATGTCATTATCTTTTGAAAAGGCAATGAATAGGAAATATACACTATATACTTGACTAAATACGCATGCTTTTGCACATGTGCCGCTCTCAGCTTGGAGGTTCATCTGATCTAGATCAATGTCAACCATTGTATTTTTATTTGCTCTTATGATTTTTAACTACACATTCTATTTGAGAACTTGCCTGTGGCAAGATGGTTAGGAGGGTGGTTGTACCCACAACCCACCAGAGTTCAAACCCCAGGTTTGACGCTGGTGTTTCTCATTTAGGCGGAATATTCTTTAGTGGGAGGCGACGTTCCCGTCGACAGCGAGGCGCCCGTGTGGTGACTTCGTCAATCTCAAGACCCAACCGCCGGCTCAGTCTCTCGGAGGTGCTCATAGGGGTAGGGTGTGCATGTGTGCGTTCATAGGGGTGAGTGTATACACGTGTATGTGACCGTCTGCGTTGTACTGTGTTTCGCAAAAAAAAAACTACACATTCTATTTTCCTATTTGTGTTGTCTAGGTTTCCTCTTTTGAAAAGTATTTTGTTCATTTTGAAAACTCTCTTCATATATAATGTATTTTAGTAGTTCAGTTGGCCGGTGATAATTTACCTAATAATAATTAATACAAATGAGTAAATACCATTAAAAATATGACATTGAGCTTCACAAGGAATATATTTATGTATACACTCATTTACAACGTACCATGAGCACAATTCTAAGTTTATTTTCAAATACAGTAAATATATCATTGGCTACATCCAGATTTTTTGTAGAATTTTTTAAAACTCGTAAATATGATTTTAATAAAAAAAATTGAAGGGAACACTGGAGCTTGCGAAGCCAAAAATTTCTACTCATAAGTTTGCTCTTTATAAGTAGTGAAGAAAAATGTGATCTAATCCACAACATTACGTAATACTCATCTTGTTGAACTCCTGTTAATCTCATAAAAGAAATGAAATACTGAATGTTGTTGAACAAAATATGTGAATTATTACAATATGCTTGATAAAAAGACGGTCAGGCATCATAGTTTTTCTTCTTTCTGCTTGACAAACTGTGTGGTGCTGCTGCTGAGAGCCGCTTGTGGAACTCTTCGCACCCCTCGGCACCGATCCCTGTGAAGGCAGCCACGAGGCTGGGCACCACCTTGGCGAGGGCAAGCTTTAACCCGGCTGAACACTGCTGTTCGCTGCCCGCTTCAGTGGCATGGGCGTCACCGACAACACATCCTTGCAGCAACGCGTCACATGTCCTGAGCACAAACCTTCCCCGGCGGCGGAAGTGGTCCTCAACAAATTCCTCAAATCCCTGAGGCGGCCGGCGCAACAGATAGAGCATGGTCCGGAGGGACAGCTGGTAAGCATTCTCACTGTAGGGCAGCGCGTTGCGGCGGCCCTCTGGTTTGCCAACTTGGGTCTCATATCCGGCCTCGTTGTAGTATGGTTGATCGTTGAGGACGAGACCCTGGATGGAGACAACAACTTGGAGGAGGCTCGACGTCGCTGGCGACCAAACCTCGGTGCCCTCGCCGTCGAATGTGTTCAGTAGACTGAGACACACTGTCCCGTCCTTGTAGAGGTTGGGATTGAGGCGTAGGCCGAAGGAGTGGTAGTACACTTGGGGTGGCGCAGATGGGTAGGAGGGCGGTAGTTGCAAGTCGAAGAAGAAGAGTCCGTCATGGTATGGCGTCCCACTAGCGCCCACCATCACCACCCGGAGCAGGTCCATGCGGTCCTCGAACAGTCGTACATAGATTGTATCTGCACATAAAATTGTTATAGGTATTCATCTAAAACCATGGACTGCGCATTTAGTTGTGTATACTTATCATACCTGGTAAGTCCTTCTCTAGAATTTTCCATTCCTTTTGTACTGCTTTGGCCCAACTCTTCTGACGACTTCCACCCTGCAATTCCTTCAAACTGGTTAGGCTCTGTTTAGTGGTTTAGTATATCCAAATTGAAGTATTCCAATGCGTGGTAAGAAATACTGTATCATAGTTTTTATTCTTTCTCTTTTTTAGAACAAATTAAGAGGGTCAGGCCTCTTTCTCCGGTACTTTTAAAAAGCATAATTTTGGAAATACTTTGGTTTTTCAAACTGAACATGCCAAAGTATTTTAAACTGTAGTAGTTTTTTAGAACCCAAAGTATTATGAGAAAATTTTGAAAATACTGGGCCGCAAAACGCACCCTTAAGGTTCTCTATCTGTACAAATGAACTGTTTTGCAAAAGAAAAAAAATATCGTCATAGTTAAGCAGATGGCTTCAAGCGATAGATAAAACAATATGTGTATTGTGCTTGTAAACTTCTTACTGTAATCTTAAATACCCGCTGTTGTTCATATTAGAAGAAATAAAATATTACCTGGTCTGGGTTGTCAAGGTAATGGTGATCCTCAGGGGTGGTCTGCAATACATCGAAACGTGGGCAGCTGAACGATTTATCACACGAGCAGGTGTTATCGACCTTCGTCCCCTCCGCTACAGGGTCGTCGTTTTCGACATCGTTATCGTCCGCTGTGTATTGTAGATCATTCTCCTAACAAAAATTACATGTAAGTTTACAGTTTAACAGACATAGCCACACAAGTTCTTTGCCAAAGTGGACAGTGTTAGAAGGATAGATACCGTGTGGGCAGCAGCCGGTTCTTCAGGTGGGTCGTCCATGCCATCGTCCTCCACCCATTCACCCATTTCAGTCCATAGATCCATGTAATGCTCTTCTTGGACGACAACGATCTCATCGGGCGACACCTGCGGCACGCTCAATCAAATCAACAACAACTAATAATGGGTTGAGTAGAGACTAGAGAGTGTATAAAACCGTCCTAATTTGTAGGTCCAGGACAAAGTAACAGAAAAAAAATCGACGTACTGTCGATATGATGCCATCACCCCACTTGACTTGGACGTGTCCACGAGGAAGATCGACAACACGCCCAACCCACGAAAGATCGGAAGAAACGGCACTCTTCTTCTTCTTTTTGCCCTGTAATAACGCCACACTAGTACCATCGTCCGTTGATCCCGACTGTAGGAGGCGAACGACAATATCTCCGTAGTAAGCATAATGGTTCATTTTGAGATCATATGCACTCACGGTAGCAGTGCATTCGGCCTCCTTATCCTCGTCATGACTCGTCGCCTCCTCGAACCATGACACGCAAACCGTCTGGTCCTTGCTGTCCAAGCTCCTAACAACACCCACACGCCTTGTTGCACCATCCTTGTCGCCAGTAGTACTATCAAAAGGAAGAACATTCTCGACGACGTGTTGTCCCGGAAAGAACTCTTGCTCATTCAGGATCTTAAAGGGGACGAGAGTCGCTGAAGGTATGTCATGCTGCAATGTGCCGTCCTGCCATAGCACATCGACAGAGATGCTGGTGTTGGCGACGACCATAGGAAACTCCACCTCCACTTGCCTCCAGTTGACTTGTGAGCGTCGCTCCCGTCTGTGCCCTGGAAGAAGACCTTCCTCAGTTGCTTAGCATAGATATTTACCTCATTCTGCTTCGTGGGCGTTACGACATGATCAGCAATTGGGCCGTCATGGTTATCATCAATCACGTCCTGGTTGTTTCTAGAGCATGGGTCCTCATCCACCTCCTCCTCCTCTTCCTCTTGCTCCTGATCATTAGCGCAAGCCGCATCCCCATTGTTATCGTTTGTTTTGGTGGAACTAGGTTCTTGAGAGAAGCAGCGGTCAGCTACCCCCCAGCTGCAAATGGACGCGGCACAGAAGAAGGTCAGGTCATCAGGGTGCTGGTATGCTGGAGGAGCGGACGCCTCCACAAGCTCCTTGTCCGTCCCACAATGCATCGACGCAATCCAGTAGACGAGGACCCCGATGTCTCAACCTTCGTGACGGTGCCTGCAATACGGTCAGGATTCCAGTGTCCGTTAAGCCACCGTGCCGCCTTAAAGACGGAACAAGCGTTTTGCCCGGTGACGCCCTGCCCGGGTAGAAGTAACAGTTCATTTGAATCCGGTGATGAAATAGTTTGCCGCGTGTGTCATTGTCATCCGCCACTTGCTGTAGCGTCTTGGGATCTGCGTTGCTAACCTTGCAGACGGCGCCATCGTCGAACAGGACGTCGACGTCGACAGACACCTCGACAACCCGGCCGAGCCACGGCCCGGACACGACGAAGTCGCCGAGGTTGAGGCTCCTGACGCGCCGCAGGCTGGACGGGGACACGCCTTTGATGAGCCCTATCGCTATGCCGCGGTTGTCGAGCTTGGCCAGGTCCAGCACGGTGGTGGCGCCGGTGATGACGCCGAGCTGGCCGGCGATGTCGGACGCTGACCCGACGACCTGGCCGGGGTGCAGGTGGCTCCTGTCGAGCACCTTGATGTCCTTGGAGTTCTTGTACACGACAGAGTTGTCGATGAGGAGGATCTGGAAGGTGTCGACGGGGAGAGTGCTGTTCTCCACCGTGGCGTCCTGGAGAACTAGCCCTTGGCGCCGGAGGGCCCCGCGCCCGAAACTCACCTGGTCTTGCAAGTAAATGTTTGGCGTTGTTGTCACGGCGACGGTGTCCATCTTTCTTCCTGACTTAGATCTAGATCGATCGACGATCCGGTTGATCGACGTTTTGAAGTTCCGGTTGTTGATCGCACACGAGGGAAGCTGTAGATATATAGAACCCGTGCCGGCACGTTTTCGTGTAGCATATAGACTCGAACACCAGGAAGGCAGGAACCGACCGGTAATCGGTACTACCAGTAAATTATGCCTAGGACCACGAACTCCTCGTCCTCTACG
This sequence comes from Poa pratensis, assembly GCA_947311845.1. Classification (NCBI taxonomy): domain Eukaryota; kingdom Viridiplantae; phylum Streptophyta; class Magnoliopsida; order Poales; family Poaceae; genus Poa; species Poa pratensis. The sequence continues at coordinate 153,333,559 of CAMZMU010000052.1, forward strand.
ACTACGTATTGCTGCCGTTCCTCTGCTCATGACCGTGTTTTAATTAGGTTTGGGTACAACTTCAGATTATAACCGATCAGCTATATACCAAGTAACCAAGGTCCAAAGTCGACCCAATATACATCGGCAGTCGGCAATTAAAATACTTTAGACGCATTTAGAGAGTGCAGGTGAGTGTGTTAGCAATGTAATATGATTCGTGTCCGGTATGGTAGAGTCTACCAACCGAGTCCGACTCCAACATGTGTACGACCAAGACAGGGGTTGTTCCTACCCTTTATAACAGGCAACCGATGGCCCGAGAGGGTATGCATCGTTCCTCAGACCACGTTTACACCGCACGCGCGGAACCAGATCCTCTGACTTTGCCCACCTGACGTTCCCTGACTTTGTGTCGCTGACAGGTGGGTCCCGCATGTGGTGGGCTCCATTTGTCAGTGACCCAAAGTCAGAGAACGTCAGGGTGGGCAAAGTCAGAGGATCCCGTTCCACGCGCGTGCAGGCCATGCAGAAGACGAGTCATCCGTGCGTGCTGGGCCGACGCGCCCATGTGGTGATCTCCTGATGGGATCTCTTGTGCCTGCTTCCCGTGTGGCCCCTTCTGTGCCTATGTCAAGAACACGATCCCAGAAAGGTATTCATACTCCAAAAATTTACAAAGACGGCACTGTCCGCTATGGCCTATTTACTTCTATAGGTGAACCAACTAATCTCACCGAAGCTCTTGGTCATGACCGTTGGAAGCAAGATATGCATGAAGAATACGATGCTCTTATGCATAAAAAGACGTGGCACCTTGTTCCTCCGAGCTCGAATAAAAAATTAATTGATTGCAAATGGGTATATCGTATCAAGTAACGTGCAGATGGTACAATCGACAGATACAAAGCCCGGCTTGTTGCAAAAGGATTCAAACAAAGTTACAGACTTGACTATGAAGATACTTTTAGTCCTGTTGTCAAAATAGTCACTATTCGCCTTGTTTTGGCTATTGCTGTGTCCAAAAGATGGAGTCTTTGTCAGCTAGACGTTAAGAACGCGTTTTTACATGGTGTTCTCGAAGAGGAAGTATATATGAAACAACCACCTGGTTTTGAGGATCCACGCTTTCCGCAACACATTTGCAAATTAGACAAGGCTCTCTATGGTTTGAAACAAGCTCCTCGTGCATGGTATTCTCGCCTCAGTTTGAAACTGACCGAGCTTGGTTTCCAGCCCTCCACTGTCGACACATCTCTATTTTTATATAATCAGTCCGGTGTTACCATATTTATGCTTATCTATGTTGATGATATCATCGTCACTAGCTCTTCAGACTCTGCTGTCACTCTTCTTCTTCGTCAGTTGAGTGAACACTTTGCTATCAAAGACCTTGGTGATCTACACTATTTCTTAGGCATGGAAGTTACTAAAACTGATGACGGTATTGCCTTGACTCAAGCGAAATATGCTGCAGATCTTATTGCCCGAGTTCATATGACAGGATGTACACCTACTCCAACACCGATGTCCATTGTGGACAAATTATCCTTGGTTGATGGTACACCTCTAGGTTCTGCTGATAGTACAAATTACAGAAGTAATGTTGGTGCTCTCCAGTATTTGACCTTGACAAGACCCGATATAGCTTTCTCTGTCAATAAAGTATGTCAGTATCTTCATGCTCCTACCACAGCTCATTGGACTGCTGCAAAATGGATATTACGATATGTCCAAGGTACCTTACACACTGGCATCACTTTTCAGCGGTCGTCTTCTACTTTGTTTAGTGCCTTCTCTGATGCCGACTGGGCAGGATGTCTTGATGATCGTCGTTCCACTGGTGGTTTTGCTATATTCTTCGGCCCTAATTTAATCTCCTGGAGTGCTCGGAAACAATCTACTGTTTCACGTTCTAGCACAGAAGCTGAGTATAAGGCTATTGCTAATGCTACTGCTGAGATTATTTGGGTTGAAGCTTTGATTCGTGAACTTGGTGTTTCTCTTAAGGAACGACCATGCTTATGGTGCGATAATCTAGGTGCTGCATATTTATCTGCAAATCCAGTCTTCCATGCCAGGACCAAACACATTGAGATTGACTATCACTTTGTACGAGAGAGGGTTGCCAAGAAACTGGTAGATATCAAGTTCATTTTGACAAAAGACCAAGTAGCTGATGTTTTACTAAGTGTTTACCTGTAAATCTTTTACATGAATTTAGACGTAATCTCAACCTTACTCAGGTTAAGATTAAGGGGGCTGTTAGCGATGTAATATGATTCGTGTCCGGTATGGTAGAGTCTGCCAACCGAGTTCGACTCCAACATGTGTACGACCAAGGCAGGGGTTGTTCCTGCCCTTTATAACAGGCAACCGATGGCCCGAGAGGGTATGCATCGTTCCTCAGACCACGATTACAGAGTGCACCCACAAAAAAAAGGAAGTTTTCATCCTCACATGATCTCTCTCGTCTAATCTATGGACACTATGTAGGCACTTGTACAATAGGTTTACCTTTGGGTATCTATAAAAATTACATAAATATTGAAAATATCTCATCAACTATCAAATTATAACCTCATTGTCTATGGTGCTGCTTGTTTACGTCAGACCAATCTATCCTTGTGTTATAAACTCTTCATTAATTAGAGAAAAGGGATAAATCTAGTACATAAATAAAAAATAAACCAGACCATTTTGTGCATCTAAATTGTTCAACAGAAGTATATACAAGAATATTAATTGGATCACATGTGCTACACTGTACTCCAGTGATCAGTACGTGTACTCAGCTCGTCTCGAAGAATAAAAGCAAGGTTGTAAATGTGCTTGAACGAGTAAATCAACAGGATGCTAAATACAAGGGCTAGCTAGCTAGCTATGCGGTAGTTGCCTTGGTGCCTAACCAGGAACATGCAACATTGCAACGGACTGCCAAATTGCAGGCAGCGCAAGAGCTTGATGCCGCGACGGGGATGTGGGGGAGGAGCAGCCAAAGAAGAGAAGCATCGGAGGAGATAGAGCAATCGGTGGACGGCGGTGGAGGTTTAGACTTCGGAGGAGCTCCTGCAGTCCCGCTGCTGTCGGACGGCCGGCGGCCGCTGCTACTCATCGACGGGAGCAGCAGCTATCGTAGCCATGGGTGGATCCCAGATGCCCTGCGGCGGCAGCGGCCGGCGTCGCGTCGGTGGTGGCAGGCGAGGCAACGGCCGGCGGCGTGCTAATCCTAGGCAGAGGTCGCTCGCGAGAGCAGGAAGAAACAGAGACCTAGGCAGGAGAACTAGGCAGTGGCCTAGTGGCAAGGTGCGCAGTGGCGTAACCTAGCCTCCACGGTTTGAATTCCATGGGGAGCGGATTTGTGGAGTTTCTCACCTAGGTGGGTGCTATCTTAATTAAAAAGTCCTGGGTGCTAGTGCCCATGGATCTTGTTTTTTAATCAGTTACATTAGACCGTGGCGTTCAGCTCGCAAGCCGGCCGAGCCGAGTCAAGCCTCGAGCCCGATTTCTAGGAAATTTTCAGAGGCAAGCCGAGCCTGGATCAGCTCGAGCTTCCATGAGCCTGACCGAGCCGTGTCTCATGTCGGCTCGATTTCACCCTTGATTACCCGCCGGGCCGGCCCAGCCACTGCGGTGTCCTACTAAAGCGACCCAATGAATGCAAAGAGGATCGTCGTGACTCGTGAACCAAATAATCACGCCATGAGAATGACTAGAAAAAAAAATCACGAAATGAGAATTGCATACCACGCCGGCTGTACGCAAAGATGCTTACTTCGAAATTTCGAATATACATAGGGAAAGCCAGTAGCCCTCTCTAGCTCACACATAAGGATGAAACTAACAACGTGTTAGACAACAGTTTTTTATTATTAGCTACAAAATGATCATTCACTTACTTCAAAGAACGTGCAGCAATTACAAGTTAGTAATATGAAAACATGTGAAAAGTATTTAAATTCGGCACAATATCGAAGAAACCCATTAACTTAGAGAAACCAACCAATACTCTAGCCTACGCACCACCTTTCAAAGTAAATATCAACACGCAACCTAAGATCATGGAAGAGATGGTAGTCACGAACAACCTTTGCGCATACGATCTCAACACGGTGGTGCTTGATTTCTTGATATTTTCGTGTGAATCCACTAGTTGCTTCCTCTTTCTGATTTCTTGTCGCCGTTTCCTTAGCGCTTTCTCTATAGGCATCTTGTATAAGTGTGACCGGGTTTGTATCCCCGCTCCATCTAGGCGTGGCACCAAGTAAAATAGTCCAGCGCGCAAGCGGCGCTCTTTGTACTTCCGGATGCTATCTCCGATGGTTTGCAATGAGTTGTCAATGGTGACGCGATGCTCCTTGTAAGCTTCCCACGTAAGCATGCCTCTTCTTACGAGTTCATTGTAGTCGTGAAGTACTAATCTGAGAAACATACGCTGGCATTTTTCACGGTACAACGGAGTGGTCTTGAGCTTACGTAAACGGTCAATGTATGAGAAAGTACCATTCTCGTCACGGCGGCAAAGTCTAAAGCTTTTTCTTGTAATCTTGATTTTATTGCTCCCATGGCTGTCGCTGCCCAATATCAAAACACGATAAGTGGCATTAGACAAATAGTAGATATTCTAATTCAAAGGAGAATATACTGCTTTTACAAAGTTTCTCGAGCATGCTAAATAATGCTTTTATTTTGTTGCAAAGGCTAAGCATGCATGAGGAATCAGATAAACAGGAGCATGCACAACGTCAAAAGAATATCATGGTATACTGTATCATCAACTGTTTTAGTAATTAGGCTTGATCGTCAACCTATAGTACTACCATTTGTTCTGTTTTCTAGAAAAGGTGTAGTATGAATATAAAGCAGGAAGAGTACGTAACAAATTATAATAAGGTTGTTTGATAAAGAGAACATATCAATATCGTGTCTCGGCACCAATTATTTTTAACAAGTAGAATGAAAGATTCGTGAAGTCTGATGATGAACTCGTACGAGATATGAAAAACATCAAATCGACCCATCTTTTCTCGCAAGTAAAACAGCCAATTTAATTAACACACGTTGAAAATCAAGAAGATACATACCTGACAGCTTGTTTCTTGTCCATTAGGCCGCTGCTAATCAGACAAGGGCCGGCGCACTCACGGTTGTCGGAAAGCGAGAACAGCCTTTTGCTGCTGGCTGCTGATGTATGTATATTTGGGTCCTCGAGGTTTTTATATAGCAAAAGCAACGGCAGCGGTTGTACAGGAGGAGTCCGTGTCTGTCTAGTATACTACCGAGTGCCCCCCGACCGCCCCAGCGCCAGTTCCTCGCATCACCGGCGGAACGTTTTTCTCGCATAAGGCGATTATGAAGGCGATCTAGGTCTAGACCGCCGTCGCTGGCGGCGGCTGTTTTCTCCGGTGCCTGGCACCGTTGGTTGTCCCGTTCAGGGTTTTTATTCCTCCCATCGGACGTCCTCCGGCGGTGAGTTTCCGTTTTTTGTTCTGGTTTCCGAGTTAAGAGAGAGGCAAAGTGATTTGCTGGGCAGCTTCCTTGGGCTTTAGTCGCAAGTTTGGCTGTGCTGGGCGACGTGAGCTGAAGACGATCAGCTGATTATCTTGTAATTGTTTGACTGTGCTGTGTTTGGTACGTCCGCGTTTGTTCGCTTGAGAGGGCGACAACAGTTCGTTTTGGAGGTCGGTTTCTCTTTGGAGTTTCTGAAGTTGTTGTTTTGTGTGAGGAGCCCATCCGGGAGCAATGAAAACCCAATTTTATAATTGTCGAAGCATGAATAAGGCCCCGGCAGTTAGAGCTCTTGAGATTCTTGTGGAGAGAATTCGCCCGGACATTCTGTTTTTGTCTGAAACTCATTTAAATAAAGCGGTGGCAGGCAACCTTATGCGTAGGCTTAAGTTTGATGAGATGGAGGTGGTCGAAAGTGATGGCCGAGCTGGAGGTCTTTTGATGTTCTGGCACAGTGAGTTGAATGTCACATCCAGGAAAGTTCACTCTAACTATATTGATATCAGAATAGATGAGTCCTTGGCCTCAGGTTGGCGATGTACTGGAATTTATGGTGAACCAGGAGGTGATCGGAAACATCTGACTTGGGATTATATTCGAGAACTACATCAGTTGAGTACCCTTCCTTGGTTGATTGGGGGAGAGTTTAACGAAATTCTGTATGGGATTGAGAAGGAGGGGGGTAGCTCTCGTCCGCAAAGATGCATGCAGGCATTTAGAGATACATTATCAGATTGTTCTCTCAATGATTTGGGGTACACTGGTGACATTTTTACTTGGCGGCGTGGAAGGATACGGGAACGTTTGGACAAAGCAGCTGGTACTCAATCTCTCTCGCTTCTGTTTCCGCACCTCGCGGTACTTCATCAGGACTTTGATAGGTCTGACCACCGACCAATTGTGGTAGATACAGAATACCATGCAGGTATGGGTAATTCTAGGCCGATCGGCCGGAAGAGATTCGAGGCCAGATGGCTTAGAGAGGAATCTGTGGACTCCATAGTGCAGGCAGCTTGGGAGCGGGCCAAATTATCACCAGGCTCGACGCTTGCACAAGCCACGGAAGCTGTGCACAGCTCGTTACATCTTTGGGATAAAGAGGTTGTGAAGGGTCCAAGAGCTAAATTACGTGATTTACAGAAGCAATTAAATGAAGTCATGTCTGGTCCTTTGCATGATGATGCCCTTAGTAAACAAAAAGATCTTCAGATTGAGATCGAAGACTTACTGGAAAAAGAAGAGCTATATTGGGTACAGAGAGGTAGAGTTGAATGGTTACGGTCAGGCGATCAAAACACTTCTTATTTTCACAATTTTGCTTCCAAAAGAAGGAAAAATAATCATGTCAAGAAGCTCAAAGATGATGCAGGTTTCTGGGTTGAAGAGGAAGGTGATATGTTACAGTTGACTTCTGATTATTTCTCCACCTTATTTGCTTCGGAAGTTCAGATACCAAACCCGGATATTATCGTCAAGGTTCAGCCACGCGTGTCACAGTTGATGAACGATGCTTTGACTGCTGAGTACACACGGGAGGAGGTAAAAAAATGCACTATTTAATATTGGTGATTTGAAGGCCCTTGGTCCGGACGGGTTGCACGCAATTTTTTATAAAAAGTTTTGGCATGTGATTGGCGAAGATCTTACGGATGAAGTTTTGTTGGCAGTTAACCAACGAAAGATTCCAGATAGCTGGAATGACACCACAATTGTGCTTATTCCTAAGATAAAAAACCCAGAGCATATATCTCAATTTCGGTCTATTAGTCTATGTAACGTGGTGTATAAGGTGATTTCCAAATTGATTGCAGCTAGACTAAAGATATTCTTACCGGAGATTGTATCACCAATGCAGAATGCTTTTGTTCCTGGAAGACTCATCTCTGATAATTTCTTGGTTGCGTTTGAAAGCTACCATGCAATCAAGAATAGAAGAGTGGGAAGCTATGGTACTTGTGCGGTGAAACTTGATATGCACAAGGCGTATGATAGGGTGGAGTGAGAATTTTTGCGACTGATTATGATCCGGCTTGGCTTTGATGTTGGTTGGGTGGAGATGATAATGGCTTGTGTTACCTCGGTTAAATACCAAGTCCGGCTGAACAATGGTCTCTCTGATTACTTCACCCCTACTAGAGGACTCAGACAAGGGGATCCGCTCTCCCCTTACTTATTTCTGTTGTGTGCTGAAGGCTTGACAAGCCTAATTTCTTACCAGGAGGAGCATGGTAACCTACAGGGGGTTAAAGTATGCAAGTCGGCTCCTTCCGTCTCACATCTCCTGTTTGCAGATGACTCACTCATTCTTATGAAAGCTGACAGTGCTAATGCGACTAGTCTGAAGGAAGCCTTAGATGATTATTGTGCTGCTTCTGGCCAGATGGTAAGTGTAGCTAAATCGAGCATTTTCTTTAGCCCCTGCACACCGGTGGATACAAGGGTGAGGTATGCAATATTTTGGATATCATGACGGAGGCTATAACCGATAAATATCTTGGCCTACCCCCTATAGTGGGTGTTGACAGGACGGACTGTTTTCAGCACCTAATTGACAGGGTTATCAAGCTCTTGAGTGGATGGAAGGAAAAGATGCTCTCATTTGGTGGTAAGGAAACACTAATTAAGGCAGTCATTCCATCAATTCCAGTTTATGCTATGTCGGTGTTCAAACTCTCCAAACAGATATGCAAAGGGATAATCAAAGCAATGTCCCAATTCTGGTGGGGAGATGAGGATCAACAAAAACATATGCACTGGTTTGCTTGGTGGAAAATGTGTATTCCGAAAAAGCAAGGAGGCATGGGTTTTAGAGATTTGGAGAGTTTCAATCTGGCAATGCTTTCTAAGCAAAGCTGGCGTCTTCTCTCTGATCCTGATTCCTTGTGTGCACAAGTTTTAAGAGCAAAGTATTATCCATCTGGTGATTTGCTTAATTGTGATTTGAAGAAAGGCAGCTCGTATACATGGCAAAGCATATGGCATGGGATCCAAACATTTAAACGTGGCCATATTTGGAGAGTGGGCGATGGTGCAAAGATAAATATATGGGACGACTGCTGGATCCCTAATAGCCCAAGTAAGAAAATCATGACTAGGAGGGGGAATATTGTCTACACTAAGGTTTCAGAACTGATAGATCATGAAAACCGTAGGTGGGATGAGGCACTGATCAGGGACATTTTCTGGAGTGGAGATGCGGAAAGAATATTGAGAATCCCACTAGCTATCGGAATGATGGATGATTTCGTTTCTTGGCACAATAACAGGAACGGAATATTCACGGTTAAATCTGCATATTATTTGGAGTGGGATCATCAACACGGTCGGAAGCTTAGGAGAACTCAACTCTTTGGTTCTTCGGCTGCGAACCCGGTTTGGAAAGCAATCTGGTCAATTCGAGCTCCAGCAAAGATTAAAATCCACGTGTGGAGGGCAATGTTGGGAGCTATACCTTGTATGGGAGTACTAGCTAATCGTCACATTCCTGTATCCAGTCAGTGTCCTTTATGCTCCATCGATTGTGAGAGTATATCTCATGCTTTTTTCAACTGTAGCAGAGCGAAGGAAGTGTGGACAGGTTTGGGAATGTTACAGATTATTAACAACGCTTCTTTCCTTGAACCTCAAGGGACGTCGATCTTGGAATCTTTACTGCTGAATAATGGTACGACCCCCTTGATTCCTGAGATACGCATATGTGATCTGGCTGCTGTTGCAACATGGTACCTTTGGTGGGAAAGAAGGAGAGCGACACATGGTGAAACTTTACAAGATCCCTCGAGGACGGTACAATCGATTATGGCGCTGGGCCTGAATTATATGAGAGCTAAACGTAGAGGCCCAGGACCTATTGAAAGACATGGTTGGACAAAGCCTCCAGAGGATCTAGTTAAGCTTAATGTTGATGCCGCATTTGATGTGAATACCGGGTTGGGTGGCACTGGTGCCGTCATAAGAGACCACCTTGGCTCTTCTGTCTCCTGTGGGAGGTGGAATCTGCAGTTCGTCGAGGATGCGGCAACGGCTGAAGCATGTGCCCTCCGTAATGGACTACTTTTGGCTGGGGAGGTCGGGTGCAACAAGCTTCTGGTCGAATCGGATTGTATGGAGGTTGTGGAGGTCATGCAAAATGGAGGCAACTCGCTCGGTGCGGCAACAGCGATATATGAAGAATGTTCCTTTCTTTGTCGTAGTTTCTCACGAGTTACTTTTTCTCATTGTCCTAGGGAAGCTAATAGGGCAGCTCATGAACTTGCTAAGTTTTTTGAGGTTGACCATGTTGTGTGGCATGGTGATCCTCCGATTTGTATTAGAGCAGTGCTCGCAAACGATGTAACTATTATTTCCAATTAATAAAGCTTGCCGTGGTGGATTTAAAAAAAAATAGCATGGCCGATGGATCGATTATGCGAGTCCAGTTCGAACTCGTATCCAACCTTATATTTTACCAAACTAGGCAATTGCCAACGGGCAATAATTTTATTTGTCAAAAATTTATATGGTGTTCTAGATAGCATAAACAATTAGTAAAACTGCAAGTACCCTCCGAGCTATTTTTGTAAATTTCGGGACAATTATGTTCAAAGCTGCACAAATTTTCAAAAACAAATATAAGGATGTAGGCAATAATTTATTCCACCCGTGTGTAAATTTCAATAACAAAAAAAATAGGCTCAACAAAAATGACAAATGTGCAGATCTGGGGCTTGAATGCAAATTTTGAATCATCTAAAATTCGTCTAATTTGTCTTTCTTCTGAGCTTGAAATACGAGGTATTCCACATTGAAAATTTGCGTGTTGGTAGTGTACTTAGTTTACTACACCCAAATTTACTTTTTGTTTTGGAATTTTTGAACCTCGAAATCGACTTTTCAATTTATTTTAAGATAAGGTCCTCCCTGTAGTTTGGGCTCCATTAGGGGTTTTCGGTACCCTTTACACTTTATGTTTCACTAGAAAAATGCTCATGTGCTGGGAGCATCCTCGCATCGATCGTGAACTGAATTGCCTTCAGGAATCAACGTGGAGAGCTAAGATCAACGAGGCAATAAACTGAACCATCACATACACAATATGTGACAACCCTAGCCACATTGATGCCTTGGAAGCCCCATCGGTTAATTTGCAGGCATGTGGCTTGATTCAGTGACAGAGCTTGACAAGAATCTCTAGGGGGTTGCTCTTTGCAAATGTGTAGGACGGGGCTGGTTGGGGGGGGGGGGGGGGGGCATTTACCCTTTTTTCCCTAACTAAACCTGCATTGTTCATGGCACTTATAAGCTTAAAAACTTAGGGTAGGGGTGTTGGCCCCTTGACTTGTGAAAGCTCTGCCACTGGCTTGATTGACTGCGGGGTACGCCATTTGGCGAACTAAGTCGAGATGCATGCTCCATGTTCAGTTCTAGACTTGCAAGGAATGACCGCGCCCACTCTAGATGTTCAAGATAAGAGTAACAACAGGAAGAGATGCTTCCGACCGTATGCAAACTGTAGATTAACAATGTATACTTGCATGGTGTTTGTGCAACGCCAAAGCTGAATCCTGGTCTTCACCATGTTAGCTTGATGAGAGCACGCCCGGGAGAATTGGCACTTGTCGGAGGACGGTGGTGGCCGGAGGACATTGTCGTGAACGACAATGGATGGCGCGGTTGCTATTAGAGTTTGTCGGAGGCTCTGAGGTCTAGTCCTCGATCGTGCGTCCAACCCACAACCAAATTATTGTTAGGTAGAGTAAGTAAAATGCAGACTGTCGTTGGAAAAATTATAATTTCTTATGTACTCTCTCGGTTTTTATGTACTTTTCGTTCTGGGTTTAATCAAAGTCAAATTTCGTCAAATTTGACCAAGAATATAGGGAAAATGTATATCAAGTGGATATAACATGAAAATATAATTTATGAAGCTTCTTATACTACTATATATTTTACATTATAAATATCAGAGTTCTCGTAAAAATCTGGTCAAACTTAACAAGGTTTGATTTTGAGTAAACACATAACTTAAATAGAACGGAGAGAGTACTGACTATGGCTTGTACTAGTATGTAGACGTTATGTGCTTCCAACCTTCCCTATACAAAATATGTTCGTGATTCGTAACAAAGTGAAACATGTCCAAACCTTTCATATACAACCGGTCGCGCTTCATTCGCGCCGGGCAAGTTCTTCCGTAGGCCACGGGCCGCGGCCAGTCCGTGCACGAAGCCCACGTCGGCTTCATGGAGAAGTGGATACGTAGAGCACGAGCCCACCATGCGCACACCTTTTCCATTTTCCACTACTGCGTACGTCACCTCAGACTAGAGCGAGCACGTGAGCAGGTGAGGATCACGTCTAGGGCTGGACATAAAGCTCGATGCTCGACAAGCTCAACGAGCACTCGTTTGGTCGACTCGTTTAACTCGGCTCGTTATGCTAACGAACAGAGCCGAGCAATGATTTTGGCTCGTTATTGCTAATGAGCTAAACGAGCGAGCTAACGAGGCTCGCGAGCAGATCGTTAAGCTCGTTAATTTGAATCCCGTATCTTTTTAAAGGTAGATCTCATCTAACTAGCAACCTAGCAAGTGACGACTCAATTTTTTTTTAGCAAGCACATATCACAACCGAGATCTATGGTCAACCAATGTAGGAAACATCGAATCCCTTTTACTTCCTGTTAATCGTCAATTACCTCGTCATCTCTATATTCAGATTTATTTTCTTAACGAGCTGCTCGCGAGCGCTCGTGAACACTTAACGAACCGAGCCGAGCTTTATATTTAGCTCGTTAGCCTTAACGAGCTTAACGATTCGATCCTTAACGATCACGAGTCTTAACGAGCAGAGCAGCTCGTTAGTCTAGCCCTCTTGAGGCAAGGAAGATCAAGCCTGTTTGTGGGTCCGTATCTTTTCTGACAGCTCCGTACTACAACGTGCCTATCCATTACGACGGGGCTGGAGTGGTGGTGATGCCGATGCGTTGCGTGACCATGTTTCGAAACCCAAATTCAAAATTTATATCCTTTTCGCCACTTTTTCCCATGATGACTTAGGCCGTCCATCAATAACGTTGCAACCCAGCGCGTGTTGCCGATTATTTATTAACGTGCTACGCTGCTGCTGATCGTAGACGCTAAAGATTACGCAAAGCAAGTGAGGGTGATTTTTATTTGTAGAACTTTCTTTTTTGGTCGCTGGCTTTCTTTTTTGGTGCAACTAGTTTTCTCAATGCACTATGTTTGGATGCACTGTCCTCATGTTCTTTCCTATCTCCAATGCATGTTATGTCTTTAACTAATTATTTCTTGTGTTTTCTATGTCATGTTCGTACCGATGTTTTTGCACTGTGTTTTGATGCACCGATGTGCTACTTACAATGCATGCGTTTGGATGCACTACTTTGAGTGCATGATATTTATTACGTTTCTGCATTTTTTTTAATGTCCTGTCTTGAGCGTATGTCTGCCGCTGCGTTTTGTCCTGCCTTACAATGCACTACGATCCGAGGCACATGTCTTGCACCTTGATTCACTCATGTCCTAACTTTGAAGGGGGCACACAACACGCGCAACAACAAATGTAGCTACACAATATTAATCGTAACGACCAACGTACCCCTTCATGATCTATATTAATATGTAACGCACGTCGTGAAGGAGCGTAATCTGCAACACGCAATACGACAAAATACATCATACACAATATTACGCAAAAAAAATCTCAATGTACTATGTTTGGATGTTCTGCCTTTGGTTGCACCAGCCTTCTAACATGCTTCCTTTCTACTAGGTGAGTGATCGTTTGCCCTAATCTTTAGGTTCAACACGGGAACAACAAAAAAGACGAGAGAGAGAGATAGAGAAACAACTCGTGACCGGAAGCTAACCCCGGTGCACTCACACGTGCGCGGGAAACTAGCTGCGCCAGTGCTCTTCGCTCGCCTTGATCGCTCTTGGGATGCCACACGTCAAGGAATCCCGGTGAGGCCTCACGTCGAGTGCGCGCTTTACGTAGTTGTGCCCAAAGATTCTTCCATTGCCTAGCTAAATCTAGCACGAATTAAGTTTTAGAAAGCATAAAGAAAACAACTCAAGTGTATGCTTCGGTAGCTAAGTCAACCTATACATAGAAAAAGTCAACCTATATTGTTATTGCTTTATGCTATCGATATATCTATTGATCCTTTAATACTACATAGTACATATTTAGATATGCTATACTGGAAACTGATAAAAAGAAAAAGAAAATACTAGCCATTAATGTTTGATACAAAAGCGCTGAAGCGTACATGCTGGTGGTCAAGCGAACTCATCTCGAGCCCTTGTCTCCTTGACCTCGAGGAAACAAGTCCTTCTCCTCCCTCCTCACGTGAGCTCCATGTCCACCAACCACAGGCCACTCATGTCCTGGCCCACGTCCTGTGGAGTAGCACCGAATTATCTCTAGGATAACGCCTTGATTTAACACGTCTAAGAAATTTTGAACCAATTTTACATCATTTTACATTTTAGCCGTTCTATTCATTAAAATTGACATGTCCTCGATGTGAGCACAACAATGTATAATGCTTGGACTGTGTCATCGACAATTGTTTGGAGCCTTTTCTTAAAATCTATCCCACTCCTCGTCGTCCTTTTGGTATTCTCTAACGACTAACCTCAATCATCATCTCGCACATTGTCCAATGGATACACAAAAGAAAAATATGGTTCAAAGTTTCTTAAATAGGATAGTCTTGACTAATTCTCACCAGAGGTGATAGTAACTTAAGGATGATCTGCAGCGCAGGAAATCGAAGCAATTTTGTTGCTAGATTGCATGGATACCACAACCACAGATCAACCCATTGATATATAGACCCTTTGCACTGCATAGGGATGTGACAGGACTATTGACGAAATCACTCAGGTCGTCGGTTTGCAGCTTCACTGGTAACTGAATCCCTTGATGATCGTCTCATCGAGAATGGCATGGTTTGCCTGTTTATCCCAACATTGTGTTTATTGTCTCTCTTTTTGTTCATCTGATCGCACAGACGAAACAAGGCCCGTAAAGATCATGGTCCCAGTCTGTTCCTAGAAAACTAGTCGTCTTAATTTTGGACACAGTACCAACTCAACCATAGATAAGAACATGTAAGTATCTATTAGTAACTTGATCTGGCTTCTTGCAGCGGGTATTGCTCCCATAAGCGAGAGAGGCAGAATGGATTTGAGGACAGACTACTAGCTGACACTTTGGATGGTGAGATTTAATTAAAGGACACCCATAAAATATATGTACTTAGATCTTAATTTCATAGTCTTAAACTTCCACATTTTCTACCAAGTTCTTTGCATACTGCCGCTATACAGTTGTTTTGATGATTCTCTATTCATTCCTTTTGCTTTGGCTTTGGTCAATGCCTCGTACCTTGTGCCATCTCGACGGTCTCTTATAATACACATGATATGAATTTAGATGTATGTTCGGGAAAAATGAAGTTATCTATTAGATCCATATAGTCTAGAAGAACTCTCCCAAGTTATTTAGATATTTATTGTTGTCATAAAGTGTAAACAATGTTATGGAGGAAATAGTTTTTGTTATTAAATATCAGAAGGTATGAATAAATTGGTTTACTCAGATTTATTGTGAAACCCATTGTAGCAAATGTTATTTTAAACATCCAAATTAAGTAAAAAAAATTGTAACAAACAATTTTAGCTACAAGTGCAATTGTATTGGCAATGAAAAATACGGGAACTATACAACATATTTGTACATTAATACAACTGAGCGTAATTTAATTACTATGGATGCTAGCAATACATATAGTAATTTCCCCTATAATATATCAAATAAAGTATCAAATAAAATAAATACATAAAACGTTAAGATAGTCGAGATATAACGTACAAATGTTCGGTATAAAATTTTCAAGTCTCACGCCACTAGCGTTCACGCCCACTGTACCGTGCTAGCCTGCAACAGCACCATGACAATCCAGCACATCGACTCGTCGATGGCTTGGTGGGGACCTTCCTCAGCGTGTGCTTAATCTGGTTATCCGCAGCCGCCGTGACCGTTGGAATGGCGGTTGCCCGCGCCACCATCGCCATTGCACCCCGACCGTCACCGTCACCATTGACATGGAGGCACCCTCGAGATTGTCCGCCTCCAGCACGTCGTCCTTGTTTGCTCCAAGCACTGACGAGCACACCGACGGCTCCGGCGACGTGTGCGACTGCTTCAGAAAACAGTGCACGGAGGCGCAAGGCTGTGCTTGCATATTTATGTCTTAGCAAAATTTACAAAAGGCCCAAAAATCAGGATGGAGCTCAGGTTTGTTTTGAGTCCGTTTATGTTGGAGCCAAGCTACGGGCTGTAATTATTTTCATGGCCATAAATGAACATTCCCCAAACAAAATCCATGAAGCCCGCTGATGGAAAAAGGAGTTGTATTTCAATTTAAAATACAAAGAGTCGTATTTTACAATCTAATCGTGTGGTGTTTCAAATGAGAGCTAGTTGATTACAAGTTTACAACCCCATGGGTAGCTTCGTTCCATAGCGGACTTGGAGGGGAGGTGGTCCGCTTATTCGCTTCGGCCTCCTTGGGCCTCTTTACTTGGATCATATGTTGAATTTTCACTTTTTTCAGGCCTGGGCCGGTAGGAGTGCGACCGTGCGGCAGCACAAGGCCGCAAATTTTGGGATTCTACTAGGTAAATTTGCGCGGCGATGCCGCGTGTGTGTGGGTAAAATTCAAAGTTGGAAATGCGGGAATTAAATTTGTTGAATTCTCGGAAATTAATCAAGTTGGAATAGTCTGTAAAATTTAAATTTAGAAATGTTCTTATTTTAAAACTGTGGAAATTTGTGATTATTGTAATACAAAGAGAAGTTTTGTTTAAAAATTGTTTAGGTTTTGGAAAAAAAATGTTAAAATTGGGAAGTTTTCTACATTGTGTTCGCTGGATATTCTTGTGAATATTTTTTTTCTACAAAACATTAGGAGAGGTAAGTTCAATTTTAGCATTCATTGGATTTGGAGTCAAATGGTGAATCCGTTGTTTTAGCATTTATTTAACCGTTATTTAAATTTTAATATGTAGTTAGAGGTAGGTAAGTTCGATTTAAGCGTTCATTAAATTAATTTGCATAACTGGAGGGAGTTCAAATATTAACTTATTCGAGTTGTTATATTATGTTTATACCTTTTTTTAGAGGGTATAAGTTATATGAGAATTTATTAAACTTAATTCAAATTCAGTCCATAGATAGAGGATATGAATTTGCATTTACTGCAAATATTTGTCTAATCAAGTTTTTTTTTTAAATTTAATTATATAGTTAGAGACATTTAAGTTACATTTAAGAGTAGTTAGAGGTAGTACCCTTATTTAGCAACGTAATCAAAGGAAATATGTCATAGTTGCTTCCAAATGTTAACCATTTTGAGCATTCATTAAATATAGCTACATAATTGAAGATTATTCAGTTAAATTATCACTAAATTTGTAATCAAAGTTAATATATCATGGTTATTTCCAAATGTTAACCGTTTTGAGCATTCATTAAATATAGCTACATAATTGAAGATTATTCAGTTAAATTATCACTAAATTTGTAATCAAAGTAAATATATCATGGTTATTTCCAAATGTTAACCGTTTTGAGCATTCATTGAATATAGCTACATAATTGAAGATTATTCAGTTAAATTATCTCTAAATTCTATTTTATTTATTCGAAAATGGTATAGTAAGATTTTATTTTGTACTAAAATTTTAATTTAATTTTATAAACGGGGGGATTATATTATGTGAGCATTTCTTAAATTTGATCCGTAGCTAGAAGAAATAATTTTGGATGTTTTTTTTTTGGTACATTTGGGAAAACAAAGTTGTAGGTGTCATTAATATTGCATTTTTCTGCGAATTTCGGTATATTTTTCGTATTTTTTTGAATTATGGACTGAAAGATATGAATTTTATAATTTTCTGCAAGTTTTTCCTTTTTTTAGAGGCTGACAGGCGGGCCCCGCGCTGACGTCATTGGTGACGTCAGCCGCCGGCGGGCACGGCCGCGCCGCCGAGCTCGCGTTCGAGCGGGGAACGCGCGCGCAAGGCCGGGGACGCGCGGATCCGCGAGGGGGCGGTGCGGGGAAGCCGGAGGGGCGGCGCTGGTGGCCAAATGGTCGCCGGACCGCCGGCGGCGACCGAAACGACGGCGGCGGACGCGGAGCGTGGCGCCGGCGAATCCGGTGCGTGGGCAGCGTTCCGGCAGGCGGTTCTCGTCGAGGAGATGAAGGAAGCGACGGCGCACCTCTCCGTGACCGCCGATGTGAGGGAGGAGGAGCGGAGCTGCGGAACGGCGCGTCGGCGGCGGCGGCGTTCGCCGGCCGTGCACGCGAGAGAGGAGGAAGAAGGGGGTTGTGATGCATTTTTACACGGAAGTCCCTGGTTTGTCGAGAAATTTCGTATAGGTCCTCGCAAGCACTGTCATATGTGATAATTTTGCAAGAAAGATCCTGGGCTTGCAGGAAATTACAAACAGGTCCTCGCGGGCACGGAGATGGTGTGCGGGCCGTTTGATTGAGAATCGACGGCGCGGATTGCAGCGGGGCACTGTTACCCTGTAGCGGGGCACAGTAAAACAGTGCCCCGCTGCGGTGGCGCGCGCTGAGGGCGTTTTGCAAGGAAGATCCTGGGCTTGCAGGAAATTACAAACAGGTCCTCGCGGGCACGGAGATGGTGTGCGGGCCGTTTGATTGAGAATCGACGGCGCGGATTGCAGCGGGGCACTGTTACCCTGTAGCGGGGCACAGTAAAACAGTGCCCCGCTGCGGTGGCGCGCGCTGAGGGCGTAAATCCGTGTGGCCTTAATATATCTATATATTGGTGCACTGAACTGTAGAGCTTGTAGTGTTGGGGGTGATGCCTAGGCTGTGTCGTCTTACTAGCCACAAAGACGTTGGCATGTAATAGGCTTAGATGCTTCTATGACTTCTAGTTTTAATCTTTAAACCTATGGTACTGCAAGAATGTCAAATAAACGCTATGGTTTCGTTATTCGCTACATAGACCTAGGCGACCGCTCAAAATGATAAAAAAACATCATCAACGTGTAAAAAAGAGAGCTTGCCCCCCACCTCTCCCAAAATCTCTCATTTTCGCTCGGCTGGTCGTGTAGAACATGCTCTGGACTTTGAATCGTCTGGCCATCAGAGGATGGCTCCATAGCCCACTGTGCCAACTCTGTCATTGCCAGTCGAAAATAACTTGACACATTCATTTTCATTGTCGTTACTCTAGTCGCATCTACCAGGCGGCGGCATCGTGGCTCTCCTGTCTGGACCTGCTCCACATTTTGGGCTCCGGGAGGCCGGTTCTTTACTATTGGCAGGTGGCGGTAAAAACTTCTTCGAACCACCCCAAAGGTCTCAGAATCGCTGTGGTGCTTCTCACCTGGGAAATTTGGAAGAAGCGTAACGAGGGTAATAACTGGATCATGGCAGGCGCTAGATATTTGTCGGAGAGTTTATCTTAAACTGTTTTTAATGGCCTGAATTGCCTTTTTTTTTCTTTCGGACTAGCCACCCAGTTTTGCTTCTAACATATCGTACTTTTGCCCGTTTCAAAAAAAAAAAAAAGAGAGAGAGACGAAGCTTGCGGCCCGTTCTGCTGCAGGCGTAAGCAGGAAAAAAGTTGGGCTGCCCTCGGGCCTCGGCCTCACTTGGGCGCTATCCAGCCTGGTAGGGACGTCGTCGACTCTCCCCTGAGTCCCCTCGTCTGCATCATATCTATAGAACTGCTCGAGATTTGGGTTGCTACCTCGCCGTGTTTCGGGGGTTGGGATTGGTCGATCCTTCCAATGGGTAGCCCGCACGGCACTGCGTCGTCGCTAGCAGGTGTGCGCTCTTTCCTTCTCCCTCGGTGCGCTAATTTCTGTGCCCAGGAGGCTGCTTGCCTGCTTGGTCTCTATTTTCCCTAGCTTCTTTCAACGGAATTTTATGGAGTAATTGACTGCTTAATCAATCGATCAACTAATTATTGGTGCTAATTTTCTACTTTCCATCTCTTGATCTATTCCCGTTTTCTGGAAACTGGTTTGCTTTTGATAGGCTCTATTATGCAAATTTAGTTTTAGATAAGAGACTACCTATATTATTGCATTGTTGCAGAGCCGGTGTGTAATTGATATCTGAACCACATTAATATATACCTTTATCTAACTAAAAAAATAAAAGACTACCTAGGAATGGGTTACTGATCATACTTAACTGGCTTAAGATAGACCAACCTGTATTATAACTACCAAAAACTTAATTAGGTTATTATCAAAATTCAGGTCATGCTTTTTATAAATGTACCTTGAGCGAAGGTATGATAATTAGCGAAAAATTCATTCTTTGTCTCAAACTGTTTCAAATAAACATTATACAACCGGGAGTTAAATTGATATGAATTTTAATATATCCAACTAATATACAACATATTATGTCATTTACATAATAATTATTTTATAGTTCAAAATTTTCTAGCGAGGTAGGGGCCCATTTTAGAGTTCGGCACAGGGCCTTAATTTTGCCACAATTAGCTCCCTGGCTCTCCACTTCGTAGTTCATTTTGTGGTACTACTTCCAGACTTCTCCATCCTGGCGAGCATGTGCATGGCCGCCCGGGTGAGCAGGCCTCCGATATCCCATCCCTTAAGATTCTGTACCGTGAGAGGGCCAATAATTTTTTTGGTGAGCGTATTGACATGACTGCTCGCTTCTGTTGAACTATATCAGTGTCAACCGTTCGCCTGCGTACTCGTTACTGACATGTTCGACAACAACAATGCTGCAATGCGGACGTTTCCGGTCGACACGTATTTGCTACCTTTCTCGCTGTTTGCACGAACATTTGGCTCCTATGCATATGTATTAGTTATGGGCACCTTAGTTCTTTCTAGTGTGTATTATCTGGTTAGAGTTATTAGTGCATCTGTGACGTTGCTTTCGGTAGTACAAAATTGTTTAATGTTCTAACATAAACCCGCATTATTGTGGAGAAAAAGAATATATTGTATGTTGGACTTCACTATTTTATAGATCAAGTAATATATACACCAGAGGTTCTGCGGTTGGTTCGATTAGCCACACGCCCATTTCTAGATTTTCTACAGAAATATAAAATTTATATGTATTAATGCATCATGATGATAGAAAAACGTGTCTCTTCTTTCCAGATCTTTTTTGCCACATTTTTCGCCGTAAATATCTGGTTTTGCTTGGCATTTTTTAATAATCAATAATAGTATCGGAAAATGCAGTGTAGATTGTGTGTAGTTACAGGATCAAGTGACTAAGCCGCCAAAATCACACTCATCATCCGTCAAGTGTTAACTGAGCGCTGCTGGGAGCACACTGCAACGACACTCAACTCCTTGGGTTCAATTCGTTACCCCTCGGCGCTGTTCTTCGTGAAAGCTTCAACGAGTCTCGGCACCATGTTGGCAAGCCCGAGCTTTAACCCAACTGAGCACAGCCCATCCCTACTTGCTTCACTGGTATGAGCATCGCCAACAACGCATCCCTGCAGACACATCTCGCATCTCCTGAGCACAAGTCCCCCTCGACGGCGGAAGTGGTCCTTCACGAATTCCTCAAATCCTTTAGGTGGGTGGCGCAATAGGTGGAGCATGGTCTGTAGAGTGAGTAGGTAAGCATTCTCGCCATAGGGCACTGCATTACGGCGGCCCTCCGGTCTGTCGACTAGGGTATCGTATCCAGCCTTGTTATAGTACGGTTCATTGTTGAGGACAAGGCCCTGGATGGAGACAACAACCTGGAGGAGGCTCGAACTTGCCGGCGACCAGACCTCGGTGCCTTCGCCATCAAATGTGTTTATGAGGCTGAGGCACACAGTGCCAGACTCGTAGAGGTTTGGATTTAGTCGCATGCCGAAGGAGTGGTAGTACACTTGCGGTGGTGCGGCCAGGTAGGATGGAGGTACTCCCTCCGTTCTAAATTACTTGTCTTTCATTTGTACACATGTGGATGTATCTAGACATATTACAAGTATAGATACATCCACATGTGGACAAATGGAAGACAAATAATTTGGAACGGAGGGAGTAGCTGCAAGTCGAAAAAGAAGAGGCCATGATGGTACGGCGTGTCGCTCGCGCCGACCATCACCACCCGGAGCAAGTCCATGCGGTCCTCGAACACTTGCACGTAGATGGTTTCTGCACATATAAGAAGAAAGATACTTTAATTAGGTATTCATTTGCAACTATGCATGGACTATACATTTCTTTTGCACTCTCATACCTGGTAAGTTGTTCTGTAGAATTTTCCATTCCTTTTGCACTGTCTTGGCCCAATTATTCCCACGACTACCTCCCTGCATTAGCTTAGAAAATAGCATTGGTAAATATTTTGTACAAATGTGTACTATACAATTCAGTAAAAACGTGCTGTCATGCCTTGTAACAACTGGATTGTCATTTACTGATTTACAGTCTCGCATAGAAGAAAACCAATATGGTCATGACTAAGCAGATGAGATGGGTTCTAGCGAGTAGCCATAGACAAACAAAATTGTGTATGCAGTCCTTTTTTACACTAACAATAATTACCTACCTTTCTTCATTTTCTAGTAGCAGAAATGTTACCTGGTCCGTCGTGTCAAGATAATGATGATCCGTAGGGCTGATAGGCAGTACATCGAAATGCGGGAAACTGGTCGATTCGTCATTGCAGCAGGTAGCATCTGCAGCCTTCATCTCCTCCATGGAAAGATGGTGGCCGTCGGCAGCGGTGGTCTCCGTTGCAGCAAAACTGACGGCATCATAGGGATGGCACCCGCGGG
This sequence comes from Poa pratensis, assembly GCA_947311845.1. Classification (NCBI taxonomy): domain Eukaryota; kingdom Viridiplantae; phylum Streptophyta; class Magnoliopsida; order Poales; family Poaceae; genus Poa; species Poa pratensis. Next base: position 153,355,878 of record CAMZMU010000052.1, read on the forward strand.
GTATGGGTAAGGGTGGGGCCACCCCATACCCTTACCCGTCCCCCTCAACCTTGCTCGTCATCCGTACCCATACTCTTTAGCGGGTATAACTTTTTCCCATACCCTTCACCCGACAGGGTAAAAGGGTACACACGGGTAAAAAATACCCGCATTTGCAACACAACAAATTGAGTACAAGATAGTCGCAAACAACATCATATAATCATATAACTTTAACCAGCAACACATACTAGGAATATCAGCATCCCAATATCGTTCGTGGCATCATGCATCGCATGATTGGAAACAAATCGTAGGTACATTAGGTTATTATTTGGGAGACACACTTGTCACATATTTAGAAGGGTACATGGGTACGCGGGTATGGGTTATACGAACCCATACCCGTACCCTCTCTGCCCGATGGGTACGAGATTTCTCCATTTACATACCCACGGGTATTTTTCGTCCCCAAACCCTTACCCTAATAGGGTTTTTACCCGCAGGGTACGCGGTTAATGGGTACCCATTGCCATCCCTACGGCATCACCATCGCCACCCGATACATTCGCTGCCTGGTCGTCGCCCTTGCTATTGCTATTGTCGGCTAGGTTCGGTAGATCATTGTCCTAGAATCAGACGTGTAACCATATTATTATTTGAAATGTAAAAGGTAATATAATGATACCACAGTGATGTCAAGTAAATTACATTACTTTCTAGCCACATCAGTCAAGATCTACCCATACATACATATAACCATTTTGGTACCAATAGTATGACCATATAATGGCTGGTGATCAGTGGTGATGAGGTGAGTAGAGCACGTTGATTCTCGTTTGGTGTTGGTCAGGACTGGAGAACCCATAGTAGATTCCGCGCCCCTTCGGCCCCCGCGTCGCTCCCTCTGGGGCGACCCGGGCGGCAACCCTAACCCTAGCGCCGCCGCCCCTCCCCGGCCTTCTCCCCCTCCCCGCCGCTACCGGAGGAGACCGCCGTGCTGCTGGGCGGCCGCTGATGAAGGTAGTGGCGAGGTTCCCATCGCGCCGCGCCCTGCGGTGGACTCAGGACGCCGAGGCGGCGGCCTCGGCGGTGAGGCGGCGCTGGCTCTCCGGCGAGCAGCGCGCGCAGGTGCTGGTCCTCCTCCTCGGCCGTGAGGGCGGCGTGGAGGAGACGGTGGTGGTCGTGGTGCGAGGGCTGGCTCTTGGCCTGGATCCAGATCTAAAGGACGATCTTCCTCCTCCGGACGTTCCCTTCCCGGCTGTGGCTGGTCTCCGGTGGACTCTTGTCGCCGGAGCTGCCGCGGGGCTCGCTGGCAGAGGTGGGAACCGGGAGAAATCCTTGGCCGGCCTTGCCGGCCACGACGGTGGCGACGTCGGTGGGCGCCGTCTTCTTTCCTGGATGTGCCGTTGAGGTTACTTCCTCCTCCCTCCCACCCCCTCTCTATTCCCGGGAGAAATCCCAAATCTTTGGATTGGGCGGCAGCGGCGCTCTTGGCGTCGCCACCTTCTAGGAGGTGCCATTTTGGGAGTGAGGGGATGTGGGTTCGTTTCTGGTTCCGATTGTGGCCGTCGTGGTGTGCAATTCCTCCACGACGCGGCTTCTGCAACTTCATCTTCACCAAGCAGCTTCTCTCCGTGGATGTTTCCGTGGTATGCGGCAAGGCCCCTCTGCGCGAGCTCGGTGCAGCAGTGTGGCAGCCTTCCTTCTGGCTCGATTGGCAGCATGTCCATGGCCCCTTCCTTGCTCTAGGGGGAGCATCTCCATTGCCGACGGTTCGGCGCCCTTCGATCCAGGGCGAGGGGACAGGGGTTCCCTTCGGTCATGGAAGAGAATGGTCAGACATTGGTTCGCCTATTCTGGAGCAGAAGAGGATGTGTTTCATCTTGCTGCCATCTTGCTGGCGTCTCTCGCCCGAAGGCCTTGCCTTGGTCGCTCCCCGGTGCTCCATTCGCGGACGAGGACATCGACAACTTCAAGCTGGCCTTCATCTTGTTACCTTCTGTTTGCTGTTGTTTTTGATGTTGTAAGTTGTTTACCAGCATCTTGTATCTGCCGTGTGTGGCCTTGTGTGTGTGTGGGTGTTGTACTGGTGGCCTTGTGGTTTTCCTGGCCGGTTGATGGCTTTCTTAATTGAAAGCAGGGCTCTACTCGAGCCTGCAGTCTCGAGAACCCATAGTACGTACGTTCACAACGTAAACGATACATACCGTGTTGGCAGGAGACGATTCTTCAGGTGCATCATGGATGCCGTCGTCTTCCACCCAATCGCCCATTTCAGTCCACAATTCCATGTAGTGCTCCTCTTTGACGACAACGATCTCATGGGGCAACACCTGCGGCATTCTAAATCAAATCAACAAATCTAATGGGTGTAGTAGAGTGTAGCATACTAATTAAGTTGTAGGTTCACAGAAAAGTAACTACGATAGGAACCCTAACAAAGATACGTATCCGCTTACCGTAACTATGCTACCATCACCCCACTTGACTTGGACGTGTCCACGAGGAAGGTCAACAACACGCCCCACCCAAAACAGATCGGCGGCAGTGGTATTGTTCTTATTGTTGCCTTGAAATTGTGTAGCTTCGTCATTGGTTGATCCGGATGGAAGGAGTCGGATGACGATATCTCCGTAGTAGGCGGATTGACCAGTCTCGTTTCAGATTGTACACACTCACAATATCATCGCACTCGACCTCCCTAGACTCATCGGCCTTGAACCACACACAGACTGTCTGGTCCTTGCAATTCATGCTCCTCAGGACGCCCACACGTTTTGTTGATCCAGTATCAACAACAACAATATCATCATGGACAGTAGTAGATGTCGGGGCATCTTGGTCGCCCGCAGCGCGGCAGCATCACTAGGAAGCGTGTTGTGGCTGACATATTGCCCTGGGAAAAACTCTTGCTGGGGGACGACGGTGGCTGAAGGTCTACCATGCTGTCGCGTACCGTCCTGCCACAACACGTCAACAGAGGTGCATGTGTTGGCAACGATCATAGGAAGCTCCAACTTCACATGCGTCCTCCCTTGTGGGCGTCGCACCCGTCGTCTCTGCCCTTTAAAAAGGACCTTCCTCAGCTCCTTCCGATAAATCCTTAAACCTTGCTGCTTCGTGGGTGGTACCACATGGGGGCTTGCTGCTTCACGATGATTATCAGTCATGTCCTCATGATCTTCGTATTCTTCCGCCTCTTCATCATCCTTCTCCTCCCCCTCCTCCTCTTGAGGACTATTGTCAATGTCGGGTTGGCTGTAAGTCGGCTCTCGGAAAAAGCAACGGTCGTTTACCCCCCAGCTGCAATTGGACGCCGGGCAGAAAAATGTCAGATCATCCGGGTTCTGGTAGGCTGGAGGAGAGGACGCCTCGACGAGCCGTTGCTCCGTGCCGCAGTGAGTCGAGGCAATCCAGTAGACGAGGACGCCAGATGTCTCCACCTTGATGATGGTGCCTACTAGACGACGATTAGGATTCCAGTAGCCGTTAAGCCATCGTGCGGCCTTGAATAAGGATGGAGGGTTTTCCCCTGTAACACGTTGCCCCGGGTAGAAGAGGGGTATCATTCACTACTTTTAGCATCTTGGACTCCGCATTGGCGACCCTGCAGACCGGTCCGTCGTGGAACAACACGTCTAACGTCGATCGACACCTCGACTACCCGGCCGAGCCACTTACCAGACATGACGAAGTCGCCGAGGTTGAGGCTCCTCACGCGCCGCAGGCTTGAAGGTGACACGCCCCTGATGACCTTTGTTCCCACGCCGAGGTCGAGAACGGTGGTGACGCTAGTGACGACGCCGAGCTGGCCGGCGATGTCGGACACCGACCCGACCACCTGGCCGGGGTGCAGGTGGCTCCTGTCGACCACACTGATGTTGGAAGCGTTCCTATACACAAGAGAGCCAGACGAGGAGGATCTGGAACGTGTCTACGGGAGAGAATCCTTGTGCACCTCGGCGTCCGCGAGAACCAGGCCACGGTTGATGAACAAGCGCCCGAAACTCACCAGGTCTTGCAAGTAAATGTTTGGTGATGCCGCCGCGACTTCCATCTTAGCTGACGATATGTCGATGATTTGTTCGCTTGATTGATCGCGCACCAAATCCTCGCAGTGCCGATTGTCGACGGAAAAGGAGGATATCTGAAAAGGGAATTAATCGTGTACTGCCCGGACTCTATTTGCTTTGTCTAACTTTGTCGGAATATGCTTCCGTCTTGAAAATCTACGAGTATTTCTTGGTTCCGAGGCTCCAAAAGAAAACAGGAGTAGTTGACTATGTACCGATCATGCCATTGGGCCTTTTTTAGGGACCTTGAATTTGCCTTTCAGGGTGCAGGAGAAGCATCATGATTTCTAGGAAAAAGTGGATCTGGTAGACCTCAATTTTACCTGGCAAGGAAAAAAAAAGCATCTCAATTTCATAGCAGTGGAAAAAATAGCTGCTACTAAAGGAACATAAATTTGGACTACAAGAAACATAATTTTTTTCGAATGATTTTAGAAGTGGAAAAAGGTTGGTGAATGAGAACTATTTTTGAACGATTTAAAAATATTGCCTGGAAAAATTGGGTGAACAGAAACTATTCTTGAACAATTTTAAAAGTGAACATAAAAAGGTCGGCGAATAGAACCTATTTTTGAAATATTTTCAAAAGTTCTATTTTTTATTGATTTTAAAAGTGAACCAAAAAAATTGAACGATTTTCAAGGTGATCAGAAAATGTCAGCCGCAACTTTTTTTTTTTTGAAAGTGAACAGGAAAGGTGGATTTTGTTTGGTATATTAACATTGGTTTTTAATATAAAATAGAAAAGGGGAAAAATAAAAAGAGAATCTAGAAAAGGAAACCTAAAAAGAAAAGAAAAAGAAACAATAAATGAGAGAGATAGAAGTAGAAAGGAAGAAAAAAAGAAGTAGAAAAAAAGTTAGACACATTGAAATGAAAACAAAAATAAAAGAATGATAAAATAAAGCTAGAAAAATAGGAACAAGAAACGAGAAATTTTCAATACAAAAATAGTAAAAGAAAAGTCGAGTGGTTAGACGTGCACGAGAAGTTAGTCATACGTAAAGGAATTTGGTTTTGTTTAGCAGCACGTACGTGAAGGAATGAAAGAGAGAACGACGGGAGCAAATAAGCCATGCCTAGAAACGAGAGGAGGGGTACGCGGAGCGGTATACGCTCTGACTTATGCGGCAAATATAATTTTCCCTGGGAGAAGCATGATTCTGATTTGTCAAGATGTATTGAAAATATGTTGTAGCGTTTGTTTTATCTCGTTTCTGTTTCCTCATTTGTACATATTTTAAATTTGGGTTGGATTTTTGTTTAATAAAAAATTGATATGGGCCTTTGTTCCTACAATTTCATCTATACTACTATAAATTACACTTTAAAACAGCAAACATGTTGGAATTTATTAAATGTAAAACATTCAATTGTAAATCAAAGATCAGATTGATTAAACATGTTGGCAGATTGATTGAAAATAAGGCTTCAACTGGCAAAAATTTGCAAACGGATTCAACTGAGTTAATTAATAGGATCTTCCTGTGTTACAACTATGGAATTTATCCATCAATATGCATAGGATAAAAATAAAAGACTCAGATGAGATTACTTAAGACTTAAGAGCATTTGCCTTTTTTACAACTATGCAAGTTTTAGAGCACCAGTACCAATTAAAACATATTCATGGTCATTGCAATGCCACTGAGATTTTCTTATCCAGCACTCAAGAACAAAAAGTCTGCACATCTAGAACAAATTTCCACCACTTTTGTTCTAACTAAACTGGTTCAAGCAAAATAAGAACAGAAAGATAGCTAATCAACCAATATGAAAGGAGCCAAGAGAAAAGCTTTAACCAGAGTGATATAGATGAGATCTTGAGGATTCCTATCCGGCCACAGATGGAAGATGCACTTGCTTGGCATTACGACAACAAAGGCAGCTTCTCAGTTAAATCTGCTTACCATGTGGCAGTCCAACTGCAAGATAGCAAACACAACCTTGATGCTGCCCCGTCAGATGGCTCTGCTGTGCGAACTCAAGTCTGGAAGAAGCTGTGGGCGTTAAACTGCCAACGAAGATCCTGATTTTCTTCTGGCGATTGGCCCATAATAGCCTCCCAACCAAGATGAATATAAAGAGGAAAGCGTTCGAGCTTGATACCAGATGCGTGGTCTGCAACCGCTTGGATGAGGACGGCGGACAATCTTCCTGAAGTGCAAATCAGTGAAGAACGTGTGGAGAACTTTGGACTACGAGGATATCCGAATGGGCTACACAAATTTTTTCTGCCTCTGACTTTGAGCGCTCATGGCAGACTCGATGCCCGGCTCCCGCGACTCCCCCTTTGCGCCGCCGCCGCCGCGACGGCCGCTGCGTAGCTCGCCCGCTGGGCTCTCCCCCGGCGCCCCTCGTCTCATGGCCCTCCCTTTCTCCCCCCTCCTCTCCCCAGCCACCATAGCCACTCCTCCACCTCCCTCTCCAGACTCCCATCCCGATCCAGATTCAAACCGGCAAGAACCAGCTGTCGTCGCCGGAGGTGATGGAGCTCTCGTCTCTCCCTCCCTTGGGTGCTCTGACTCCTTCCTGCCGCCTCCCCCTGCCCAGTTCCCTCTAAACTTCACGCCGGTGGTCATCTCCAACCTTCCACCTGCGACTACGGAGGGGATTTGGGAGGAGGTTGGGGGACGGCGCCGCCCGAGGCTGGAAAAGGCACCTGCTCCTCCTACCAGAATAGAGACCGGTCTCTCCCCGGCCTTCAAGTGGAGAACCTTCGCCCTATGTTTCCGGTGCTTGGCACCGGACCACTTCGTCGCCGACTGTCATGGCCCTATCCGGTGCTTGGGATGCCGCCACTCTGGGCATCGCGAGAGGGACTGCCTGACACGCTCTTCAGCCAGCCAAGCGTCGGGCCGCCGCTCCCGCTCGCCTCCAGCACCGCCGTGCCGCTCCAAGGACAAGTCTGCTGGCCTCACACCTCCTTCCGTCAGTCGCTCGCCTCCGGTCGCTCGCCGTCAACCTCAACGCTCGTGGGCAACGGTTGTCGCTCCGGATGCGTCCAACCTGTTGGCTGGGCCGGGAGAAGTTGTGGTTGAGGCTGGCAGTCCGGTGACGGATTTGGGGCCTCTCCTTGCAGCTCAAGCAGAGGCACTGAGTACTGAGCTACAAGCCATGTTCGCAACTCGATTGCAGGAGGTGTTCCTGCCCCTTAGCGAGTTGGTTGCCGCTGTGCAGGGTTGGTCTGAGCAAGTCTCAGGCCTTTGGGAGCTGATGGAGGCCATTGGTGGAAGGCTTGCTTTAATCGATTCCTCGACATCAGACAAGCATGTTGAATTGGCGCAGCTCGACGTGTCCAATGGAAAGTCCGGTAGTGCGGCCGTTGGGGTGTGTGATGGTGTGATGGCGCAGTCTGTGGATGACTCTCCTAATTTGGACTTTGTCATACCGGAGATGGTGCTGCAAGGCAAGGTTGATGAAGTTGTGGCTTCTTGCAAGAGCTTGGAGGTGGCCGAGGTGGATTTGCTTGTTAGATCAGTTGGTGAGATACCCACGGAGCTGGCTGCACCGAGTGATCTCCACAGTTTGGAGGTTTCTGACGTTTTGGCTGTTGGCATTGGCGCACCATTCGGCCCGACGTCGCCACCTTGTTGGATGAGCTCTTGAACAACTTCAGCTGCACTCCGCCGCTTTCCCTGCTCGATGCACCAATTCATATGCAGGTTGAAGGGGACTCCACCTTTGTCGGGAGGCGTAGTGCACAGTTGGACAAGAACAAGCTTTGCAACATCCCGGTTGCTAAGCGCGCTGAATATAGGGTGGCAGAGACTTTCGGTGAGTTGCCAAAGGACATGATCTTGAAGAAAAGCACCGAGGAAGATGTGCAAGAGAAAATGGAGCCTTTTCTGTGGATGTGCAAGAAGCCTTTCACACGACGGCGATGCGAGCAGTTCGTGAGTTGGTACAGGTCAAAGGTTGATCTCTATGTGTACAAGGCTAGGCGCGAGTACTACTCTTGTTGCAAGAGTACTCTCAAGGTTGCGGTGTGTGGCTTGGCTGGGTATAAACGGTTTTCGATGGTCTTAGACCTGGGGACTCTAGTATCCGGCTCGGATGATGTGCCTTGAGTGCTAGTAGTGTGCTTGGTGTTTGGTTTTCACCGGTTTCCCTTAATTAACCGTGTGCTGTATGGTTTTTGGGTCTGGTTTCCCTAATTAACTGGACCAATTCTCATCTTCTAAAATGCAATGCGGGAACTCCCCGCCATAGGTTTCAAAAAAAAAAGATATCCGAATGGAATTAGGTGAAAGACAGTACGCTCGCCAGGTTATTCAGTACATCTTGGCTCTGCTCACGGAAAGAAGATCGCTGTTATTGTGTTTCTCTGGGATTGGTGGACGACGAGGAACAAAGTTAATGCAGGTGAGCATGCTCTCACCTCGGATGAAGTTTGTTTTCAAGTGCGCAAACATATATCTGAGTTTGCACCGGAGGGGAAGACGGAAGCAGCACCACAAGATCATGAGCACCCATGGCAGCTCCCCAAAGCAGATTTTGTCAAGGTCAACTTTGATGCGGCTTTCAGTGATGATAATCATGAAGGGGCCTGGGCGCTCATAGTACGATCGGATGAGGGCCAGGTGATTGCTGCAGGTGCGGGAAGAATGCCACATATCAGTAATGCCTTGCATGCTGAATCCCACGCATGCATTGCAGCTATCGAAAAGACAAGCAAACTGGGAGTTCTCCGGGTGATTTTCGAATCTGATTCCTAAACCTCGTCATTCGTCAATGCCCTTAACTCTGGAGAAAATGACAGTGCAGAGCTTGGAGTGTTGTTCCGAGATGCTAGAAGCCTATGCATTGCAGCTTTTGATGCTTTTTAGTTTAGCTGGTGTCGCCGTGCGTATAACAAGGTTGCTCATGCTATTGCCCAGCATGGGAAGAGCGCTGGTGCGACAAGCTACCTGTGGCTGGATGATGTTCCAACGTTTGTTTCTGATTTGGTTGCTAGCGATATTGCTATGCATCAAGGTTAATGTATTGTAGTTCCCAGTAAAAAAAAAAGCTTTACACCGCAGGGTCTTCGTGAGCTGAGACGAAAGCACCCCATGTCTTTAGAAGCATAAGGTAAGCGCTCTTAAGAATACCGTTTGATCTTAGTGTGGAGCGCTCGTAAGAATATTTAGTGTGGTTCATGGGTCGATGCAGTGCCGCGTATTTGTTTTTTTTTTTTTGCGAAAAGTGGACGATGATATTAAACCCTGAACATTACAGAAAGATCCAGAATAAAAACAGAAAATACAAACGGGTCCTTCTGGATCCCGACGAGGTCAACGACGAAGACGAGTCGCCGGCGCGCCGCCGCTCCCTGTGACGCCTTTAGTCGGACCGGCCCCTCCGCAGTCGGGAATTCGACGATCAATGGCTCCAGAGAGCCTACACCTTGGCCAATCGACGCTGTCGCGAGATTCACCATCATCTTCCACTTCAAGGTCAACGAGCGGATCCACCACCTACCCGGATCCGACGAGGGGGATAACCAAAACGACGCGCGCTCCGCCACGGAGCTCCGGGGAGCCACTGCAGCAGAGGGGAAGAGCGCCGCCACCATCAACCTCCAGCCCGACCACGCCGCCGACCCCACGACGCCGCCGGAGGAGGACCTACACGACCCTACACTATATACAAGCCGCAGATCGGGGATCCCCTCGCCGCCGGAGCGGCCGACGGAGACGAAGGAATCCCACGATCTCCGGCGAGCGAGGTGGATCGGGAGGAAGGCTCAAAAGTTCTCCCCTCTCTACTGTAGATGGAGGAGGGGAACGAGCAGGCGTGGCTCTAGAGACCGTGCCGCGTATTTGTTTCTGTCTCCATCGCACCACCCGACATTGCACTGTCGTCCTTTAGAATTCCATCTCCGGTGAACATGGCTCCACTGTCCTCCACCCGATTACGCCAACACCCCTCCGATCCAACTACGACATGAACTATCCGCCAATACAAATTCTGCTCGAACACATTGGAAGAGGCAATCTTTTTAGAGAGATCTGAAATTAACATATAAAAAAAATTCAAATTTGCCGCTTTCGTTGGACTTGGTCTAAGAAGAGAAGTCGAACAATTACAAGCGTGTTTGTTGTCACTAGGAGGAAGAATATAAAAGGTTTATAATTTATTGTTTACGAGAACATTACGATTTTGAAGAATGTCAAGACTATTAAGATAACTTATCAAGATTGATTATTTAAAATAGTTAACTAAAAATTCATAGATTGCATATTTATACTTAATATACACAAAGATTGTCAAATTATGATTTATCGAATGAATTTCAATTGAACGAAGTAGTAAGCGAATACACGAGGAGCAAGAAGAAAATGATTCTATTTTTCGTATGCCACCATGTTTGTTTGACTTCACTTCAAATTATTGTTGTCTGTACGTACAAAAGGTTGAAACCGGAAAAAGAGTTTGTAACCGGGTTGATGAGCGAACCCCCGCACCACCACCATATGGGTGGACACACGAGCGGCGGAACTATTTAGCATGGGGCTGTGTTAGCCCCGAAGCCCACAAATCACAGTCAGATCAGGCTCTTACCGAGAAGAGCCGGATACTGCTGTGCCGCCATGTCCCAAATGCCAGAGCGCAAAGCCGACTGCTCTCGGGCCCAAAGAGCAGACAGAATTGTGCCCTCGCGTGGGCTCGAGCCCAAAACCCAGACCACAGACTCCTCTGCCCTCCTAAATCGCTGGAGTAACAGGCGCGCGCAGCGTCGCCCGGCAGCTGTGCCGGCAGAGACGGCTCCTTTTAAGCAGGTGCGCGAGTTCTTCGGCGAGCGAGGTGGGACTATTCTTGTTCGACGCACGCAGCTCCCATTCGCATCTCACATTCTCACGTCACAGCAGGCACATGATGACATGAACTAAGTTGCTTATTCGAGCTGGGTTCTTTTTTCCGTTTATTTATGAGATGGTTATGGACTAAGCCTAACTGGTCTTGCTAGTGGTAAGAAAAAAGACGACGCTTCACTTACCATTGTTGGTGGTATAGAATTGTGTGCACTAGACATCTATCCATAAGTCCGAACTGATAGAAAGGGGATAGGCAATATATTTATATTCAACACTCCCCCTCGCGTTTAGGCTATTATAGTCCTTAGCGTGGGATAGGAGCGGGTCGCAGGATCTTTTTTCCTTTTTTCTTTTAATCCGCGTGAGCGGGGTCTCGAACTCGAGACCTCTTGGCTCTGATACCATATAGAATTGTGTGCACTAGCCATCTATCCATAAGTCCGAACTGATGGAAAGGGGATAGACAATATATTTATATTCAACAGGTGGAGCCATGGATAATACGTAAATCCTCGAGTTTGTTGGAGAAACGGACTGTTCACCGACTTCATTTGTGATACCGGGATCCTGTTGAAGCGCTACGACTTTGCTGCATTTTCTTTTTGAAAAAGGGGGCAATCCTGGTACCCAAATGGTTTTTTATTTCTTTGTGAAAACGACCTTGGTGCATGACTTTTGCTCACAACTTTTTATTAGTGAAACCACGACTAGGAATGTAGTATATATGTGGCTCCAGTTAAAGCACCCGAGGTACCCAAATGGTGTTGCAATGGTACGCAATTTTCGTATAACAATCAAGAGATGAAGCAACGCTACTATCTCAGGTATTTCTTGTGTGTACCATGTACGTACTTGATCTTTGCTGTGATGAGAATACCCATTCCTCCATGATTAGACAAGATTACGCACTGTTCATTGAGTGATGAACATAATCTTTATGTTTACCAAGAAGACAAAAATAGGACAAATGACTAAGACTAGAGTGACTTGTTATTTTGTGGTCTGCTCAGTGGCAAATGAATATTTTTTATAACCTTAATCATTTTCAAACAAAAATAGAGTGGGTTTTATAACCATTAACAAGTCACCTCTCCAGCTCGTGTGACTTGTTAATTGTGAGTGGTTTGTTAGTGTTTCTGAACTTGTGTACCTTGACTATCTGTAGCAGTTTTTCCCGATCTGTTGAGATATTATTTGTTGTGATTTCTGAGTCGTCAGATAAATATTTATTTCAGTCGTTGTTGTTTACCTGATTTATGAGTGCCCTGTCTCGCTGTAGCAAATACGTGAATTACTTGTTCAGTGACAGTGTTTATAATTCATTAGCACGACGTCTGCTCATTGTCCTGCCAAACAAAACCTACTTTTGTATCCGCAATGACAAGTTCAGAGAATATGAGAAAAGTTGGATTCAGAACCTTATGCTAGGACAGTGAGAGGATGGAGGCTCGATCGCAGCGGTGATTTGTCTCCTGTGGACGGCGGCGAATGCTGGCGAACTTTCTCCTGTAGACGGCGCCGCCAACGACAGGGTGTGCAAGGGCGCCGGCAAGCGTGACGAGCCGCTGTCGGACATAACTCGTGATCTGTCTCTAGGCTACGACACCGCCGGCCCGCCGGACTTGGCGGGGCATGCTGTACGGACTGAGCTCTGTTTCCTCTTTGGGCTCTCGATGGAGTACAATTAGCCCCCATAAGTTGTCTAAGCTACCCAAATAATCAACGGTGTATATGGCTAAATACTGCTAGCGCATAGGATTAGTAAGTTGTACCGTAATTTTTTTAGAAAAGGAGGGTGCGATTCCCCGGCCTCTGCATCGAGAGATGCACACAGCCATACGCACTTATTAATTCCAACCAGAGTTACATAGTACAATGTTGAGCACAAAACTGAAATCAACATGTCGACAACAAGGGTCGCTACCACTATGATGGGGGTGACTAACACCAACGCACATCATCTAAAACCCAGTTCAGCTAAACACTCAACGCACACCGACATGTACGCTTTAGTCGCTGCCGCCGTCTTCCACGAACCCATCTTCAGAAAGGATCAACACCATGACCTTGCAAAACCGGTCTGCCGTCGGCATCGCCACGATGCCAGACAGCGCCACCATGCACGAGTCCATCAACCCGAAGTCGAGACCCCGCAGCGCCACGCCGCCGAGATCCACCGACATCGACATCCGGCGCCGCTCCACAGACGATGCCCCCAAGAGGGAACACGACACCACAGCGCCGCCATCGTCCGATCCGTAGATCTTAGGGTTTCCCCCGGAGCATTGCAAGCAAGAAGACGTGGACTGCTAGGACGATGCCTTCACCAAGGTAACGACGTCGAGACGTCGCCATCGCCCGCCAAAAGGCCAGCTTTCACCGGCAGCCGCGCCTCCGAACTCGCCGCCAGCCTGGCCGACCACCTTCGGTGGAGAAGGTAGCCACCACCACCATGCCCGGGCCAAAAAGACCCGGACGTCCTCATGCCGCGAAGATGTCCCAGGGTACCTCCTCTTGCCGTTGCCGAAGTTGACTAGACGTGGTCGATGGAGATCCAAACCCTAGAGATTGGATCTCACCGCAGCCACGATCCAAGTCTTCCGCGGAGGACGACCGCCGGAGATCCCTTGGCCGCCAAATCTCCGCTGCGCACCACCGTTGGAAGGGAAAAGGACGGGCGCCGCCGCCCCTTGCGTTTCCGTCGACCGAGGACAGCGCCGCCGCCTCACCACATGGGTTTAGCCCAGCGGCGTCCTCGGCGGTGGCGGCGGTAGAGGGTGGAGATGTGGGGGAGGGCTGAGGGTGCTGGGGATGGGACTCCCCGGGGGCGGCGCAGCGCCGCCGCCTCGGGGGAGAGAAGAGGAGGGTAAGTTGTACCGTAATAGAGCCCCATTTTCACCAAAGCTGTTGTGTCATGACAACACGGGCTCAAGCAGATGGAAGTCAACGTTGAGGTGAGCTCATTGCCGTGCATCACAGTCAGAGCAGGTGCAGCCGGGGCGGTGACCGGTGCTGCATTGGTATCTCCTCAGGGGCTCACGACCGACTACGCCCGGAACTCCACGTACGCCTCCACACCGTGCAGCCCGTCGACCACCCGCGCGAAGGCGCATAGCATGTTCCCGGAACCAGAGTGATGAAAGAGTTGAAGAAGCATCTCAATGGACACATGATGATTCCCTTAGCTCATTCTTGATTTTGTCGAACAGGTTGTAGGCAGTGGTTTGAGATGGCGGGTGGTGAGAAAATTCCGGTGGATTTTGAGGGGAAGGATGGTGAATTGGCTCTAATTACCTGATGGTGATACCCGATGTTAACAACACACTTTTCCAGAGGTTCCTTTGCGCATCGATTAAACTACAAGCCAGGGATTCAGAGATTCAAGACTTACAAGGAGCAGAGGAACACAAACGAGATGAGGAGGCAGCCACTCCTCGTCGATGGTGAGCCGTTCAGTTCAAACCTGCTCGGAAGCCAGACAAAGAGTTGGTTGGCATTGAGGCCTTTCTCGACAACATGGTCGATGCGCGGTCCGTCCTTCGCTACCTCGAGAAACACGGCCGGAGCGTCCGTCATTGCCGCCACCCTCTCGAGACTCATGTTGTAACTAAACATATATATATATATGTTTTTATAATAAACTTTTCTACCTCTTGTATGACTCATGTTCTAACGAAACATATACTTTTATTGTGTCTTGAAATATATGTTATATATGTTTACTTGAAGAAAACGTAAGAGAACCCAAATAATATAAATAGGAACCTCAATTTTCTTTCATGATGATTTCAACACGTGTCATGGGGTTGTGCATCCACTCTCTTTACTAATCATATGTCATTTTATGTATAATTCGTAATACGTTTAAGTAGTGTATTATTAATTTTCCTAAATAAATTGTGCAAAACTGGGCTACTCAATACTGACAACTATTGTTTGTTATAATAATGTTTAACTGTTTTCCATCACAAATACCAATGTACTAAGTTAAATAAATTATGTTGGCCAAAAATAGGCTAGCGTTTCAGGAGCTTAGTTGTGACGTTAAGACGTATGTCTTTGTAAATTACACTTTTCCCTAAATTAAAAAGAGTAGAATAAACAAGACAAAATACAATATTTTTGTAGTTTGTCTATGTGTATTGTCTCCAATTTAGGTACTTCAGGTATCTTAGTGTGAGAGTTCTAGAGCACACAGGTCCAATGAATATCTTCTTAGAATTTTCTTCACCGATGAGAACGTAAGCGGCACAATCTCCTCCTATGCTAGGTTGCTATTCTCTGAGAAGTCTTCTTCCTCTGCCGCTGCTTTCATGGTGTAAGTATCACCAAGCCCTATCTCTAGTAGCCTAGATATATGATCATGTGGTAGATATGAGCAGATCTGAAAGTTCTATGATTTATTTGTCGACTTGAGTTGTGTGAGGATGTGTTCAATCGGATGTCAACTTTGTAGTAGGATATGTTTTGCTTGTTGGCAGTGATGATATTGATGTTGTTGTGTTAGACCGATACATATGTGATCGTACAACATGCTTTCCATGTCTATTTCATGAACTTCTATGCTGGTGTGGTAGATCAAATGGTATCTTGATTACTATATATGTTTAGCTGGAGGAACTTCATTTTTTCATCCCAGTATAATTTTATCATTAGTTGTAGCAGTTTGAACTTTGAACCATGTATGTCCAAATCCAAATGTACACCTTGCATTGGTAGAACCGCGAGATAATCTTGATCTCGGTTTGAACGGTGCATGGAAAGCTGGCCCCGTTCAATAGTCTATGCATGCACGTGAGGAGTTGAGCTTCAAAACGGGCCAAATTCAAACATGCATCTCATGCAGGAACTCGCCTAGGCTCCTCGCGGAGGCCCAACCGCATGAACAAAATAAATGCACAGGAGGCTCCCATTCCCATCCCATGCACACCACCAATTCCAACTATAAATACCTTGTGCGCGCATCACATAGTAGATCACCAGTCCAAGTACTCCTGACGCGATGTGCTCTGCTTCTCGAGCAATGCAGGCTGCTCTGAAGCTCCTGACGCGACGTGTTCTGCTTCTCTTGCTTGCCACTCTGCTCTCAGGCCATGCGGTGGCCGGCACGTCCCGGCCGTGCTCGCCCGCCGACAGGGCCGCGCTACTCGGCTTCAAGGCCGGCATCTCCGTCGACACGACGGGCATCCTCGCTACGTGGTCCGGCGACGACTGTTGCGGCGGCGGGTGGGACGGCGTGACCTGCGACGCCGCCACGGGGAGGGTCACCTCGCTGCACCTCGAGTCGCAGCGCGGGCGGTACATGGAGGGTGTCCTGTCACCTTCCCTCGGCGGCCTCGAGTTCCTGGAGGCCATGGTGATCTGCGACATGGGCCGGATCGGAGGCTCCATCCCGGGCAGCCTTTCGCGGCTCACACGTGTGAAGCAGTTCTACCTTGAGGGCAACGCGCTCGCCGGCGGCGTGCCGGGTAACACGCTATCCAAGATGGGCTCCCTGCGGTACCTTTCGCTCGCCGGCAATCGGCTGGAAGGCCCGCTGCCGCCTAACCTCGGCGATGTTCGTGGCCTGGAACAGATCAACCTCGCCGGGAACCGACTCGCCGGTGGGGTGCCGTCGAGCTACCGGAATCTGTCCAGGCTGGCGTACCTCGATCTGAGCAACAACGTGCTGTCCGGTGCTGTCCCAGAATTTATCGGGCAGTTCAAGAGCCTGGCGTTGGTTGACTTGAGCAACAACAGCTTCTCCGGAGAGATGCCAGCGTCGCTCTGCTCCTTGCCCAACCTTACCGACCTGTCGCTGAGCCATAACAAGATCAGTGGCAGCATTCCTACACAGATCGGAAGCCTCCGGTCTCTGAATTCTCTTGCCATTCATAACAACCTGCTGGTAGGCTCCGTTCCGAAATCACTGTTCGGCTTACCAAACTTGTGGCGCCTCGACCTGTCCAAGAACAAGCTCACCGGTATGCTGCCCGAGTTTGTCGATGGCGTGAGCTTGAAGTGGCTAGACGTGTCAAGGAACGCCATTGGAGGTCAGATACCGAGCTCGATCTCCATGTTGCGCGGACTGGAGAGGCTGGACATCTCCCGGAACAGAGTCGGGGGCGTCATTCCTGCTACCATGGCGGCGATGGCGAGCTTGGAGTGGCTGGACATGTCAAGCAACGTCATCATCGGGAGGATACCGGACAATTTCACGAGAATGGTTGGCGTCCGGCACGCGAGCTTCAGAGGGAACAAGTTGTGCGGGCCGATACCACAGGCGGCGCCGTTCAACCGGTTCCCAGCGGCGGCGTACGCGCATAACCTGTGCCTGTGCGGCAGGCCGCTGCCGCCGTGCAAGAAGGTAAGACCGGGGTCAAGCGCGGGTTAGCCAGATGTGTCAACGGTGAGAACTTGTTGGCTAATAATTGGGTCTAGCCGTAGAGAGTAAGGATTTGAATGGTGTATTTATAATGCAAAAAGTTTGCCATGCATCAGAAATGGCTTTTAAGCTGTGATTTTTTTTTGAGGGGTTAAGCTGTGATATGGTATTAAGGCTCTGAGCACACGCTCAGTTTAGCAACATTTGCTCTTGTTGGTGTGTTGTCATCGGGCCCATTTTTAGTCTTTTTGTGTGTTACTGTGTAGCAGGCCTGTTTGGCCCAGGCTGAGTGATGAGCTGGGTTTGTAAAATGAGCTAGAGGGACGAAACTGCACAGGCCTATCTGAAAACTGAGAAATGTCTGTTTTAGGCGGGAATGAAACAGACGTCTTTTTTATGCTAATGACAGTTGTTCTGTCTTCCGATTAGTGAGATCGCGCAAACATATATTTTGGTGTGTGTGGTTTGAGCTGTTTTGACTTTGACAAATGTCACTCTTTAATTGGTTCGAAAATATGTCTGTTTTTCAATTGAAAAAATAGCTGCATGTTCACTCCCTTATCTTTCTCCATTTTACAAAAAAAAAAAAAAACAGGTTGTGGCGACCCTGAAATTGAAGGATAGTTGGGTCGCGCTTTCCATTGACATGAAAATGGTGACATCATATTTGATCCACCCACCTGCATCTTCTTTGCCCCGGGACGCCATACTGGATCGCCACATTCCATTATGTGGCACCTCACATTGGAGCAAAGGCCCATATGACAAAACTTGGGCATACTCAACTGGATAAAATCCAAGTATAGCTTTCACCCCTAAATGTCACCCTATGGACAACATCCACCTTGAACTTTAAAACCGGGTGATTTCAACCCTCAAATGTTTCAAACTGAATGAATAACCCCTTGACTGTGGTTTTCGGTGAATTTGGGCGGTTTTAGGCAAAATGAGACGGTTTTGCTGGCGTTGAATCTTGACACTAACGTGGTGCTGATGTAGCCGCTACTGAGCCGTTGGCGCCATGCATTCCTAAGGGTTCACGGGCAGAGTAACCGCCACCGAGTTTTGCTTTCGGTGTGGCCCCCAAAGTTCTGCCTAGCTCATCCTCCCATTACCAGAACTTGCATCACTAAAAATTTGTGGGTTTCGTCAGGATTAGTCAGATAGTGAAAAACTCTCCAAATATGTACAGTCCAATGATGTCGCGATGTAATACTCCCCACAACTGATAACACAGACGTAATATGTTCTCTCGCAATTCCCTGGATTTGTACAACCCTAATCTGTTCCACGATAGATAAAATAATAACATTGTTGAGACCGTGGGTGCGGTCGATGCTCGCACCACATTTATTTTGTTGGCTTCTTTGCTCAGAAATTCTACCTAGCGCTCTCATCCAGTCAAAAACTTGCATCACTAAAAATTTGTGGGTTTCTGCAGGATTCTCAAACAAATTAGGTATACAACAGTTTATCCAAGAGAAAATTGTGCACACAACTTTTACATAAACGCACTTAACTAAGATCCTTGCAGAATTTTGCTAGTGCATGATCACCACATATCAGCAAACTTATCGCAATGACACAAAAACTTTGAGCACACAATGGTAGTTGTCGCTAGCATCGAAATTAGTTCATCTTTGACATTGAGACATGGCTAATGTAATAAAAAGGGCTTCCAACACAAGTGCCTATCATTTCTGTCTGTTATCCGGGGTCTTCACTTTGTCACGCCGATTTCTAGTAGTATCTCCCTTTTCTTGAGTTTGCACAATTGGCTCGTGTTGAGGCGATTGGTAAAGTTTTTATTATGTTAACCTGTTTTGTCCGTGAACATATTCCTCATGTTTTTATAATAAACTTGTTTACCTCTTATCTAACTCACACATATCCACCGTATATCTGAACATATGTTTTAATGATGAATTCAACACGACTGGTAGGCCTATACATAGATGCTCTTCACTAATAATACATCGTCTATGTGTTTACTTTGGAATACAATTAACTATTGTGTGTACTATTTTTTCTAAGGAAAAGTGTGAAACCGAGGTGCTAAATATGGAAATCATGGTTCATTCTTATATTTGTTTACTTGTTGGTCATCGTGAATACCAACGTTTAACTAAAATATGTGGCTAAAATTGTTTTAGTCTCCATAATTTTAGTTTATGACATCGAAATGAATATGACTTTGTAATTAAAGATTTATCTAATAAAAGTAGAAATGATCCACACAAAATACAATATTATACACTGTTTATGTGTGCGTTTTCTCGAAAAGGGGAATAGAGCCCCGGTCTCTGTGTTAATTGATACATATAGCCTATAGTTAATGCATAGTTTTAGAATTTATACCTTGTTTATGTGTGTTGTGTCCATTTTAGCATCTTTAGCGTTTTATTCGAGAGTTATAGAGCGCATAAGTCTAATAAATATCTTAGTAGAAGTTTGTACAATATAATTGTATAGGTTAAGCTTAACTATACAGAGAAATTACAATGTTCATATGAAATGTCAAACGGTGCTTTTACTTGAATCTCCACGTACCCTCGTAGCAACAGTGTGTGGTCCACCTCCATTTCCATGTCTACAACGGCCACCACGAGATATCTTAATTAAAATGATTTGGTTAGAGAAAACTCAGCGTGTGACACAAGGACGGAGCCAAGATTTCAGTTTGAGAGGCTAGTTGCACTGTACTATTGCCACAATCATAATACGAGGGGCTAGAATGGTTAAACTATCAACGAAATGGTGTTTATTGACTAGTTTTCTTACAAAATCTTAATCATAGCGCCCCTCCCCGTGCTTTTCTCCATCCCTGTTTTTGGCAAACTTTTCTTGGTGATTCACTGTTGGCAAAAGCTTAATAATCATCAACTGATTGTTTTGCCCTCCATTAATGGAGGGTGTATAGTTTTCTCGTACAAATATTAAGACGTGGAAAGTTGGTATATGGTGGACTCATTTTCCCCTAGAAAAAATCGAGAGAGGAGTCCCTAATAGTCACAAACTAAAAAATATTCTGTCGAATCCCGACATTCCAGACTAGGACTCATTTCTGGATGGGTAGACCATAAATCGCAATGCACCCTATATTTTAATAAAAAATTAATAACTATACATCTTACATAAAAAAGCGGAGAGAGTACTACCTAGTGGTGTGTAAGAGGTTTGGCCGAAATTCAAACAGTGCTATACAAATTTTGGTACTACAACTTTTTCGACATGCAAAGAAGGAAAATGAAGTCAAAATTTGCGAATTTGGACCATGTTTATAGGAAACAATGTCGACCTTTACAAATAATTTTAAAATATGCTATTAGAATCATCATAAGATATGTCTTCAGTTTTTTTGGAAATGGGGAATTACCCCGACCTCTACATGGAATAGAAGCATACCGCATGCTTTATTTCATTTATTCACATATTTTCGTATTATATGCACTTAGTACTGTAAATGTTCTAAAACAAATACTACATATTTGGTCAAACTTAACAAAGTTTGACTTCGACTAACCTATACGGCATGATAATACCGGACAGAGCCGAGTAGCATCTTTCCCAGTTTTGTCCGGGTTTACTCCAAACTATTTATGCAGCCCCTAGTTATTACCATGTTAATAAATATCCCAATAAATGAGGAAAGTTGTTGCTGACTTGTGATACGTCCCAACGTATATATAATTTCTTATGTTCCATGCTTGTATTATATCAATTGTTACATGTTTTATTCACACTTCATGGCATTTTTATGTATTTTCTGTGACTAACCTATTAACAAGATGCCACAGTGTCAGTTCCTGTTTTCTGTTGTTTTTTGTTTCAGAAAAGTTGTTCTACAAATATCCTCGGAATTGGACGAAACAAATTGCCAGGTTCCTATTTTTTCCGACACGTTCCAGAAGTCCGAAGGAGAGACGAAGGGGGGCACCGAGGCGCCGTCCCCACCCCATGGCGCGGGTGGGCCCCCTGCCGCGGCGCCATGTGGGGAGCGGGCCTCGTGCCTCCACCGACATCGCCCCTTCGCCTATTTATTCTCCCCGAGGCGAAAACCCTAAAATACCGAGCCATATTTCCAGAAAACATCCGCTGCCGCCACCGTCAACCTTAACTCGGGGGGTTCCTGAAACTCCTCCCGGCACCCTGCCGGAGAGGGGAATCATCACCGGAGGGCTCTACATCGCCATGTCTGCCTCCGGAGTGATGTGTGAGTAGTTCATCTTTGGACTATGGGTCCATAGCAGTAGCTAGATGGTTGTCTTCTCCTTTTGTGCCATCATGTTTAGATCTTGTGAGCTGCCTATCATGATCAAGATCATCTTATTGTAATGCTACATGTTGTGTTTGCTGGGATCCGATGAGTATTGAATACTATGTCTAGTTGATTATTGATCTATTATATATATGTTGTTTATTATCTTGCATGCTCTCCGTTATTAGTGTAGGCTTTGGCAAGTTTATGCTTGTAACTCCAAGAGGGAGTATTTATGCTAGATAGTAGGTTCATTCCTCCATTTAATCTGGGACAGTGACAGAAAGTTCTAAGGTTGTGGATGTGTTGTTGCTACTAGGGGTAAAACAGCAATGCTTTGTCTAAGGATATTTGTATTGTTTACATTATGCACCATACTTAATGCAATTGTCTGTTGCTTGCAACTTAATACTGGAAGGGGTGCGGATGCTAACCTGAAGGTGGACTATTTAGGTACAGATGCATGCTGGATAGCGGTCTGTGTAGTTTGTCGTAATACCCAAGTAAATCTCATAGTGATCATCATGACTTGTATATGCATTGTTATGCACTTCTTTATTTTGTCAATTGTCCAGCTGTAATTCGTTCACCCAGCATGTTAGTATTTTATTATGGAGAGACACCACTAGTGAACTATGGACCCCGGTCCATTCTTTTACATCTGAAATACAACCTACTGCAATCGTTGTTCTTTTTCATTCCGTGCAAGCAAACATCATTTTCCACACTATACATCTAATCCTTTGTTTTCAGCAAGCCGGTGAGATTGACACCCTCACTGACTCGTCGGGGCAAAGTAGTTTGATTGTCATGTGTGTAGGTTCCAAGTCAACCATCAGGAACTCTACCTCCCATTCGACGCCACAGTTTTCTGACGCCGTTGACACCTTCAGAACATCGCCGACTTCCTACTGGTTCGATAACCTCCGTTTCTTACTGAGGGAAGACTTGCTGCTACACTCATCAAACCTTACACTTGAGGTCTCCTGACGAACGTGTGCTTTACACGCATCAAGCAAATTTTCTGGCGCCGTTGCCGGGGAAGTCGAGTTGCTTCTGCAAGGGGAGTCTCTCACTTCCAATCTCTTTACTTTGTTTTTGTCTTGCTTATTTTATTTTTATTTTGTCTTGTTTGCTTTCTTTATATAAAAACAACAAAAAAATAGTTACTTGTTTTACTTTTTGTATTTCGGCCTAGTTTGTTTTGCTAAAATGAGTACTCCTGAGAACACCAAGTTGTGTGACTTCACTAGCACAAATAATAATGATTTCATATGCACTCCTATTGCTCCACCTGCTTCTAAAGCAGACTTTTATGAAATTAAACCTGCTCTATTAAATCTTGTTATGAAAGAGCAATTTTCTGGTGTTAGTACTGATGATGCTGCTGCCCATCTTAATAATTTTGTTGAACTTTGTGAGATGCAAAAGTATAAGGATATAGATGGGGATATTATAAAACTGAAATTATTTCTTTTCTCTTTGAGAGGAAGAGCTAAAGAATGGTTGCTATCTTTGCCTAGAAATAGTATTGATTCATGGACAAAATGCAAAGATGCTTTCATTGGAAAATATTATCCTCCTGCTAAGATTATATCTTTGAGAAGTAGCATTATGAACTTCAAGCAATTTGATAATGAACATGTTGCCCAAGCATGGGAGAGAATGAAATCTTTGGTAAAGAATTGTCCTACCCATGGACTGACTGCTTGGATGATCATCCAAACCTTTTATGCAGGATTAAATTTTCTTCAAGGAATTTGTTGGATTCGGCTGCTGGAGGGACCTTTATGTCCATCACTTTGGGTGCAGCAACAAAGCTTCTTGATGATATGATGATCAACTACTCCGAATGGCACACTGAAAGGCTCCTCAAGGTAAGAAGGTAAATTCTGTTGAAGAAACTTCTTCCTTGAGTGAAAAGATTGATGTCATTATGTCTATGCTTGTGAGTGGTAAATCTCATGTTGATCCTAATAATGTTCCTTTAGCTTCATTGGTTGCTCAAGAAGAGCATGTTGATGTGAACTTCATTAAAAAAACAATTTCAACAACAATGCTTATAGGAATAATTTTGGTAATAACAACTATAAGCCATATCCTTCTAATAGTGGTAGTGGTTATGGTAATTCTTATGGTAGATCTGGTTTGCCTAGTGAGGAAAGGATGCTAGAAATTGAAAGGGCTACTAAGAGCTATATGCAATCACAGTATGAGCAAAATCAATTGTTCACTAAAACTATGAATGAACAATCTGCTATGTTGAAAAACATAGGGCATCAACTTGAGAATTTGAATAGGGAAATTTCTGGTTTGCAAACTAAGCTTTCAAATGCTGAAAACCGAATTTCATCCATGTCTGAATCACAAGCTTCTTTAATTAATAAAATGGCTGCTAAACCTGAAGATAATGATAACAAAAAATTTGCTACAGCAAATGCTATCCAAGTTAAAATTGACAACAATATTAGGATGTTGGCTGAATTGCATGCTAGGTGGGAAAGAGAAGCTGAAATTGATAGAAAGAATAGTATAGCTCGAGTTTGTACTATTACCACCACTAGTAATGCTGAAGCATCACATGTTAGTAAACCTCCTACTATCAATGGTAATGTTATTGGTGTTGGCAATGTTTCCACTTCTACTACAAAGCGTGCAAAATTGCCTAAAACTGCTGAAACTGTTTCTGATAAAAGTGCTGAAATTTTTCGAAGTATTGGAGGCAATGGTCCCATTACTTTTGATCATAATGATTTTGATTTTGATGTTGTAGCATTTCTGAAGTTATTATGTTCTTGCAAAAGCTAGCTAGAAGTCCTAATGCTAGTGCTATAAACATGGCTTTTACAAAACATATTACAAATGCTCTCATGAAAGTTAGGGAAGAGAAATTAAAACTTGAAGCTTCTATCCCTAGGAAGTTGGAAGATGGTTGGGAGCCCATCATTAAAATGAAAGTGAATGATTTTGATTGTAATGCTTTATGTGATCTTGGTGCAAGTATTTCTGTTATGCCTAAGAAACTTTATGATATGCTTGACTTGCCACCTTTGGAACACTGTTATTTGGATGTTCATCTTGCTGATAACTCTATGAAGAAACCTTTGGGGAGAATTGACAATGTTCATATTATGGTTAACAATAACCTTGTCCCCGTTGATTTTGTTGTTTTGGATATTGAATGCAATGCATCTTGTCCTATTGTTTTGGGAAGACCCTTTCTTCGAACTGTTGGTGTGTTATTGATATGAAAGAGGGGAATATTAAGTATCAATTCCTCTCAAGAAAGGTATGGAACACTTCCCTAGAAAGAGAATGAAGATGCCTTTTGATTCTATTATTAGAACAAATTATGATGTTGATGCTTCTTCTCTTGAGAACACTTGATTTTCACTTTCTGCGCCTAGCTGAAAGGCGTTAAAGAAAAGCGCTTATGGGAGACAACCCACTTTTTATTTTCTGTCATTTTATTTTATTTTGAGTCAAGGTGTTGTTTACTTCTGTAACAACTCCTTTGTATCTTTATTTTATTGCATTGTTGTGCCAAGTAAAGTCTCTAGTTGAAAGTTGATGCTAATTTGGATTTCTGCGCAGTGACAGATTTTTGCTGTCCACCGTTTTGAGCTGTATTCACTCCAGAAAATTGAAAAATTCTGAAAAAATCACGCATGATCCTTATATATGTACGCAACTTTCATTAGTTTTGATTTTTCCATCTGAGCAAGTTAAGTGCCTCGAAAAAATTCGTCTTTCCAGACTGTTCTGTTTTTGACAGATTCTGCCTTTTATTTTGCATTGCCTCTTTTACTATGTTTGATTGGATTTCTTTGCTCCATAAAACATCAGTGGCTGTAGTAATGTCCAGAAGCTTTGGTAATGATTGTGTCACAGTAGAACATGTGAATTTTTGATTATGCACTAACCCTCTAATGAGAATTACTTTGAGTTTGGTGTGGCGGAAGTTTTCAAGGAGCAAGCGAGAAGGATGATATGATGTGATCAAGAAGAGTGAAAAGCCTAAGCTTGGGGATGCCCCCGTGGGTCACCCAGCAATATTCAAGAAGACTCAAGCGTCTAAGCTTGGGGATGCCCAAGGCATCCCCTTCTTCATCAACAACTTATCAGGTCATCTCTAGTGAAACTATATTTTTATTCTTCCACATCTTATGTATTTTACTTGGAGCGTCTGTGTGCTTTTATTTTTTTTGTTGTTTTTATTTTCTGAATAAGTTGGATCCTAGCATTCTTGTGTGGGAGAGAGACACGCTCCGCTTTTTCATGTGAATACTCATATTCTTCACTTATATCTTTTGAGTATTCTTATCTAGCTACTGCTATGCTTTTAGCTCCTGTTTTTCATGCATCTCTTTTAGAGCTGTTAATTCTTGTGGAAAGTACTCTCTTGTTTCATTTGTAAATTACTTGGAGAGTTGCTTGGTTGATGTGTTGGTTCAGAAAATGCTGCATGTGGTAGTGGTATAATGAATAACTTGCATAATCTTGTAGATCATTGAACTTTGATAACTTGATTCTTTGCAAATGTTTTGAGATATTTAGATGGTAAAGCTTGCTGGTTAGTTAAGTTAAAATCATTAGTGGATTGTTGTCTTTAAGCTTGTACCGTACTACAAACTCTACTAAAATTGTTGAAGGTGTAGTTGGACTTGATAGCTTTCCATGTCTAAAAGTGATTCGTAATAACTAAGTTGTGCTGAAGGTCGAGGGATCTAGGGGTACTTGTACCGCCGTGAACGGCCCTTCTTGGAGTGAATTTTAATCATGCTCTTAATGTTGAACCTGCTAGTTGTTTGCAATAAGCTTGTGAGTTCTTTTTGACTAATGTTAAGCTACGGTTTTTGGCACTTCCACCATCCAAATTTGCTAGCCTCTTCGGTGTGTGCATTGCCTTCTGCTCACATTGAGAGTTGTGCATACTTCGCCAGTACATCCAAACCCGTGGGAGGACTTTCTCTTGTTCTCCTACACATAAGCCCATACATCTTCCTCAAAACAGCCACCATACCTACCTACCACAGCATTTCCATAGCTGTTCCGAGATATATTGCCATGCAACTTCCATCTTACATTACATGACTTGTTGTCATTTATCAT
The DNA here is from genome assembly GCA_947311845.1 of Poa pratensis. Taxonomy (NCBI): domain Eukaryota; kingdom Viridiplantae; phylum Streptophyta; class Magnoliopsida; order Poales; family Poaceae; genus Poa; species Poa pratensis. Next base: position 153,382,467 of record CAMZMU010000052.1, read on the forward strand.
TTATATATTGCTTTGCATGATTCTATACAGCTGATGTGTGGTTTACCCATGTTACGCTAGATCATTGCATATCCTGCTACACTGGCAGAGGCATACAGTTTCATACATCATGTTTTGTTCATTATGAGTTATTTGTACCAAAAAGTGTGTTGTCATATTAGGATGTTGCCCCTAAAAGTGAAAAGAGCCATGGAGGCCATCGAAAAGAGAAACAGAAAAAAAAAAAAAAAAAAAAAAGAAAAAAAAGAATAAAAAAAAGGGGGCAACATTACTATCCTTTATCCACACTTGTGCTCATGTTTCAGCACCTGCATATTCATAGTCATCATTTGTGCTCATGTTTAGCACCTATACTCCATGTGAGAGAGTTTTCATGTTTTACTAGTATAACTATGTGGGGAATTTACACTATAGAACTTGGGTTGTATATTCCAATGATGAGCTTCCTCAAAATGCTCTAGGTCTTCATGAGCAACCAAGTTGGATGCACCCCCACTAGTTCCATTGGAGAGCTTTCATACACATATAGCTCTATGTGCATCCGTTGCATGGCAATCACTACTCCTTACATAGCTTCGATTATAAGACTTCCTCTTGTCTAATGATCACTTATAGCTTTGTGAGACTTTCTTCCTTTGGCCTTCCAAACCCCCATTAATGTTCTTTTAGCCATAACATCCTGGTGCCAATACCAAATGCTTACGCTCACCGGTTGAGTAGACTTCGAAACAGTTGATTCATGACGTTCATGTTTATATTTACTTGACTGAATCCTTCTATGTTATGAAAAATTACTTGATGCTTGGAATTGAAGGATAGAACTCCTACATTGGATACTTAAAACATCTTTAATGAACCTTGTACGGTTTCATGTCTTTAAAGCAATAGTTCATGAAAAGTTTTAGCTTGTTTAACTATCTTGCTTTGTTATCTCTTATTGAATATCAATTATAGACTTTTGCTTTGAATGATTTGATCTCAGCTCACATGCTTTACAATATTATTTGATCAAGATTATGTGGTAGCATGTCACTTCAGAAATTATTTGTTGTTATCGTTTTACCTACTCGAGGACGAGTAGAACTAAGCTTGGGGATGCTTGATACGTCTCCAACGTATCTATAATTTCTTATGTTCCATGCTTGTATTATACCAATTGCTACATGTTTTATTCACACTTCATGCATTTTTATGCATTTTCTGGGACTAACCTATTAACAAGATGCCACAGTGCCAGTTCCTGTTTTCTGCTGTTTTTGGTTTCAGAAAAGCTGTTCTGCAAATATCCTCGGAATTGGACGAAACAAATTGCCAGTTCCTATTTTTCCCGACACGTTCCAGAAGTCCGAAGGAGAGACGAAGGGGGGCACGAGGCGCCGTCCCCACCCCATGGCGCGGGTGGGCCCCCTGCCGCGCCGCCATGTGGGGAGCGGGCCTCGTGCCTCCACCGACATCGCCCCTTCGCCTATTTATTCTCCCCGAGGCGAAAACCCTAAAACACCGAGCCATATTTCCAGAAAACATCCGCTGCCGCCGCCGTCAACCCTAACTCGGGGGGTTCCTGAAGCTCTCCCGGCACCCTGCCGGAGAGGGGAATCATCACCGGAGGGCTCTACATCGCCATGCCTGCCTCCGGAGTGATGTGTGAGTAGTTCATCTTTGGACTATGGGTCCATAGCAGTAGCTAGATGGTTGTCTTCTCCTTTTGTGCCATCATGTTTAGATCTTGTGAGCTGCCTATCATGATCAAGATCATCTTATTGTAATGCTACATGTTGTGTTTGCTGGGATCCGATGAGTATTGAATACTATGTCAAGTTGATTATTGATCTATTATATATGTTGTTTATGATCTTGCATGCTCTCCGTTATTAGTGTAGGCTTTGGCCAAGTTTATGCTTGTAACTCCAAGAGGGAGTATTTATGCTAGATAGTAGGTTCATGCCTCCATTTAATCTGGGACAGTGACAGAAAGTTCTAAGGTTGTGGATGTGCTGTTGCTACTAGGGGTAAAACAGCAATGCTTTGTCTAAGGATATTTGTATTGTTTACATTATGCACCATACTTAATGCAATTGTCTGTTGCTTGCAACTTAATACTGGAAGGGGTGCGGATGCTAACCTGAAGGTGGACTATTTAGGCACAGATGCATGCTGGATAGCGGTCTGTGTACTTTGTCGTAATGCCCAAGTAAATCTCATAGTGATCATCATGACTTGTATATGCATTGTTATGCACCTCTTTATTTTGTCAATTGCCCAGCTGTAATTCGTTCACCCAGCATGTTAGTATTTTATTATGGAGAGACACCACTAGTGAACTGTGGACCCCGGTCCATTCTTTTACATCTGAAATACAACCTACTGCAATCATTGTTCTTTTTCATTATCTGCAAGCAAACATCATTTTCCACACTATACGTCTAATCCTTTGTTTTCAGCAAGCCGGTGAGATTGACACCCTCACTGACTCGTCGGGGCAAAGTAGTTTGATTGTCATGTGTGCAGGTTCCAAGTCAAACATCAGGAACTCTACCTCCCTTTCGACGCCACGAGTTTTCTGACGCCGTTGACATCTTCAGAACATCGCCGACTTCCTACTGGTTCAATAACCTCCTACACTTGAGGTCTCCTGACGAACGTGTGCTTTACACGCATCAACTTGCCAATGCTATGTATGTGAAAGACAAATATTGAGTTTAACAATTTAAATAAGGAATTACTTGTATTTTTTGAGAGTTTGATATGTCCTTTTTCCGAATCCATGAGCCCATGATGGTACATAAGATTGGAAATCTTATATGAGCATGTGGTCATGAGCTAATATCTCCTCTATTTTTTTTTTTTGCAAGTGTTAATATCTCTTCTTTATTCTCTTATAAAAAACCTCATGATAAATGAATACACATGGGACCTTATTGCGCTAAATGATGAATATAGGAGCCAAAATAAATAATAAATGTACATCACTACACATCTCTACCACATCTGCGGATCTCAAGCACTACAGATCCGCAGAGGTGGGGACGAGACCTCGGCAATCCCTACGTACAATCCGTGAGCTAGTCCAACAGTCTGAAAACGATCGCCCATTTTCTCTACACCTTGAGCTTGAAGCTGCAGCTGTTGGATCGGATCCGAAGCTTCCCGGTCTGAAGATTGTCGACGACGAGGCTGCACCGCGCCTTCCCCGTCATCTTCCAGAGCTTGAGCGCGCCGAACTTGATCCTGATCGGCACCCGCGCGTTGACAACCAGCGGCACGAACCCGGCCTGCTGCTGCTGCACCAGCTGCGCGGCGACGGCGCTGTCGAGCCTCGTCTGCCCCTGCAGCGTGATGAGCGGCCGCACGGTGGTGCGGTGGCCCTGGTAGAGCGCCGGGAAGGGGCCGCTACAGAGCTCGGTGCCGTTGAAGTAGGCCGTGACCTCGCCGCCGTCGTAGTAGACCCCGATGCGCCGGTTCGGGTTGTGCGCCGTCACCTGCACCTCGAAGGCGTCAGTGACCGTCATGGAGGTGGTGTTCACGTCGAACCGGGTGGCCGTGAGCCGGTCCACGCTGAAGGTGGAGATCTTGGGCCTGAACACCGCGTAGAGGATCCCCGCCGTGGCGCCGAGCGCGACGACGAGGACGATGAGCACCATCAGCGTCCAGCACACGCACCGGCAGCACCGGCTGTGACGCTTCCGCCGTGGCGCGCGCAGCGGGGCCGGCGTGTACGGTGGCGGGGCGGTGATCGGGAGCAGCTGCTGCCCATCGGTGGCGCCGGGTTGTTGCTTGTCCTTGGCTTGTTCAGGCGCCGGAAGCGGCGAGCCGGCGATCACCGGATGGACCCGGTGGTAGTCTGCCATGCTCTGGTCTCCTCCTGGCTAGCGCGATCGAGCTGCTTGCTTGCTTGCTTACACCACACACACGTAGAAGTAGAACACGGCGGCCGCAGAATGGATCGACGAGAAGCTGCGGTTCTGGTAGGGAGCTCATGGCCAAAGTTTATTTATATGTGACGGCTGAACCATGTCACCTTGGTTGTTGGCGTTCTAGATGACGGAGGTTGGAGCTTTCTTCCGGTCTCGAATCTTGACTTGGCTGCTAACGCGCGATGGGCAGCCTGCGTGCGTCATTGACTTGGGTCTTTTGCTTCTTTCCATTTTTTTTCTTCGTTCGAAGCAAGCAGAGGCCGCACATCTGTCTCTGTTCATGGACATAGAACACTCGTGTCTCTTTCCAGAAATTTTCGGTTAAATTTTTCAACATCCATGTGCAGACTACGCGCTATATTTTCATGACTAATCGAGCTTGTCCTTTATTGCACCGCTGAAAAGCTTGTGTAGTCTAAAGAAGTTGTCAGGTATACTGTGCGCCGCATAAATGGGACCCAACTGTCCCACTTATATTTCATATTATGTATCTCCAACATATAATTTTGGTTCAAAATTTTACACTAGACATGTATAAAATAAGTGTGAGTGAGACAAATGGGTCCCTTTTTTAATCCGAATTCACCGTGCAGATCGAACTTCTAGAATGCGTGGTTGCAATGGTTTACGGACGAGATCGCGTAAGATTTCATATCAATTTTGTTTTTCGCATTTTCTTTAATTTCAGTATAATTTGACTTCGTGTGCATCTTAATTATGTAGAGTTTGGTGGTAACCGCCTTTGGATTGTCCGTAGTAAAGCACTCATTCTTGAAAAAATTAACCTCACAGCAATCTCCAATTCTCTGTCTTCGTTTTGTTTTTGCTGCTAGCAAGCTCCGGTTCTCGATCATGTCACTGCTAAGCTCAGCTTAGCCCGGTGTCGTGGATCAGGTGAGGATTTCAGGATATAATACTAGTTGAATTATTGCCCGGAAGAAGCAGGGAAAGCGTGTGATTACGCTGACCGGTGGTTATGCGTTCAACGTTAAGGGAAGCTTCATGCGTGACGTGATCTGCCGGCGATCTTTCTTTACCCCAGTTCGCATTCTCTTTTTTTTTTTTTTTTTTTTTTAGAAAAGGAGGGTGCGATTCCCCGGCCTCTGCATCGAGTGATGCACACAGCCATATGCACTTATTAATTCCAACCAGAGTTACAGAGTACAATGTTGAGCACAAGATTGAAATCAACCTGTCGACAACAAGGGTCGCTACCACTATGATGGGGGTGACTAATACCAACGCACATCATCTAAAACCCAGTTCAGCTAAACACTCAACGCACACCGACATGTACGCTTTAGTCGCTGCCGCCGTCTTCCACGAACCCATCTTCAGAAAGGATCAACACCATGACCTTGCAAAACCGGTCTGCCGTCGGCATCGCCACGATGCCAGACAGCGCCACCAAGCATGAGTCCATCGACCCGAAATCGAGACCCCGCAGCGCCACGCCGCCGAGACACACCGACATCGACGTGGTTGATGACAACCGCTCCGCCAGCTGACCCCCTCCAGGTAGTTCATGTTCCAAAACGATGCCCTCAAGAGGGTGAACGACACCATAGATGACGCCATCGTCCGATCTGGAACAGATCTAGGGTTTCCCCCGGAACAAAACGGATGAGAGCGGAGCAACGATGCCTTCAACAAGGTGATGATGCCCGAGGACGCCACCATCGTCGGCTCCAAAAACGGAGCCCGGTTCTCACCGGCCAACCCGCCCCACATGTCGTCGATCTACCCGAAGAAGTGCCCATGACGTCCGCGCCCTGGCCGATCTCCTCCGGCGAAAGGGAAGACCACCAACGCCATGTCCTCGTGTCGCGTGCCAAGCCCGGAGGTCGAGTGTCGTCGCCGGCGTTGATGAAGATGCAGATTAAAACTTTGGCCCGCCGAAACCCATCTGGGTCGCGAGCGCCTCCGCCTCCCCTGCATAGCCGCCGTCGCCGCCGCCTACACGCCACCCTCGGCCGCCGCTGGCTCGCGGCACCGCCTACGAATCGACCAAGGCAGTGCGCCGCCGCCCCGATCGATCTTCAGCCGAGGAGATCCGCCGCCGCCGCCGCCACGCCACAGGGGCTTTGCCCTGCGACGCCAAGGGCGACGGCGGCGGGAGGGGAGGAGAGGTGAGGGAGGTGGAGGGCTGTGCGGTGAGGGCTCCCCGGTGCGGCGCGGGCGCCGCCGCACGGGAGGAGAGGGTTACGGGAGGAGGAGAGGGTTCTCATTCTCATTATAGCAACGCAACGCGTGTTTGAGTACTCTCGTCTAAGTACTAGTTCTTCTGCCAGATATATGTAAGCAAGTGCAAATTCACCACATGAGTAAACAAACTAATGCTATTGTAGAAAATTGGTTTCTATACTCTTGTAAATATTTTAGTTTGTGTTGGGACACATTAAGGTCTTACTTTTCTTTGCAAAAAAACATGTACTACTTTATCTAATCACAAGAAAGTATACAACGTCTTTGTAATAATAGCCTAGTCATATGGTGATCGCCTTGTCTTGATTAATTCGGTATTAACAAGTTTACCTATGTTTATGCTCTCGTTCTTGGAAATACCTAAAGGGGTGAGGAAAAGACTTGACTTCTATAGGTCACGCTTTTTTGGCAAAGCGACGAGAATAAGCGTAAATATAGATTAACTAAATGGAATATAATTTGTAGACCTAAGGATCAGGGAGGTCTAGGAATTGAAGTTCTAGAATTGAAAAATAAATGCTTGCTTAGCAAATGGCTATTCAAGTTAATGAATGAAGAAGGGATGTGGCAGGAGTTGTTACATAATAAATACCTGCATAGCAAGTCTTTAGCTCAAGTGGAAACTAGTCCGACAGACTCTCCATTTTGGAAAGGTCTCATGAAGGTTAAAAGTGAGTTCCTTAATAGAGGTCTTTTTAAGATTGGCAATGGGATGACAACCAGGTTTTGGGAAGATACATGGTTGGGCAACACTCCATTGATGCAACAATATCCATCGCTATACAATATAACTCAACGGAAAAATGTTTCTGTTTTCAATGTGGTGGGTTCGGCTCCACCTCTAAACATGAGTTTTAGAAGGGCACTAATTGGCGATAAATGGGAGGCATGGTCTCATTTATGTCTAAGATTAATGGATATAAATTTGTCGGATCAAGAGGATAGGTTTGTTTGGAAACTTACCAATAATGGGGTGTTCACGGTTAAGTCTATGTATGAAGACCTAATGAATGGACATACCATTTATCTGCACAAATACTTGTGGAAACTTAAAATACCGCTAAAGATAAAAATATCCATGTGGTTCCTTAACAAAAAAAGTCTTGCTCACGAAGGATAACCTTACTAAAAGAAAATGGAAAGGGTGCACGAAATGTTCTTTTTGTGGCTCCGAGGAGACGATAGAACATCTTTTCTTATCATGCCCTTTTGCACAACTAGTTTGGCGTGTTGTGTTTAGCACTTTCAATATACCACCTCCAACTAATATCAATAATATGTTTGGAAATTGGTTGAATGGTGTAGACAAAAATACCAAGGCTCGAATTTGTATTGGCGTTTCAGCTATTTGTTGGTCTATTTGGAATTGCAGAAATAATCTTGTTTTTAATAGAACATCAAACTTCCACATTATGCAGGTTATCCATATGACAGTTCACTGGATTCAGCTTTGGGCATTTCTGCTGCCCACGGATCAGCGAGAGCTTATGGCTACTGGTGCTGCCCGGCTCCTGACGGTCGCAAAGGATATCTTCTCCCGGGCTACTTGGCAGCATACTAGACGACTTCAAGATGTGTAGTGGTCTTATGTTGTCCTTTTTTCGTTGGTTGATTCATGTTTCAACCTTATGTGACCCATGATTTGTAAACACTGAGACATCTGAAACTTTTGCAATAAAAAGCTGTGTGCATCAATCGATGCAGAGGCTGGGGCTTCACCCCTTTTCTAAAAAAAAAGTAACAGCCTAGTCGTGGAAGTTTGCGTCTCCCGAGCAGTGGCGGAACCGTGGCTCTTCTTTGTAGTCAATTGACTACACAAGATTTTTGCAAAACTTCATACGTAGTGTAATAATTACACGAAAAATACAAATTATAGGAATACATGTATTTGACAACACAACTTTGATTGACATCACAACTTTGTTGTCCAAACTCAGTACTGCTCTCGAGGACTGTAAGATGTTGTAAGCTCAAAAACCTCAAAGTTGTTATTCAACAGACGGAGCTAAGGCCTTGCCCTTTTCCTCTATAAAAGATGAACAATATGTATTTTTATTCGTACTGGTGGAGCTCTCAGAAGTGAGAATATAAGAGAATTCCCGCATGGTGTACTTTTTTCTCCATCCAGTCGCATGATCACTTCGTTATTCAACACAACAATTATATTGAAAAATAAAATTGCATCCAATATTTTTATCGTGTTAATATAAAGATCATTTCAACAAATATCTCTTTTTATAAGATTCAATACAAATTCTAATACCAAACTAATGACTAAGCGTAGTTCTATCCTTTCTAACCTTCATTTGTATTATTTTCACATTTATTTGCATTATATTAATATTTCTAGAATTAAACTAGATGGATATGTAAAAAAATATGAAAAATTACTAATTTGTTTTAGCTTGGTCCACAACTGTTGTTAACATCATAACTGAATAATTATTAGAAACATTACATAATTAATGTTCTTATCATGTGTATTTCTCACATACTTTTGTTCAACCTTTGTATATTTTCATAATTTAGCATGTTACAAATATTTTGGCATTTTGTATATTTCAGCACACAAATCTAAGTGGTACATTTTCTCAGATGACATAGTAGATTTGCTAAATATCACTGAAAGGATCGTATGACACCTAGAGGGGGGGGGGGTGAATAGGTGCTACTTCAATTTTAGTTCTTTTTCAAAATTAGGCTTGACATAAAAGGTAAATTCTGTAGATATGCAACTATGGTGAATTTACCTATATGACAAGCTAGCAACTAAGCACGATACACGAAGTAAAGACGGTAAAACAAGGATAGAGGTAGCCGAAGTGAAAGCACGCGGAGACACGGATGTATTCCCGAGTTCCTCCATTTTAGGGGAGTACGTCTCGTTGGAGAGGTGTGAACCAACACGATGGTTCAACAGTTACAAAGGCTTCACCCTCTTCTCCGGTGAACCGCACCACAAAGGTTTGGTTCACATTCAACTATCGGAAACCTTCAAGGCGGAGTCCGGAGCCTTTACAACAACGATCCGGGGCACAACCCACAAATGGATTTGGGGCTCCCGAACAGCTACAATCTGTCACAAAGACAAGTAAGTACAACGGTGGGCTAGGTTTTCCCAATGGAAACCCTAGCAAATGGTCCCTCAAGTGAATGAGGGGGAAATGAAGAACGGCTTGGTGAAGATGTAGATCGGGGCCTTCTCATTCAATCCTCCAAAGATCAACGAGTTTGGGTGGAGGGATCGGGAGATCTAGTGATTCTTGAGCTTGCAATAATGGTGTCTTCAAGTCTGGGCGAGCTGCTTGGCTGGAGGTAGGTGGAGGGGTATTTATACCCCTCCCAGAAATTCTAGCCGTTGCAGACAGTTTCACACCGGAGACTCCGATCTGAGTGACCGGAGACTCCGGCCTGGACCAGGGGGTGAACCACTTCGGTCATGGAGAAGCTCGGGCAGAGACTCCGGTCTCAGGAACCGGAGACTCCTGCCTAGGCCAGGGGCTGAACCATCTTGGAGCCTTTGACGAATATCCCCTGAGTCAGGAGACTCCGGTGCAGAGACCGGAGACTCCGGCCTAGGCCAGGGGCTGAACCATCTTGGAGCCTTTGACGAATATCCCCTGATTCCGGAGACTCCGGTGCAGAAGACCGGAGACTCCGGCCTGAAAGTCTCCAAAACCTTCTTTTCCCTTTTTGGTGTTGATGCACACATGTATACACAAGTAAATCTGCATCACTTAACACCTGATTAAACATCACAAGTGTGTTGTTAACTAACACACAAAATTAAGGGATCACAAAATGTTCTTTCAATTACCAACGATGTTTATTTTGTTACAATTCAGTTTTAAGGTTTATTAATGTAAACACCAATTTCCTAAATTAAAATACAAAGTCAACTTAATAACATTAATATGGAAAATTAGTTCAATACTATTGACCGATATTCCTAGGCATACTCCTAAACACACCCAGTCGAAAGCTGCCTTGGTCGCAGAGATTGTGGAGAAGTGACTTATAAACCTAGACGGAGGGAGTACTTAACTTGCCTTTGCATTTAAGGCATTAAGACAAAATCACAAGCATACCAATATTGGTTCTCATTTTGGAAGTATGATACCATGCATTTATTGGTGATAAAGCTATTTATTGGTGATAAATTCTAGAGTGTACCACTTATATATTCTAAGTTACATTGGCAAAGAATTCTAGTATGAATGTAATAGACATCTTTCCGTATGTTTTATATATTATGTTAAACTAACTATGTGTAACTAAATACATAATATAAAGTGCTTGCATGTGATATGTTGATTTTCTTTGACAAGGTAACGACGCAAATACACGGCCATTGTCCACCATGACCAAAGTTGATGCAGCTTTCACCGGCAACCTCGCCTCTCAGAACCCGCCACCGGCTTGATCGCCATCAACAACAAGGTCGGTGACGCCACATCTCCGATCCGCAGCCCCGGAGGTCGACAGCCAGCACCGTCTACTTTTCATTTGTCCCTCTCCTTACTGTCACTGTCACTGGTCGTTGTTGTTTACTTTGTTTTTTCTTTGTAAAGTTTGGTCTCTAGTACTAATAATATTGTGCGGATAAATACGATTGGGTAACAAGCCGGTGATACATGTGTGAGTTTTATACACAATGCATCCGGTAACAGTGTCTTATATTGAAACAAATTGGAGAAATTCATTAGTGACGTTGAACTTTTTTGCGATGGATCGTTCACATGAGAAATAAAGATGTTACAAGTTCAAATAAGTATGTGTCTACTAGTTTACTTACATGTACTAACTCAACATGGTGCATGTGAGTATGTTTGCAAGATCTGACATAGTTGAAGGCTCGGGGTCAGCAAAACTAATTTAACAATGTGAACACATGTTTCACTGAACAACATGTGTTATGAGTAACCAACATCTCTTTGGGAGACAAGTTGTATAAATATAGAAATTGTTCGCTTACCCCAAAACTGGTTAACGCTAAACCCAATTCCCTCACCGTTTCTCTTGGTAATCTTTTTTACTTATGGTGTGTATGTATAATATGAACATTTCTAACACTAAAAGAATGTCATACAAGATAATGTAAAAATATTGGCATTTTTCTTTATCTTGATCTCAACCTCGACCTCCATCTCGTGTCATGAGGCCTCAAGAGCTGTACGGGAGCAGCTGGGATCCGGAGCCACCACTCCCTCAACCTCCTCACCAGCTTCTCACTGCTCTTCTTCCTCATTGGCATATGCCTCGTGTAAGTCTCCAGCAAAATGAACACAAATATGCTCCTGAACGGCAGAAGCGCAAATGATGCAGCCGCGAGGAGCATCGCCACCGCAACTTTGTTCGCGCTCTGCTACCATTTGACCGTTGTTAGATTCAGAGAGTACACAAGAAATGCAACACAAGATGGACTGAATGTAGGTTTAAGTTGGGAGTGATCAGTTAACCTGAGGGAATGCTGCAAGCATGAGGGACCGGAGCTTAAGGAGAAATATGTTTCCGGCTTGCACGTGTGTCTCCAGCTGCGAGATGGCTTCCTGCAGAGCAAGAAGCTGCTCGACGGTTCGTCGCCGAGGAGGTGTCATGACTTCAAATGCTTCGATCAGCTGCCTATTCCCATGGTACTTGTTCCATAGCATGAAAACAGTAGAACTGAGCAAAAATCCAGGAAGCATGTACCATATCCAACCCCTGCAGATGGATATACAATTGGCTTTAGGAAATAAAAAGAGAACATGTTTACATATTCCTATATTAGAAGATATATTCTCCTGTTATCTCGTATGTGATGTCAATAGACTGTCGATATTACCTGTAAAGTATGTAAACGAAACAGAGCAAGAAAACGTATGACTTGAGTGGGTCTTCCCACTCGGCCAAAAAGAGAAGCCTTTTGCCTATCTCAGTCAAAGGAAACAACAGTTCCTGCATACCAAGAGTGAATCAACAGACATTAGTAGTCTTACACAAACCATGTTCTATGATGACTTGTACTGAAATCGTGCAAGTTATAATGAAACTTCAGTAAACGTCGTGTCTACACAGACTATTGTAACTGAAATCTTCAGTGTTTGTTTCAGACATTCAGTAAATATCATGCAAGATAATAAACTACTGACAGAGGACTTGTGTTATCGATACCTTCAGGACAGCAACATTGGTGTCTATGTCCTCCACCTTGACCTGATCGAGCGTCGCACGCGCGGCCTCCACTCTACCAGAATACCCAACCGACCGCTCCAGCGCCATTTGCACCGAGCTAGTTCCTCCAATTTGTACATCTCTGACAGCAAAATCTCTTTCCTCAGGATTGTCCTCCTCCTTCAGCGTCAGCAAGCCCATCCTCACCAGCGTATGCGCCGACAGCGGAAACGGATCAGGGAGCGTCAGTTCATCAGAACAGCTCTGCCCTGCCAAGTCGTCTCTGCCTCTGAACCTTGAGCAGTGCTGCTTGAGCTGGCCGTACAGTGCCTCCAGTATCTTGTCACCCTTGGGCAGCTTCTCTGCCAGGTTGAAGGCCAGGGTGGTCTTGAAATAGGCCGGCAGTATGTGGAACCCCTCCTTCACGGTGCGGTACCGGAGAATCCCCAACGTCGCTACCGAGAGCGCCTCGGCCTTCTGGAAGTTGGCGAGCTTGTACCTCCTGATGAACTTGTGCGCGTGCAACACCTCCTTGATCACCGCGAACCAGTAGTCCCGCCGGCTGTGGCCTTTGAATTGAGGAAACTCAAAGAACACCGGCTCGTTTCTGGCGATCGGTACCAAAATTAACCGTGTTAGCAGCCATGTCTGCTTGGACAAAGGACTGAAAAATGCATGTCATTGTAGGATCATCAAGCACTCACTCACATGGAGCTAGATTTGTACATGACGGCCTTGTCGAAGAGGTGGGCGCCCCAGGGGCCGGTGGACTCGCGCTTCACGCACTGCTTCAGGTCCATGGCCAGGTCGTAGACCACGGCGTCGCCGTAGGAGAAGTCGACGCCTATGGCCTCGAAGTAGAGGGCGTGGTTGGTGAGCGTGAGCCTCCCTGCAATAATGTGCACGGATCACCCTTAAGAACCTCATGAAGAAGGACAGATCAGCAGCGCCGACGCACAAATTTACCATAGGGGGAAGATGCTTAACCAGGCCACGTGGACGTCCCGATGTGCTGGAGAACCGGCTGCGTCGTGGCGGCGCCGAAGATGTCGAGCACCACCTCGCCGTCGGAGAGGTCGAGCGCGGGCGCCTTGTGCCCGCCTGATACAAGTTTCGCAGATCTCACCACCCTGGCAAGTACAGCACATTAGAGGTGACGCATTGAGGAGACCACGCACAATGTTGTTCAGAAAGACTGAATGTCGTTCAAAAATGTGACTGAATGTTGTTCAGATATGTGTCATACTTGTCTAGGCTCTTTAGGTACTTGTGGTAGATGAGGAAATGGAGCCTGCCGCCGGTGGAATTGGTGAGCGCGTCGAAGAGGTTGCGGACGGTGATCGGGTGCGCCACGGCGGGGCAGGCGGACGCGATCTTGGCGAACGCCTCCGGCCCGACTGTCCTCCTCCCATCAAGCTGCATACTCATTCCATCAATGATCGAATCACTTGGGCAAGACCACGACACAATTCTGCGTAGAAGAAGCAGGGCAATGACCTGAATGGCCATCTGTGTGGGGCTGGAGTAGAATATGGATCCGCCGTCGTCGTCGTCCGGGCCGTCGCCGCTGAATGCCACTTTCTGCATCAGAAGTTCAGGACAGAACCATCAATTTTGACCAGTAACTGGACATCAGTTTCATCATCTTGATCGATGCTTGTCAACAGACGCGCACCTGGAGCTCTGTTTCTGTGTCCTGATCGGGCGCCTCCCAGGCGAGCATCATGTCGTAGGTGAGTGAGTGGAAGTCCCTGTCGGCGAGGTGGTCGTGGCGGCGCCTGGTCTCGGCGCGCAGGGCCACGTAGGAGCAGTACTCCACCAGGCTCCTGGCGTAGGCCACCGGCGGCGCAGGCGGCGACGGATGCTCTGCCTGGTCCGGCTCGAACCGCCGCACCAGCTGCTCCACCGGCACGCCCGCGATCCTGCAGCCACGCTTGATTTCAGTCGGTCGGTTCCAAGAATCGATGAAGCGAGGAGAAGGGACACGGAGTCACGGACCGCGCGCATCGGTCGACGACGGAGGCGGCCGTGGGCGATAGGGGAGGGATGCCGGAGGTCTGCGACGGCGACGACGAAGACGAAGACGCCGCCGCCGCATCATCCACGGCCATGGTCGCCGGTTCCGCGTTGTCCGCTCTAATGCCGCCGCGCCGGCCGGAGAAGAGGCCGTCAAAGAGACGCATGTCCGTGCGTGGCGGCAGGCCGCATTGCCCGTGCCCCCGTCGCGCGCACGTACGTCCGTCCCCTGCTCCCCGGTTCAGGAGATCGCGCGCGCCGTGGCGTGCTCTGGACGGGTTGCCATTCTCAGGGAAAGCGGATGGTTGGTTGGTTAGGCGTGCGCGCGCGGGAGCCGGGGGGCGTCCAGCGCACCGATCGGCAAGCATGCTTTGGGGTGGTGTTGCGGTTGCTTCAGAAAAGCAGAGGAGATCCATGCTGCATCTGCTCATCCATCTCCATCATCGTACTGGACACTACTGCGGTTGTGTTTGGGTTCGCTGCCACGCAATGTTGCAGATCTCCTGGAATTGAGCCCGAACTCGTATGCGCACTTACGGCTCGTTTGGTTCTTGCCTGTAGCTGCCCTGCCAATAATTTGGCGCAAGATTCTGCCGCCCTGGAGTTGCCAAAAAATTGGCAGCGATTTGTGAAGGAACCACCACAGGGTTCATAGGCAGCCAAATAATTGGTTGGCATGACCAATATTTTGGTAGGGTCAGTTGGGGGTACAAACCAAACAGGCCAACTTAACGTTTTTTGTGGGCTTGGGTAGTGGGCCGCCCGCTCCCACCTGGAACCTGAGCTCCTCCGGCCCAATCCCAGAACCCGGTCTCGGCCGCCGTCGCCGCCGCCCTAGGTCTCGTCCGCCGCCGCTGCCGTCGCCGGAAGAGGTCGCCCCCTCGTCCCTCTTCCAGGATACACCCTAGCCCCTAGAACTTCCTGCGTGATCGCATCGACCCGACGGCCAGGTCCCTGCGCCCGAGCTCGCCTCCGGCTGCTCTCCACCACCTGCCTCTCCTGCTGCTCTCCACCACCTGCCTCTCCTGCTGCTCCACCCTGCTGGCGGACGACGACCTCGGCACCGCGCTGGGAGCTACCCCGTGCCTCGCCTCTGCTCCGGCATAAAGTAGCCAGGTAGTAACATTTAGGCTGCTAGCTGAATGCTCCAAATTAAGCACGATGCCTCCATTTTAATCAACATACTACAGTACTATTTAGTCGCACCTTTTCTTGTAAATACAGTACATGATAGACTTGCAAATGTGAAGTAATGGAACACTCTCTACTTGGATTCGATTGTGCAGCTGATTAGGATTTATTTTCCAGGTTTAACAACTGAAGACATACAACATTCGCTCTTGCAGAGGTAATCATCTAAATGTCTTTGTTATTGTTTGTGATGCCCAACACAAAGAAAACATGAAGAAACGGACCCTGTTTGTGATATTTATTTTGCTGGCTGAGGCTGTGGCTTTGTAGTACTTGAAGTTTCAGCAGTAATGTTAATTTCTGTCGTAGATGTGCCAATGTCGCTGTGCATATGCTGGCCCAGCATGACCTTTGTACAGTTTTGGGTTTGTACAAACGTAAGTTTGTACTGAGTATTAGTCATGTACTGCTTCTGCTTAAATAGATTGAGTATTTCTGAATACATATTAGTTTTAAGGTGTACTCTTCGTTTTTGTGAGAATAAATACCTGTCTGTTTTTGCCAAAACAGCTTGGCTACATGTTTTTGCTTGATACACTCATCTTTGTGGTTTTCTTATTCAATTGTGTTATGTAGCAGGCTAGAACTAGTGGATAAAGTATGTCAGACTCTCAGAGCCAGCCAGTGACTTGGTTTATCTGAAGACCAACCTATTGTTCAATCTCCTGTACCGCCTGTACTTAGAAGGTATCTTTCCCCATCGTTGGCAAGATCCTCCAGAGTAGCACAATCAGGCTGATTTTTCAGGTCACCAGTGCTGCCTGCCGCTGTTGGATCTCCTGAGATTATTTTTGTCCCCATCATCGGGAAGATCAATGCATACAAGAAGGAACTCTCCATCTGCTAGGGCTTCTCCATCTGCCATTATGTCTCCAGCGAATGCACATGCCTTGGTTGGTATTGCGGTGGTCAGGCGATCTCCAAATGCCATGACGAATTCGGGAGGTGCACATACTTCAGTTGATGTGAAGGGTAAGTTTAATATGCCTTTTATGTCAATGCAAATTGTGCTAGCAATAGCTTACCTTCATTATAATATGTGCCTCGTTGATAATGTAGGCCTTCCAAGAAGATCCGGTAAAAGAAGACTTATATCTGACATATGGGATGATTTCACTCCTATCTATGATGAAGATGAGAGACTTATACAAGGTCAGTGTCTTCATTGTGACACCATCTTTCCGGCTAGCAAACAGACTGGATCCACTCAATGCCGAAGGCACAGACTGGTTTGCACAAAAAAGGCTAAGATGGATGAGCTGATTGGTGGTGTGCAGCCTGGCGATCCATCTGCCGTTATGTCTCGAGCGAATGCACATACCTCGGTTGATATTGCAGCGGTCAGGCGATCTCCAAATGCCATGACATATTTGGGAGGTGCACATACTTCAGTTGATATAAGGGGTAAGTTTAATCTGTCTTTTATGTCAATGCAACTTGTGCTAGCAAATAGGTTACCTTCATTATAATATGTGCCTCCTCATTGATAATGTAGGCCTTCCAAGAAGATCCGGAAAAAGAAAACTTGCGTCTGACATATGGGATGATTTCTTTCCTATCTATGATGAAGATGAGAGACTTATACAAGGTCAGTGTCTTCATTGTGACACCATCTTTCCGGCTAGCAAACAGACCGGATCCACTCAATGCCGAAGGCACAGGTTAGTTTGCACAGAAAAGGCTAAGACGGATGAGCTGATTGGTGGTATGCAGCCTGGTGATTCAAAAATTCCTGTTCTGAAAGGGATTAAGTTTGATAGAGAGAAAGCATTCCATGAGCTGGTCAGGATGATTGTTGTGCATGAGCTTCCTTTCCGCATAGTTGAGTATGAGGGATTTAGAAGATTTGTGGCTAGTTTGAACCCTTCATTCAGGCTCATGAGTAGAACTACGATAAAAAATGATTGCATGGCAGAGTTTCATAAGCAAAAGCTAGAGCTACTAGAGGTATTGAAAAATTTACATTCTAGAGTTTCTCTTACGGCTGATCTTTGGACATCCAGTCAAGAGCTTGGATATATTTGTGTCACGTGTCATTTTGTCGATAACAAATGGAAACTACATAAGAGGATCATCAAATTTGCTTCTATTGAAACCCCTCATAATGCGACTAATCTGCTAAATGTCATGTTAAAGACCATGCAAGATTGGGGCATAGAGGATAAGGTATGTAGCATATCATTAGACAACACTGCAGTGAATGACTTGATGGTCAGCTATGTAAAATCTAATCTGTTGGGGAGAAAATTGCTAGCTGGAAATGGTAACCTCTTTCATCATCGTTGTGCGGCGCATGTTCTAAATCTAATTGTGCAAGAGGGTCTCAAGGTCAGCTGTGGGGCTGTTGACGCCATCCAAGAGAGCGTCAAATATGTCATGAGCTCGCCTCAGCGGAAGGAAAGGTTTGAAGAAATTGTTGCGCAGGTTGGTATAACTTGTGGAGAAAAAGTCTCATTGGATGACAGCACACGATGGAATTCAACTTACTTAATGTTGAAGACAGCCAGGGAATACATAACAGCCTTTGATCAATTGCCTGTACAAGACCCTTGTTTCAGCTGCGCACCAACAACTTCTGATTGGAAAATTTCAGAGGAAATTTGCAAGTTGTTAGTGATTTTCTACGATGCAACATTGGTAGTTTGTGGTTCACTATATCCTACAAGCAATACCTACTTCAATGCACTTTGGAAGGTCAAATGGATGTTGGCAAAAGAAGCATCAAATGAGAATGCCACAATAAGATCAATGGTGGTTGAAATGAACAAGGAGTTCTTGAAGTATTGGAAGCTATCATACTTGACAATATGCATTCCTGTGATACTTGATCCTCGATGCAAGTATAGGTTCTTAGAGTTCAACCTGAAAGATGAAACAACAATTGATGGACCGAAATGCCTAGCTCATGTGAAGAGGACAATCGAGGACATGTTCAATGCGTACGCTTCACAAGAAAATGGCGACTCAAACATTCAGAATGAGCATCAAACTCAAGCATCTTCAATGCATGATCCATGGGCGAGCTGGAGTCAACATGTGGGTGAGCAACAAAGCCATGGTATTAAGCAAACCGAGCTTGACATGTATTTGATGGAGGAGTTAGTATCGCCAAATGCCAATATTGACATTCTAGAGTGGTGGATGGTCAATAGCTACAAGTACCCAACAATATCACGCATGGCACGAGATATATTGGCTGTTCCCGCATCAACGGTACCTTCCGAGTTGGCTTTGTCCACTGGAACTAGAGTAATAAGTGACTATCGGAGTCGGTTGACTAGCGAAATCGTCGATGGCTTGGTATGCTTGCAAGATTGGATGCGCCCATCAGGTAAATGACTGCCCTCTTGAGTAATAAATGATGCCTTTTCAATAAATTCACCAATTCACATTGTTATGTTTTCAGGTGGATTTGATCTCACAACAATAGTCAAAGATTTGAATACTGAAGATGAGATGCTCAATGCTACTCCATAATTAATTTCAGTAATGTGTTAGGCTTGTGTTCTTATCTTGTCTTCTGCACCAGCTGGTAGTTTAAGGTTTGTACCAGCTTATACACCAGCTGGTAGCATTTTAGTTGCAGAATTGGCTGAATGTGTACCCTGTTGGTCAACTTTAGAAGAAAACATGGTGGTTTGTGTTACTCGTACACATGAAACCTGTTTTAATTTTGTAAAGCTAGTCATAATGCAGCAATCAGAATTGTAGCGTCCTCCTGTTATGTAGCTGAAAGAGAAATGCTTTCCAGAACTACTTGTAGCTTTGGTACAAGAAAAGAGGGTACTGCATACTTTTCCTGCATTCCCCGTACCTTGGAAAAATATTGTCTTTTCGATTGTCGGCGTGTTTGACAACGCGGGGATCTTGATATGTGAACACTGGCATGAATTTCGCACCAGGTACAGCCTCAAGGGCAGCAAGTTGAGGGTTGCTTTGATAATCCAATTACTATTTTTCGACAAACTAATCGCATACTTTCAACTGTCATTGTGTACCGAACAATTAGGTTCTCTTTCTTTTGATTACACCTTGTGTACAGATTGTTACAATGCTAAGTTTTGTAGTGGATTTTAACTAATCGTCTCTTCCATGACTTGGTTTCGAGATCTTATGGGTTTCAACTCTAGCCTACCCTAACTTATTTGGAATAAAAGGCTTTGTTGTTGTTGTCTCTTTCTTTTCTTACCGCTCCCTGTTACTTTTCTGTCAAGGGCAGCAAGTTGAGGGTGCGTGCATACTGCATACTGATGTATTTTAAATCTTGATGTGAGCAGGTGGAAGGGAGAGTAGCTGGCCTTGTAGATTGATGTCCATCCTGCAGCTTGGTTACATCAAATCAAACTTCAACGAATCTAGCAGGAATCGAGTGTAATGCTACATTGTGGACTGAAAGTTCGATCTGCATGAATCCAGTGTAATGTATCTTTCATGGCAGTTTGGCACTGAACATTTGATGGCCTGTAACCTGTACCTTGAAGGATCTAAAAATTACCTGTAACCTGTGATAATCCGAGAGATAGGTTTGTTACATAATGTCAGTGTGTAGGCGCATGTGCATTTTGATTTATCATTCAGTTTGTATAATCTGAAGATAAGTGTGTAGGCGCATGTGCAGCTGCCTGGTGTGAGCTTATGAATTTACAGTGCTACGAACTGTTAAGAGCATATGCGTGTGTGAGCTTATAAATTTTCTGTTTGTTTTTGTGGATCTTGACGGAGGGACATAGCGCTGAGAATAGTTTGGACTGAAACCATAGATTTTGAGTGATTTTTTAATTAATTTCCATTGGTTTGGTGTGTATATACTGCATGCTGATGTTAGTACACGCCAAAATTAGGTACCCAAATTTAGAATCCTAATGAATTGACCTCCTGATATGATGAATCCAACATTACAGCTTACATATGCACGAATGTGTTGACGCTCCAATCATCTCCACTTGTTTTATGAAAGGTCAGTAGAATTTAGGAGTAAAATGAGTGGCAATGTTGAACTGCCATGTTTGGTCACTCACATATCATACAAAACTTTCTTGAAATATACATGTACTGAACCGAAAATGCAAGTCTCACAGGTATGAAGTCACTAATCAAAACACATCTCAACGCTCAACACTCTGCTAAGCGCATATGGCAAACAGACAAAGATGTCAAATTTATTCTGATGCATACTAACATCACTAGCAAACGAGTAGTGAGAACTTCAGAATACATCAAAGCAGAAAATCTACGAGAAAATTGTGCAGACATGAAACGGTGACCACCTGTCAAATAGATACTACAGGGCATCAACTGTAACAGAGCTCTATATTAGTTTGTCTCCGGAAGATTGGAGTGCAAGAACAAGCAATGAAGTTCGCCACAGCAAAGAAAGGCTGTGGCACTGAATCGCCGTGCATGATGCTCACTTCACGGTGCAGATCTTGATGACGGAGGCGACGCCGATACGGTGCAGGACGACGACGGCGTCACCGGCCTTGCACAGCTGCTTCTGTACGGCAGACTTCAGCGCAGCCTGCAGGATCTCCTCCGTCGACTCCGAGTCGGTGGCCTTGGCAGAGCCCTCGGCGAGGAGTGGGATCAGGCCTCTGTAGATCAGGCTGTGCCTCGCTGGTCCCTCGGAGCTGACGGTCCAGTCGAACGAGTCAGTCGTCAGCACTGGGACGACCACAGAGAGGATCGGGACCCTGGGACGATACTTCGCGACCAGCTTCGCCGTGGTGCCACCGCGAGTCAAGACGACAATCAGAGTAGCCCTGGCCTTGTTGGCAGTTCGCACAGCTGAGGAAGCAAGAGACTCTAATGGGCTCATCGGAAGGGGCGCAGCCTTGATCATCTCCTTGAAGACGGCGTCGTTGTCCAGGGAAGACTCTGCCTCCACGCAGATACGAGCCATGATCTTCACAGCCACCTCAGGGTATGCTCCAGCAGCGCTTTCACCACTCAGCATGACGCAGTCAGTTCCATCAAGCACGGCATTTGCAACGTCAGTAGCCTCTGCACGAGTTGGCCTGGGGGACTTGATCATTGACTCAAGCATCTGCGTAGCTGTAACAACAGGCTTGCCAGCAAGGTTGCACTTGTAAATCATCATCTTCTGTGCAAGGAAAATCTTCTCAACTGGAATCTCCATTCCAAGATCACCTCTAGCAACCATAAAGGCATCGGTTTCCCTCAAAATTTCATCAAAGTTGACAATGCCTTCTTGGTTTTCAACCTACATATTCAAGAAATAAGTCAAGACCCAAAAGACCATAACTAACATGGTCAAAAGTAAGCATATGTGTATATAAAAAGTAGATTTTTTCAGCATGGCAGTCCAACAGAGCATTTCATAGCAATGGGCCAATGGCACAAGATTATCTGAACAATTTCACAAGAACCAGCAAAAAATGCATATCTTGGGAGATGCAGGGGAAAGAGGCAAAGCTGGGCATTATGTTCTTAAGGAAAACACATAGAAGAGAACCAAATATGTTTTCTGCCTGATATAGCACAGAATGGACTATAACGGTGTTTACAAACAGGAGCAGAAACAGGGCAGAGAAGAAGAGCCAAAGAGTTAAACTAATGATAGAATGAAGAAAAATCATCTATGTATGGTAGTTAAACTAAACATGCAGAAACATTTGGTCATTGCAGAGAACATCAAAGATTTAAGTAAACTATGGACAGGGAAAAACACTGGAAACCTTAAAATAGCTGACAGTAACAACATACAGATACAGACCTTTGACATTAACTTGATGCGCTTTGCATGTGGTCCAAGAAGCTTCCGGACGGTCACCAAATCTGATCCTTTGCGGACAAACGACAGAGCAATCATGTCGATATCATTTGGCACACCCCACTCCATAATATCTTCTTTATCCTTCTCCGTCAGCGTAGGAAGATCCACAACAATTCCAGGCAAATTGCAATTCTTCCTCTCTCCAAGCATTGCAGTGTTCTCACACATGCATCTCACAGTTCCAGCTTCTGGATCGCAAGACAGAACAGTCAAGGAGATGGTACCGTCAGCACACAGTATGACATGCCCAGGCTTCACATCTACAGGAAGCTTCTTGTAACTCATAGAGATCGTGCTCGAGTCGCCCTTGATTTCATAATCAGTGGTAACAGTGATCTCTTGTCCCTTTGTAAGCTTGACTGGTTTACCGTCCTTCAGAAATCCAGTACGGATCTCAGGTCCCTGCAGTGATGGAGAAAATACTCAGTACAGATAAAAGCAACGGGGTGCAGGACCAGTCTCATTGTAGACTATTGAAATAACAAACAGACCTTTAAATTCGAGTATGTGGACATAAAGATGCACCACAAGATGCAGAGATAGTTATACAAGTGACATGACACACTAAGCTGTTGCATATAAACGACTACTCTGAACATATATTATTATTACCAACTAAGTACTTTCTATGTTTGCACTATCATCACATCATCCTATATACTGTGTGCTTCAATTAAAGCTCTTTACGGAAGTCCGTGATACCGCAACACCGAGATGTGCAGAGATAGACTGTTTTGATATTATAGCCTACACAGAAGCTTACAAGTAAATCTATGGTTAGTTTAACACAATAACAAATCTAGCACAGGACAAATTAACTGAACGACATGCAGCCCAATACAAAAACTTGCATTAATGGACAAAATGCATTGACCCCATTTCATCACCATCGTAGCTGGCAACGAAATCCTAAAGCTAGTATCATGTAACTGGCAGCCACCGCAGGCTACGAGTACTTCATAATCCATGACCACCATGTCAAAAGAGCCAAAATTACCTAGATGGCGACACAAGCCGGAGCCCAATCCTAGATCCAGCCTTGTGCAGCAAGGCGAAGGCACAGCCCCAGGCCAATCTAACCACACAGGTACCATTTCATCAAGCCGAGACCACAAAAGTCAAAACCACGAAAGCTGAAAATCCTAATTCGACCGCGTTGCTACCTCCAAATTCCCCAAATCCACTCCCGATCGTGAGATCAGTAAGATCCGACTCCAAATCCTCGTCCATGGACCAAGCCAGCAGCAGCAGGCGGCCCGATTGGACGAGCCAAGGCGGCCTTACACAACAGCATCACGCAACGAACGAAACAGAAGCACGCGGTAGGAGGGAGAGATCGATCTAAGTCCACCCGCGACGAACCTTGGTGTCTAGCATGACGGCGCAGAGGATGCCGGTGTTGTGCATGGCCTGTCGGAGCGCGTCGAGCGTCTCCTGGTGGTACTCGTGGGTGCCGTGCGAGAAGTTGAAGCGGGCGACGTTCATGCCGGCGCGGAGCAGCTTCTCGAGCATGGGCACGGAGCGGGAGGCCGGGCCGAGCGTGCAGACGAGCTTGGTGCGCGGCGTGCGCGCGTCCGCCGCCAAGTCCTCCCGCGCCAGGTCCGCCAGCACCGCCTTCATGTCGATGTTCGCCATCACGCCGCGATCCGGTCGCCGGAGGGGTGGTGTGGTGGAAGGGGTGGTGGTGAGATTATTGGGATTTGGTGGTGGATTTTTGTTTATAGGAGAATGAGGAGCGTGGGGAAATTTTGGGTGAGCGATTCGGTGGGCGAAGAGGCGGAAGGAGGAAGAGGAAGATGAGATGGATGGAGGACACGTGGTGGAGAGGTGGACGCGGCCACGTCCAGTCACTTCCTTCCTTCCGCTAGAGCTCCGTTATCGTTAGTGTGGGTCGTTGTCCCATTTATTCTGTGGCTTCTTCTTGGGGAAGAAGAGTTGTACTTGTGGAGGGAAATTTTGACACGCGCAAAATGGTATAGGGGAAACAAAATGCAAGGTACTATTCAAAAAGTTTCCAAATGTGCTTTGAGACTAAATTTGTGGTTGTTAGGGCAGCAACTCCAATGGGCCGAGGTATCGAGATGTACGGGACCAACAGCTAACTTGGGCAAACAGGGTCCCCGCTCTGTGCGAGTGCGATACGAAACTTCCTCCACCACGACGTCGACCGGTACGGAGGATTGTCCCGGGGTCCCTGAGCACAGTGAGGTATGGGGGCAATTGCCCCCCCTCCCCCAACCTCGTCCCTAACTAAAGATGATAACTAACACTAAGCTTTCATTGAATGCTAATTATACAAAGTGATATTAATGGATAATTAATCTGGATACAATAACTAATTAAGTTACCTTGTCTCATGGGATTAAACCGAGGGTTGTTAAAACTTGTTGTGACGTGCTTATTTTACGATGTGTGTTGGAATTGGAAAATTATCCTCCATAAAAATAGGCAATTATTTTGTTCAAGAGTGAGAAGCAAGCAGTGGCGGAGGACGGAAAAAAATTAAGGTCGGGCGAACTCTAACATAATGACCTGCGCAGTATGTCACGCAGTGGTGGAGGACGGAAAAAAATTAAGGTCGGGCGAACTCTAACATAATGATCCACTCAGTGTTCTCGCTGTACATGACCTAGGTAATATACAGCCCAATTCATTTTTGGAGAAGCCAAAACACTCTCTTCGCTCCATGTATAGTTTCTTTTTTTCTTTTTTTGAGAATTCCATTATCTACGTTCAAAACAGAGCACAAGAACATGGTGCCTACACTTCCAAAAACCAAACACAAACTGCATCATAATCTGGATTTGCAGAGATTGGTATTGTCTGTAGGTGCATAAAAGGACGTGCATCCCAAACACTCGAGTTGCAGGATCTACCCATACTCCAGAAATCACAAAATGCCTACAAGCAAACTCATGGCGTTGGGGATGGAGAAGTGCCGCCGGCGCCCGGAGGCCTTCCTGCCGCCGCCGCTCGCCGTTTGTGCTGCCGTCGCTTTCCCCCTTGCCCGCCCGTCCGCTAATCTTGTGCTCCACCGCTAGGTGCCTAGGGTTCCTGCCGTCCGAGCCGCGCGGTCGTGCCAGCCAGCCTTGTCGCTGTGTTTTGGGCTTTTGGCTCGATCGAACTATCTAACGAACCTAGTTGGGCAAGTCCCAGACGCACCAGGCCGCTTGCGCTCCTCCAACATGGCGCAAACAAAGCCCAGTAGCCAGCCTATCTCCCTTTCTTCTCCAAAGAATGATCTGAAAGACAGAAATTGACCACGGACGAACCAGAGCGAACTTGATCTGCTGTGGATGCATGAGATGTATACATATACTTGACTTTTGAGGAAAAATCACGCCCTACCTTGCCCGAAGGGGTCCTCCGCCACTGGAAGCAAGCCGTGTCGTGCGAACTAGAGTTTTAAAATGTGAGATCTAATAAATTGTTTCCAGAGGTAATATAAATTGTTAAAACCATGTCATCATGTGAGATCTAATAAAATGTGAGAAACAACGATAGAGGATCATTCGTTCGTACGCGACGGCATATGCCGCACCGTCTGTCCGTCACGGTGGGCGAAACCGGCGACGTGCGTCAGAAACCAGGTTACACCCGAGAGCCTCGGTTTCACTTTCACCGGTCCACCCATATATGCGCGCGCATGTCGCCAGCACGAAAAGCTTTTGGATCGATTGAATAATCGGACGGAACTTGGCGATTCCATTTCGTCTTCCATGTAAGTATATTTTCCAAACGAGAAGAAGAAGGTTCGGTCTTGACTTTCTCAATCCGTTTCCCGACTACATATATTCATACTGTATTAGAGTTTACAACAGTCGCTGCATGTCCTCCCTTTTCTTTGCAAAAACCATAGGATTTTTTTTTTTTGAGAACACAGTACAACACAGACGCTCACAAATACGCACATACACTCACCCCTATGAACGCACGCACGCACACCCTACCCCTATGAGCACCTCTGAAGGACTGAGCCGGCAGATCTTGAGGTTGACGAAGTCACCACAGGCGCCTCGCTGTTGACGGGCACGTCACCTACCACTGAAAGAATAGCGCCGGATAATCCTGGAATAAATCCAGGTAAATGCAAACGCCCATGCCAAGTCTAGGACTTGAACCTGGGTGGGCTGGTTCCACCACAGGGAACCCAACCATCAGAGCCAAGCTCCGTTTGCAAAAAAAAAAAAAAAAAAAAAAAAAAAACCATAGGATTATAATAGTGCTACCAGACACACGAGAAGAAGATTGAATAAAGTGCAGGTCAATGTGTCTGCCTGCTCTAATTTGAAGCCAAACATACGCAAGGACAAGGGTTGGATTGGAGGACAGGTCCAGGTCTACAAGTCGTCTCCATTCAACCTACCAAAAGCAACAAACTTCTAGGCGTACCTACTCGGCTAGCGATCGCGCTGGTGCTGAGTTAAAACAAAATCGTGATATTGTGTTGGTACATAACTAACTTATAACAAAATTGTTAGCAAGCGCTGGCAACCGTCGAACAATCGAATCAGCATGATTGCCAGTCTACTTTTATTTTGTATTGGTCGTGTTTCATCGACTTGTGTCTCCTTTGTATCAGTTATTTTTATAAATATCAGATATAAAAATGTCTTCGGGTGTCTTTTCGAAGCTTAAAATACTAATTATCAAATCTTTCAAGGGGGTCCGCCTATATATTGGGTGTGCGTGCGTGTGTGTACGTTTGTGCTTCTCCCTTGTAACATCTTCAAAATGAGTTAATGGATGAGTAACATCTAACTTTTCTTTGTTTCATGTGGGTAAAAACACGGCATCTGTATTACTTCATTTATGTGCTTTGTAATGGGGCTCCACGATGCAATTTTGTTAGTGGTACAAACTTCTAAGTAAACAATCACATCTATTGACGAAATGAATAAACTGCATGGAAGTAGAGAACTAAAATAAGTATGTACGAAAAAATCCATGGAAAAAACTGGTTGTTTTCGGTAGCATCGTCCCTAGTTACAACTTTTGCATCTCAAGTTCCACCATGATGTTGGCAAAGAAATATAGGCGGAAGAAAGCTCTAGAAGATGAAACTGGCCTTCTAGATTTTGAATACTCAGGCTATCCAAATAGGTGAGAATTGAAGGTCAATGAGTCAAAGTATAGACACAACTTTGTTTTTTGCCGGGAAAAAAGTATAGACACACCCTTTGCCCTTTGCAAGGCAGACCGTGCAGACAAAGGTGGGGATCGCAAACAACAGCATCGATTACTCCTGTTGAAAGAAGAAACATCACTGACCCAGATTTGTTTTTTCTCTTTCGGAGCAAACCAAGGCACTATTTCAGAACATGATGATATTCGCTCGTGATTGGCTACTGGAGCCCAATTATATTCCGCCCACTAGCCCATGTTACAGTGGGTCGTCGAAGCTGTAGCTGCGCGGAATCCAGGCCCGGCGGCCTCGCTCCACGCGCGGGCTTTTGAGGGAGGCCTTTGCTGGTGCACCGTGACTAGATTCCCTGGCGCGGCTTGCCGCGCGCCACCTGCCGTTGACACTGGTTTTCAGTTTGCAAAACGCTATGATAAACATTCTTAATATGACACGGTGCTCTTTCACACATGAAAGTCTTTCGAATAAATAGGTCTTTCATTACAACATGTACAAACTATCACAAAGATAGGGGTAACATAGATAGTGAAAGCATGGAAATATAGCACGTAGTTGGATAAGTACACATCAACACACATATACTATTATACTATTAGAAAGGCATAGTCAAAGATGATACGATGGGCAAACGGAGAGGCACCAACATGACCATCTACATGTAAAAAAAGTCCATATAGCACTGAGACCATCACTATCAAAGATGGTATCATCATTGGGCAGGTCTTAATGTTACATTTAGGTGAGGGGCGTGGATAATAACCTGGCAAATGACCAGCTTCACTTGAATCAGGGTTCGTGTCATATGGATATTTGCAAAATTCCCACAGCGGATCTGTTGATTCAAAGGTGAACTGGTCAAGATGTGTTGTACCTTTCTGAATTTCCCAGAGCATAGAGTTTATGTCATTTTCCAGTTGAGAGGATCCAACTGTGTACACTTCCTCGGCTATATGGTAGACACCATCATTTGTGTTGGCAACATCAAATATGAAATCGTCCCAACACCTAGTATTTTCAATACACTAATAGGCAAAGATATGACACGATAAACATCAAAACGACTAAGTAGCTGTGAGTATGAATAATAATAGCACTATCAATCACCAATAGTACACCATCACAATATTGCGAAAATAGATTCTACTAATAAACCCAGCTGGGTGAACTTGGAGGTAAAATAACAGTGCGGTCTACAAAATAAATCCAGTGCGGTCTACAAAATAAATAAATATGACCAACCACTGGTTTTTCTTATCGATGCATGCCTACATATGAAATACTAATTAACAATTATCAATTTAGTAAAATAACCAAGAGCCTAAAGAGGAATACAGAACCAGAATCATAAATATTAACGTAATTTAGCAAAGACAGAACAAACTAACAATGTTAGTAAACATCTTCTGCTGAACTAATGGAAACTGAAATGGGCACCTGCTATTATGTGGATATGGAAAATTACGAAAATATAGGATAGCTAACAGCTTCAAGCTATTAAGAACAAACTTCTACTAATGTTAACGGAGAAATATTATCCGAAGAAAGATCAATAAACTAACTGAATACTCAGTTTATTAGCACACT
The DNA here is from genome assembly GCA_947311845.1 of Poa pratensis. Classification (NCBI taxonomy): domain Eukaryota; kingdom Viridiplantae; phylum Streptophyta; class Magnoliopsida; order Poales; family Poaceae; genus Poa; species Poa pratensis. The sequence continues at coordinate 153,411,466 of CAMZMU010000052.1, forward strand.
ATAGCTTCTTAGCACCTAATTCTGGATGGCCAAAATCTTTTGCCTACTGAGGAAAACATCAATGACAGGAAACTTCTTAGTCGTGCACCTATTTTAAGGTGCCAATAACCATAATTTATAGGTATAACGCACTAATATAAATGGCGTAAAATTAATAAATGCAATCCGAATATTCAGGAGGGCGACAAAATAGAAAGCCAAATGGTAACAACTCTAATGGCATTAAAAAATCAACCATCTCCCACGCCAATCAAAGAAGAGAACTTGTACATGCTAAATAGACCATGAAGGAACAAACATCACCTCTTTGTTTAAGTAAATGCATCGAACTGTCAAGAAATTCAGTAAAGTAAATTATCCATTTATATGCAAATAAAGGAACAAAAATTCTAAAGATAGAAATAACAAACCACCACATTACCCTTGCATGCAACAATTTACTACTGTGCCTTAACCAAAATACACCAAAACAAAGGTGTCACACAGCAGCGAAACCCAATTTAATTAGTTGCAGCAAAAATCCAAATGTGAGACCTGATGTGTATTGATTTCTTACTTTTTAGGTGCAGCAGCTAACAACACGCACTGCCCTAGGGCCAGAGAAAGACTCGAAGCTAAACCAGAAATTACCAGACTCCACAAGCATCTTGTGCTATCTCCTTTAGAATAGGTATAAATAACTGAGTGAAATGAAGAACCACATCTAATTCAAGACACTCTTTCCAGTAGTCCTCATATTAATAATAAGATCATGGCCTCAAATATCAGTGAAAATATGTTGTTTTGATGAGGAATGATCATCCTATAAAATATTTGAATGTATAAACCTTAAGCCATAGTAAATTCGGAAAAATGACCATGCTGCACTAATTTTATAGAGGTAATTCAAAACGAAATTGATAGATATCACAATTGTCGAAATTTGACAATGACACAGTTTAATGATTCTAAAAACAAAAGAAAGTTCAATAGATGTGCCTCACTATGTACTAAACAGGGGCCATCAGCCATAGCACAAGGGAAAATTTTACCCAAAAAAGCAGCAAGCTTCGCCTTCCTCCATGCAAAGCACGAGACATATATATAGGGGCAAACATATTTGGGATAGTCCCATGTTTCAGCAGACAACAACACAGCAAAAGAGTACAATACAGAAAAAACCCGCAAACAATACCTCCTCTTTGCGACTGTCAATCTGGATATGAGAACCAGCTATAAAAACATCAGCTTCTGCTGAGAAATGTCCAAGCTTGTTCTTCAGACTTATTTTTCCCAAATATTTTCCGTGTCCTTCGGAAACAGGATTATAGGACCATGCTATATTTCTTCAGAGAGAAACTGTGGAACACACACATTTAATAAGAAAAAAATTTTTGGCACTGAAGCAGATCATAGCTAGAAAGCCTAGAATTAACGCAGAGATTAAAATACCAGAATAGTCACAGCAAATGGGTGTTTGGATCTATTTTCCTATCCTAGATTCTCAAGGCATAAAGAATCTACCGAAATGATCATTCCAAAACACTGAAATAGAAGTAGATGAAAATTAAATAAGTGAACTGCATTGTTGCGCGAAATGCTAAATATATGGTTTATCGAAGTCTTTTCGACCTATACAATTTTAACTATATATTTCTGATGATACAGATGCTACATACCAAAAAGAGATACTCTTAAGCAAGTTAGTTTACTTAAAAAGCACAGAAATTAACTTCACCAATATTTTGATGAAAAATGGTGATCTAAGCATGCATATACTTTGTCGACATGGCAGCCTCCCATGACAAATATTTCATTTTATCATGCAATTAATCTCTTGTCTACTAACCCACATATTAGACAGAGAACATCAGTGCAAATGGTAGAATCTCAAGCAAAATGAAATATTAAAAAAGTAAACTACATGTATGGAATTAGGAACTGGACATAGATCGAAACAGCCTTAGGGTCAATAAAATAGTAAAAAAGAAAACACACGTTCTTAGGTACTTGATACCAATATATAAAAAACAGGTCACATATAACTTATTTAATCAAGCCAGATCACAATGAATACATGCAAAATAACACGAAAACCAAGGGAAATAAGACAAATCTGATATAATAAAGGGATACAGGTAGGTCATACGATATTAGTAATTGGTCTGACACAATTGTGACTTCTATAGCATGGCATATTACTCTAGATAAAAATCTCCTAGAATTCATGGCTAACTTGCTCACCTTAAACCGCCTAAGCTATGCTTCATCATAAAGCAAGTAATCCAGCTAGTACTAAATAATAATAGTAGCTATTAGGCATAGGCTAGCATGAGCACACTAATCACAAAACACACAAATGATAGAGAAGTATTCTAGAGAAACTTGATTCCATACATGATATCTTTAAGCAAATTATAGGGGATCTTGCAATGGAGAATAACACGGCACAAAGTTAGTATGCACGAATGACGCCTTAAATGAAGTTCAACTATTTAGACCTATCTAAAAGGCACACTAACTATCTTAGAAAACCAATCCTGTGACTTCTAATTTTTTAGCCTTCCTGAAATATTTCAGGGAACCTCCTACACATGAAGGATAAAATAAGATCTAGAAGGGACATTTAGTTAGTACGTTGGAGCTGATACTGCTGCTAGAACAAATAGAAACAATGGGCATCTGAATGATGAGCAGCAAATGATTATGAACTGAAAGGACAATAACAAATCACAAAAAAAAATAGATATCTAGAACAATCTGAGTAGCCACTTATCTAAATATGCACGACAAATCACACTACACAAAAAATTATGGACGATCTTACAACAAAATTTCACCCACGAGTTCACGGATCAATCATACTCGACTAATTATTTGCCGTGCAATTACCATATCGATTAATTATAAGGGGCGGCATGTATTTCTGTGATAAAATACAAAATCAAACAATATTTCAAGCGGCTGAAAAGTAATTCAGGGGAAAAAATCTAAGATTGCTTTATCATGGCATTTAAGGGAAAAAAATCTCGAGTGATTCACCTAAATCATGTTTACCTCGTATTAACCAGCAGGAGTTCAGTGAAATATAAACATAGAACAAAGAAGAGAGGTAAGAGAATTTGTGCAGCTCAAAACTTACGATGGCAAGGCTGGTCTTTGCCGGTTCCCCAAAGAATGTCATGGACTCATGGTGACGTGCTTGACCGGGGTCGGATTGATAGCAGCCGTGCAGCAAGCTCTCCACGTCTGAATCAATCGTGGCGGCCGTAGCTCTCGCTGTCCACTGAATCGAAGTCGCCCTCCAGGTCAACGCCGAAGATCTTGAGGTTGGGGACGCGCAGATCTTGAGGCGTGGTTGAAGCATAGATGTAGTCCACGGCGAGCGGCAGCGTGAAGGACGGCGAGCAGATCGTCAGCCGCCGCGGCAGCCGGAGCGGACGAAGAACGGCTCGATCTGCTCGATTGCGAGCTTCCCGGGACGCGATTGTCGCTACACCAGCGCCCTCCGTTCTGCATCAGAGTCATCAACATAAGAAAAAATCGATGGTGAGAGAGAGCTAAAAGAGATCTGAGATGTAGCTCACGGTCTACCTTCTAGCTGCGAGGGACGACGGTGACGGGAACGCGCACGCATGGCAGACCCACCTCGGCGGCGGCCCCTCGTGCTTCCGTCTGCTTAGCACCGAGGAACTGCATCGCATCTGATCCGGCGGCGAGGCCGCGATGGATCTGGAGCTATTACGGCAGCCCGTGCTCTCCCGGCGAACTCCCAGCGGCGCCACGGCACGGCAGCCCGTGCTCTGCGACGCGAGGTCGGCGGTGGGAGAAGAAAGCTGCGAGGAGAGCGGAGTGAGCGGAGGAGAGGAAACAGAGGAGGTGAGAGAGACGGGAGACAGAAGAATGGAGCGCACGTTCTCCTCTCCCCAGTGCGCGCAGAGAGTAGGGCGGCCGGCATGGCCCCGTTCTGTAGAAGTGTACCCGCCGGCCAGGCAAAGGTCGACAGCGAGGAAGGAGAGCTCACTTCAAAGGGGAAACACCGTTCTACCCTTCGAACCCGTGTCCACACTGACGCGGCTGAAAGCAAACACGAGAGACCACCGTCTCTGTGTAGCGGGACCAGCGTCTTTCGTGGGCCCAGGCGTCTCCTGGGCACAAATACTGGTGTACCAGGCGCAGAGGCACGACAGAGACAGACATGTGGACCAGCCGAAAAAAAGGGCCACAAGTCGGTGGCTGAGCATGCACGTAGCACGGTCGGTCGGACCACTCCATGGGCCAGAAAAAAAACTCAAGGACAGCAGAGGGTAAAAGTGAACCAGGAGGGCCCGAAGTAACTGAACCATCCACATCCTTTAGACACTAATCACCGGACCCTCTCCACCTCTGCGAAGCGGGGCCACGCACATTCGGGCCCAGCCGCAGCCTCTACGCGCGGAAGAGAAAAAGTAGACAAAAAATTGAACGGTCGAGATTGTTTCGATCCAACGATCAGGAATCCAAACGCACCAGGAGGCTCCTTGAGGTCTCACCATTTACCTCTCTGGATTGCGTCGCGGAGCCAAACCAGTCCCAGCAGTGGCATTTCTCTACTTCTACTACTAATAAAAAACATATTCTTTGCTAAGCGCACTCAGCCTAACATACACAGATTAAAACGAACCTATCACGGCCACACGATCCGGCCGACCAACTGGGATCAAACCGTCAAAGTAACAAGTAATCCGCACCTGTGTACGCTTAGCGATTTAGATGAGCGGACGAAAACTCTGCCAACGTTGTTCCGCCCAGTTTTCATGGCCGCGCGCGTCCCAATAAGAAAATCCCGTCATTTTTCATCTTAATGGCTAATTAATTGTCCACTAATTCCTCTCCTCCTTAATTACGATGCGCTTTTGCCCTTCGTCGTAACCTTCTACTCACTAGTTAGCGTGCACGTGCAATGCACGTCCTAATTAATATAAACTATATAAAAATATAGTGCAAATCACGAAATTCTTTAAATATTGTGTAACTATAATAGTAATTGAGAACAAACAATGCATTGGTATTGTCAAAATATCGATTGTTCTGTAGCTAATGAATGAATTATAGTTTTTACATTACTCCAGCTGACTACAAATTGCCTAGTGTCGAAGGAGACAAATTGGATACCGTGATGAGTAATGTCTCAAAAAAGGAATAGCTAATCTTCCCACTACACTGTTGATCACACATCAATATTTGGTGGAGCACCGGAGATAGTACATCTATAGCTCTTTAAATGGCGTTACAAGACTCTGCAATGCAAAAGCATATATCAGAGGTTATTAACAAATTTAACTGTATTATTCTTCAGAAACCCAAATGTTTGTACATATGTTCATATTAAGGAGCTTCACATCAACAACAAAGAGTCAATGGTCTAAGTTTTCAGCACTACATGTTCATAGCAGTAAGGACAAGAAAAGATTGTACATGTAACTGCTATTTAAGGGTGTATACGATATGCTCTGAGTAGCCCATTTAAAGTATGCACGAGGTTTAATGGCAAAAATACAAAACTAAAACCCTGCATGGTTCAGGTAGTAGTAGTAGTAGTAGTAGTAGTAGTAGTAGTAGTAGTACAGCTCTGGTTAATTTAGCACGTGAAAATTGACATGAATTCTGAAACAACACTGGAGAATGTGAGCGCAAATGTGAAATCAGCACATCAGCACTTCAGAAAATAAGTATAGAAATATTTCTAATTTCTCTTACTGTATATAGTGTTTCGAGGTAATTGATATGTGACCAAGCAACTTGTTGAATGGGCTTCAGTGTAGCTTTTGGAGACAAAAGGATGTACAATCAGCTAAGTAGATTAAAAAATCAAAGTTGTAATGTAAGGGCAAGAGCAATTTAGCAGAAAGAGAACAATTTCCTCACCATTGAGTGGCCACAAATCAGGCAGTCAATTCCCAGCTCTTAGAGACACAGGAAGGAAAAGTCCATTCTTATCCTTCTGACATTCCTGTATCTTGTCAATGGTTGCTATGTTCTCCCTTTATATTATCTCCAGGCAGGACCGGCTCTATATTTTGCGGGGCCCTAGTGCGAAGTTATAACATGGGCCCTAATGATAGCATATATGTACGTATATTTAGATATATGATGTAAAATATTAAAAGTCTACCTCTGAGCATATATTCTTATTCTGATATGTCTGTAAATAATTAATAGACGCTTAATCGTTGACATATTATGACGGAAAGATTAAAATTAGCAAGTAGTATTTCATGCTAGTTTGATTACCTCAAATAAGAACTAATCAAAATATAATATGTTTTAGCATTTTTTCTGATACGAATATATCTAGACGCGTATTAGTGTGTAGATCCACTAATTTCAACATGTATGTAGTCCGGATTAAAATGTTTGAAACATCTTATATTTTGATACAGAGAGTAAATTCCAATGAGTCCATCGACGGTAATGTTTCAGTTCTTCACGGAAAAGTTTCTTCGGGCATTTGTGGATGCAAAATCATTGAGGAAGATCAGTGATGTCTAAAATATTCCTCTCAATACAACACGTAGCCAATCCATTCAAAATAATATACATGAAGGTAGAACCCTAAATCCATAATCTAACATGTAACAACCCTAATTCAGACCATGAATACGTGGAGAATTGGATTCATGGACATAATCACATAATAGGACCAAATTTGTATCTATATGTTTACGTAATTACGTACTACTGTGCCAGGGGCTGGCCGCCAGGCAGGCAGGGCCGCAGGGGCGAGCAGCGGGGCGAGATAGAGGGGCTTGGGCAGGACTTTCACGTCATATGCCTTTGGAGATCAAAAAAGATTTCTGTCCAACACAAATACCTAAAGGGAACAGCTGGGATGTAGTATAGCCGTACAGATCACGGGCCCCCTCCAGGCGTGGGCCCTTGTGCACCGCACAAGGTGGCCATGGGTCAGAGCCGGGCCTGTCTCCAGGTCTGGTCAGTACCCGCTTTGTTCAGTTTATTGGGCAGATCTTCCTTTCAGAATTATTAAGAGATTTCACCTATGCAGCTATCTTTCCAGCTTCCTTGAAATTTCTTGCAGCAGCAGCAATCTTCTTTTCGGCCTCTAGTTCAGGACCCATTTTATCAATGAAGCTCAGCTTTTGCTTAAATGTAGCTATCTCCATTAGTGCTCATCTCCATGGGCTTGTTCAAAATAAAATGAGCACGATCATTCAAAGGAGCTGCTTCTCCTGAACAGTGGATCAAGCATTGTACGCATCAGTAGTACACAGGGAAAATAAATAATGTTTTGAGATGCTCCACTGACTAACCCAGTTGACGATAATAATAAATTGGTACTCGTTAATAAATCAGAAATTTATCCTTGACCGTAGATTGTACGTACAGAAACAAATATATACGAGTATATGCTTGTAGTGTCAAGGATATGAATGACAGTATATGCTAAACAAGTGGGTTAGTCAGTGACTAACAGCCTATATAGCTTACGTACCAACCAATTATTAAGTATGTAATCAGAGAAAATTGGAGTCAGATACTGGAGTTCACTTCTTAGTGACAAAACTTCAGTGAATCCACATGCAGCCAGTGTTCTGTGGGAAATTATCAGCACAGAACCAAGACAATCAGGGCAAGAAATAGGAGGGGAACATCTGCTCTTGAACAACATCAACATGAACATTAGAAACAATGTGGATGTACTCTAGTTAATCCTGTGAACTAATTACCCATGCAGCGCGCACGCCACTGAGCCGGTAGTGGATTGCTGGGAGTAGAGCAGTGGAGTTACATCAGTCAATGCCTTCAGGACGTTGCGCCCGGGAAGTGGGGCGTCGGCGTCAAAGGGCAGGCGGCATCCTGTGCGGAGGATGGGGCGTAGCAGGGTCGCCACATGGATAGGTGAGGGGAGGGCAGGTTGCGCAGATGGAGCGGGGGCGAGGATGGCGCCAGACCACCCCATTCGCCGGCAAGGTGAGTGAAGGCATCGAGCGAGGCAGGATGGTGCGGGTCGACGTCGGTCGGGATGAGGGAGATGGCTTGTGTGGGTGAAGTCGAGCATGAGATGGTGGCGCTGGACGGCGACGGGCAGGATGAGGGAAGCGGCGGCGTGGTTCGCGATCCGGTGATTGCGTGATTGCATTAGGGATACAGAGGAAACGTGGAACGCGGTGGAGGGCGATCGAGCAGGGTACGCGTAGCGCAATTTTTTTGGCAGGACATGTTCTGCCGAGGTCGACAGGATGTACCCGGATCGTTAATCTGATTGCCGGGTGATTAAACTAATAGGAGTCGTTCGATTTCTATAAGTGGACACGATCTGAGGGGCGCCGGTTAAACTGTGTAGATTTGGTTTGGTGCACTTAGGAAAGATAATGTTCACTCTTTTATAAGTAGTGGAGATTGTCATAGCGCCGTGAATCATTCGGTTAGTCGCCTTCTCATTGTCAGTTGTCACATCGGTAATTTCATCCTCACGCCACGCCGCACTAGGCTGGACTCCGCACTAGACTGGTGTGGGCGGCAGAGTGGAGCCGAGCGCGCGGGGTGCAGCACGCCACCATGTTCTTTGGCGATGACGGTGTCGAACAAGCCGTCGCTGGCGCTCTTCGCCGGCCGGTTCGGGAACGCGTCGTTCCGGCGGACGGTGCTCCTCTGCCGCATGTTCCAGCTGAAGCCAACGCTCGCGGCGGCCGCCTACGCGCGCCTACTCCCGTCGCAAGACATCGAGTTCCTCCCCGCCGACATGCCGACGCTCCTGGCGCACAAGCTTACGCTCGGCACCTTCGTCAGTCTGAGCCCGTTTCTAAACAACCTTTTGATTTCTAAAGGGGTGAAGGATTGATTCTTTTGCTTCAGTGGTGTTCTGCTACTAGATAAACAAGGTTTTCTTTTGCCAGATCCTTCCAAGGCAGCGCCGTGGGGAGGGGCGTGGGGCATCCACTCCAGGAGCCTCTACTGCATTTCTCCAAGGCAGCCGGTGGCCCGTTCCGACGATCCATAGAGACGATGCTCATCCATGGCGATCGAAGGGAGCCGTGGCTGCGGACAGGCTGGTGGCGGCGAACTGGTTCGTGGCGGGCCTCAAAAGCACTAGGGAAAAGGGTCGCGAGGTAGAAGCTGTAGGTGGAAGCTCCGGGCTGCGAGAAGAGAAGGTAAGGTAGGGGAGGCCGCCATGGCCCGGCGCGACAGCGGGAGGATGGGGTGCCGCCATGAACCAGCGCCACGGCGGGAGGAGGGGGTGCCGCCGTGTGCCAGCGCGCCGACAGGGCCGCTGCTGCTGTCGAAGGGCGGCCGCCATGGTTCGGCCAGGGGACCGTCGGGGGGATGAGAAGGGGGCCGGTCATGTACTGTCATACTATGAGAGAGATGAGCAGTGAGAGCGAGTGGAGTTTGTTCGGGTTGTTCATCTTTATCTTACATCGGGCACGTGTCCGTCCGTGTGGTGATCTTTTTTTACGACTACTTTTAAGTGTTTCCAAACATATTTCAGTCATGACAGTTGTTGATTTGAACGTTTTATTCAAATAGTGGAGTATTAAGGTTTTATAATCGGGTTTATTCAATTCAATATTAAAAAAATTATTATCAAAGTTTATAATCATGAAGGTCATGTTGTGGCCTGTGAATCTCCCGAACAGGTATGCTTCACATTATGATACTTATTTTATTTATTTTCTATCAGAAGTTAAAACTAACTATGATGACTACTTGATTTTTGGTTCATATGACACATTTTACAACAAAACTAGCTGTAACTTTAGAATAAATGATGCAAGATATGTGGATTGTATGTTGTTTGTACATTCTTACGCAATTTAGTCATGATATTTATTGATCTGGTAACAAAAAATCACTGAAGACGTGTGTTGCACATACACAACTACTAGTTTCTCAAAAACAAAAAACAGTGGCAACGGCAATGGGATCAAGTTCATGTTTGGTTGACCCTGCCCATCCCCCACATCGGCGACGACGACGAGGGTTGCATCGCATGCACGCAAACACACGCCTCGCGCTTGGTACCGATCGAGGCGGGAAGGAGGTAGTTGCACCACGCCATGGCCGCCGCTCCAAACCCCGGCCACACTCGCCGAAGACCCTATAAAATTCGAGGCCACCTCGCGAAGCTTTCAGTCAGCAGCCTCCACGTACTGACAAGTTCCTGTGATCCAAGCTTCCCAAGAACCCAACGCGTCCGTCCCGGCCAGCCAGCCATGTCTCGCTCGTGTGGCCTCGCGGTGCTGCTCCTCGTGCTCCTCGCTGCCACGGCCACCGCGGCGATCAAGCCGCTGGAGGAGGTGCCGCAGGACGACAAGCCGATGGACCACCACCACCTCTTCCACGGCCTGCCGCAGGAGGAGGAGCCCGCCGCGCGCATCTACTCGTCGTCGGACAACCTCCGTCCTGAGGCGATCAAGCCGCTGGAGGAGGCGCCGCAGGACTCAGGGAACCTCCGTCCGGCGGAGAAGAAGGACGGCGACGCGGCGATGCTGCCGATGGAGGGGAAGCCGAGCGGCGGCGTGGCGATCCAGGGCGGCGACCCGGGCACGGTGCCCAGCGCCGGCAGCGGTGACGCCAACGGCAACGGCAACAGTAACGGCAGCGGCAGCGGGGAGCACGGCAAGGGGGAGAGCAACGGGAGCGGCAAGGAGGCGGAGAAGTCGGCGGCGGCGGCCAAGAGCTGCCTGACCAAGGAGGAGTGCCACAAGAAGCGGCTGCTCTGCGGCAAGGGCTGCACCCTCTCCGCCCACGCCAAGTGCGCCGCCAAGTGCTCCAAGTCCTGCGTCCCCACCTGCTAGGCATGGAGCTCGCCACCACCATGCCGCCGCCCAGTGGCATCATTGTGGGCGATCTTGATGATCATTAGGTTGTTTTGCTCAAGGGAATAAGGTAGAAGGAGAGAACGCGCGCTCCGCTCGCTGCATGCTCGTGTGCGCGCCTCTCGTCTTCGTGTCGTCGTGTTGTTGTGTTTTGATTGGTCTTGGCGTTGTTTAGAACTATTGTTCGTTATGTTCTTCAGTGAGTACGTGTTGTTTGTCCTGTTGCATGATAATTTGTCAGTCAGTTATGTCGTTTCGTGGAGAGAAATTGGATAAAACATGGATAAAATGGTGTTAAATTGGTGATTCAAGTGCACTTCTCTTATCTAGACTCTAGAGGGCTATTGAACAGACCAGTCAGAAGTTCAGAAAGAGATGGGCATTCTCAAGTGTCACAGATATGCGCAGCGAGCACATGCATTTGATCTCATAAAAATACATCAGGCAGACAACATTTTAGAGAATTCAAACAGTGGCTTGGTGTAACGGTATTCATTCCAAACAATACATCACGAACGTTCACTGCATCGACATCGAGTGGCATCGTTCCACACTTCCGAGGACAGAGCGCAAAGAATCAAGAGTGCAAGTGTCAACTAAAAAAAATGGTGTACAAATGCACAATTCACTAGGCAATTTTTCACTGAATCGACCAGGTATACAACTAAACTACCAAACCCAAGCCGATACACAGAAGCGAGAGAGGCTACAGCATTTACAAGCACCGCCAAACTAAAGGCCTTCTGACTTCGAGGTCGAGACCCAACAAAACCTTCAGAAGCCGGTAAAGCAATCATGCGTCGAACACTGCACCGCGCTCGGCAGCCGAGGACATTGTTTCGGTGGCTGGCTTCTCTTCCCAAATGGCAAGGACGCCAATCAATAAAGGTTAGTGTTGTACAAAAGGGCATAAAACAGTAGCAACAAAACGTTACTACCAAGGGTGTGTCCTCGGAGCTTCACGGTAGCACAAGGGCAGGCAGCGCTCCGTGGCGACAGATTTCCAAATCCTGACAAACCAGAGGGAAAGCGTCTCCCGTTTAATTCTGTGCTTGTATGAGGATGTGTGGTCGGTCAGTCTATGACATAACTTCCTGGAAGACGAGACTGAGCTCCTGTGCTGTGTTTCCAGCTTGCCCTTTTCTTCTGTTGATAGAAAAATGACATGAACATCATAAAGTGCAAATTCATGTAAGAGTTTAGTTCAGAATAATATTGGTACAAAGCTCCAGTACCTTGTAAGAAAAGGCAGCTTGTTTTTTACTTTCTCCAGTTCAATGAAGCATAGGTTGCACCTCTCCCGCCTAAGACGACAAAGCAAGTAAAATAACATGGCATGATCTAGTAAGAATAGCATATTAGGAGAGGCAGTTGGCTGAAATAATACCTTTGCTCTGCTTGAAGATCTACACCAACAGAAGATGGACCAGCCGATACTGTCGAATGTATTACAGGCCCAAAAGTCCTGACAAGCTTCACCACCAGTTCCAGTGATACAGCTACATGCCTGCAGAGATTTATTGCAATGTAAAATAAATAACAAATGGATGGCAGGTACGTTGACATGGCACCTGAGAGTAAAAATGCAAACAGGATCGCAACGGTTCACAGAACGAGAAGAGATTACCTGTCAGTTTTACTCTCCAGAAGGTCAGCAAGGACAGGCAGGATAGTCGTACATAGATCTAGTGTGATGGCTTCGGTTTTCTCCATCAGAACACTTGCCATATCAGCAGATACCTGGAGTTAGCAGAAAGCTTAAAATTATGAATAATCTGACGGTTATTCTATGCAGAAGAAGAAAAGTTGTGGAGTACTGACAGCATGATCTGACATCTTCTCCATCGATGCGAAAACACCCCTGATGTCATTTCTTTGCCACATTTGATGAAGAATCTGCACAGTTAAAACAGTAAGACTTTGCTTGGTGGTGGGCGAGATACAGCCCGTGAGTAATCTCAATTTTTCCTTAAACACACACCAAAGTGTGTGTCATTTCGTATTAGAAAAGGAGCGCCAAGAAGGCGCCAAGACATACAACGTCAGAATAAAACGAAAAAGAAGAGCTAAGATAGCCTAACCAAAACAACTAACCTACAAAAGGCAAAGCAAACAAAAAACCTAGGCTAAGCTAAGCTAAGCAATCAAACGTTAAAAGCCTATGTGTCCAGTGTCCACAAGTGTGCTTTACTCTGCTGACTACTGAACAAGATAAGGGTTGAGAAGCATTAAGATTGTGGTAGACTGATTTCATCCTGAGAGAGAAATGAACATTGAACTGTACTAATATCCAGAATAGCACGACATAAAACAGCGCATATACTATTTACATATTTAACATGTTTCCACTCTATCAATAACATGGAGTAATATCTTAGTCAATTTAAATGTAACAGCGACAGTCAAAGAATATTTGAGATTCTTATGTCTTATTTTCCAGTAAGTTCAGCAACATAACAATATTACACCCAAATAAAGTCAAGCACCATACGGACCTGCAGTTTTGTCAGCCGAGATCGCGTTGAGCTCAAAAATAGCTCATGCTCTCCGAGCAGAAGAGATAAAACATCCTCCTCGCTTGTTACAGTATTAGCTTCAGCGGCTTGACTGCTTCCTCTCTGCGATAAACGAAGTTGCAGAAAATTAGTTTGTTTGTCGTTTTCCTTTTTTTATTTACAATTGTGGTTTTCCTTTTTTTGTTTATAACAAATCCAAACACCAATTTGCTAAAGATGGTATAACAAAATTTTCTAGTATAGAAACTACTAACAAGAAACGGTGTGTGCATTGGACATAAATGTAAGAACAGAAAATGAACAGAATGCTATAGAAGTCTATGTTGTCTCACATACAGATGGATATGATCGGCCTCTAGGAGCCCCCATTGCAGAACTGCTTGTTGTTGGTTCTTCGTGGCTTGGGGACTGATCCCTGCCTTCCCAATTAGAAACAATTGATCTTGTTCTTCCTGCATGATACTTTAAGATTCAGACAAGCAGAACAAACTATTGAAAGCACCAAAGTATAGCAAATGATATACCTGCACGTGAAACTTCGATGTAGCAATTATCTCTTGGCTTACGCATTCTAGGAACATCTGCAAAGTAGTACCAGATACTCAAGCAGTTAGAACTGAGATAGACATGAAATTCACATGTAATTTTAAAACTGTGACCTGTGAATTAGGAACATAAGTAAAGGAGTACAAAATGATCAAGCATTTACAACTGAGTTAGAATGAACTTTACAGGTAATTTTAAATTGTGAAGCGTGATTTGTCAAACGAAAATTTACCTAGCTAATACACAAAAATAACTATAACTCAGCAGCAGAATAAAGAACATGTTTCTAAAGCGTTTGAAACACATTTTTTTCACAACCAGCACAGACAACATTCATTAATCAAATCCACTAGCAACTAATGCAAATAGAAAATATCTAGCTACAGAAATAATTGAACCTCAAACAAATAAATTCAGTTGCTTGTAGGACTTGATTCAGTACATGGAAACAGGGGAATGGAATTTTCATCAATTCATACTAGAATCATTGTTTCTAGCACTGGTGTAAGAAATTAGGCACTGGTTCCCTTTAAGTAAGCCAGACACTACTGATGGTTGTGAAACAGTATTCAAATCAAAATGCAGCAGTATAAGAAATAAGAATGTTAAGGGCAAGGATCATACAGCTATCACTCCGGTGGCTCGTGTTTGATTCTGCTGGAACTGAAAATCCCGACCTGTAACCTGTATTATGTTTTGCATCTTCACGGGTTTCCTCTGAATTTATTGTTTGGACACCATTCCTCCGAGGAAGAAATATTTGACAAGTAAGGTCGTTATTTTCACTATCTTTGCTTCCCACATCAACTTTGTCCATATCAACTTTCACATTGGTTGACTTCCTTGGTTCAGCATATCTTGATTGGATCCTAAATGGTGACACTCTTCCAGCAGACGGTTCTCTCCTAGAATCAGATGCCATTTCCATTCTCGATGTTGCTCTGGGAACAACAACAGAGACAGCATCAGCGCTTTCTTTTCTTGAATCAGTAGCAGACTCGAACCTTCTGCCTGACTTGGAAAGAACAGGTACAGAATCAGAAGCCATTTCCATTTTGAAGTTGCCCTGGGAACAGCCGGTGCTGCATCAGCACTTTCTTTCCTAGAAGCGTCAGCACTTTCTTTCCTAGAAGCGTCAGCACTTTCTTTCCTAGAATCAGCAGGAGACTCGAACCTTCTGCCTGTCCTAGAAACAACATCAGGTGCTGAATCAGAGGCCATTTCCATTCTTGTGCTTATTCTGGGAGCAACAACATCAGCACATTCTGCCCTAGGATCAGTAGCAGGCTCCGGCCTTCTGCTTGCCTTTGAAAGAACAGGGGCCACATCAGCAGCATAACTTCTTGAACCATTATCAAGCTCTGCTCCTGAGCTATTTCTTGGCATGATCACAGCAGGCACCACGTCGGTTTTACTGAAATTGTGAAGATTAGAAGCACTGGTACTCTTCACTGAACTTCTCTTCAAAGTGGTGCCACCAGATGCAAAAGTTGAATGTCCAACAATTCTATTACTGGAGCCAGTTCCAGCCCTTTGAGGAGTGCCTGCGACCAAGCCGCTTGCTTCATTATTGTAAAAACAGAAAAAGCAAAAAGGTCAGATTAGACACATGACGTGGTTCAATCATTATAAGTACAAACATGTCTAGATAGGGGAGATCTGTGACATACAAGCTGTTGATTTTATCTCTTTGGGTGCAGAATCTGAATTTTGAGAAACTGAGAGTCTTCCTGCAGAAGCCTTTAAGTTATTCTCTGAATTTTGGAGAGCTGATGATCGCCCTATGTTAGCCCTTGAACCACTATCATTTTGTAATGGCATAGTGCGACTTGCAGTACCTGTCGCGTGTGGCTCAAGGCGCTGCCAATTGGTTGTTTTGTTAGCATAATCAAGTAAAAACAAGAGACTCCAGTTGAGAAAAGAATATGGTGTGAGAAATGTAGGTGAAAAGCCACATACCGTTAGATCAACAACCCATATTCCAACACAACTTTGATTAGAAGAACAACCAAGAAGTTTTCCCTCATGGACATTTAGATCAGACAATCTAGACCACCCCACATCAACAGTATCATGGCATCTTATTGGCTCCCAAGAGAAAACCTGCTTAATTTTAGAGGAGTTATCTCTGGAAGACAAGGGGAATGAAAAGTCTCTAGTTAAGTGGTCACATGAGGAAACTGCAGCGCTACCTTTAAGCTCTCGTGCAACCCACATAACAGGGATTTTCCATCAGGATTGAACGTCATAGACCGTACACCTGTCATCTGATATTCAGGTACAAACGTCAGCAAGTAACTCTTAATGTGCCATTACCAATTACAACACTGAATTAAGGTCAAGACAGTATTCCATCTCACGAGGTACAAACGTCAGCAAGTAAAAACAAGAGACCCCTGACTCTCTGAGCGCTAAAGCATATGTACTACTACCAGAACATCTCACGAGGTAATTACGTTTTTTAGATAAAAACGAGGTAATTACGCTTTTTAGATAAAAACGAGTTAATTACTTTGTAGAGCTAAACGACATAAAGACATGATACTCAACATGTTACCACAACATATGACAATGTTATTTAATGCATTAGTATTACAGAAGTCGGATGATGCCAGGAGCACTATCTGTTGTGTTATTTCCTATTCAGTTATATTTTCCTTTGAATTAAACACGCAAAGAAGCTTGAAACATTTTCCATGTGTCCATTCTTCCAGACGGTACTCGTTGCACAAAACAAAAATGGTTCCAACATTTATTCTCCTACGTCGTGGTGCACAATCTACACAAAAATATATAAAGATATACCTCAGGTCCAGTAGATCCAATCAGCTCAAAGGTCTCCAAATCCCAGAACTTGACAGTTTTATCAGCTGAACCTGAGCGAGGCAAGGCAACCAGTGTCATGTAAGTGTAACAAATCCGTAGTTGCAACTTGCAAATGACGTAAAACGGGCAATGACAATTTCTACAATGATAGAAATGATTTTATTTTAATATATAGTTCCATCCTGGAAGAGCACAATATGCATCTCTGCGGGAACCAAAATAGAATGGGCCCTGCTTTATACCACCAAAACGGAAGTTTCTATTAAGCAATACTCCCTCTGTTCACTATTATAAGGCACTGTAGATATTTCAATTTGGACTAGATACAGATCAAAATTAGTGAATCGACGCGTCTAGATACATGTATTTTCCAAAAAAAACTAAAAGGTCTTATAAAAGTGGACGGAGGGAGTACATTATTTGAACAACGTAAATCATTAGTAGCTGCATAATTACAACATCTTGAAACACAATGTGAATCCAAGTGAAAAAATGAAACAGACAAGATAGCTCACAAAGAAATTAAGGTTGGGATATATGACAGATGCAACAATTCAAAATATATCAGAACAAGACAGTTGGCATCTTGCAAACTTGGATAGTACGCGAAAGAACTATTAATTAATCTGGCAGAGTTGCAGGTGGGCCTAGTTCAAAAACTACTGTACGTGGGCCAGTATGTTATAACTTTTATCTAACTGTATAATGTATACCTTGCTACCATATAACCATAATGGTAAATTTTTGCCTCAGGTATCTAAATAGCATGTACATTCTCAATGAACAATAAGTTTTTTCACTGACCAGTAGAAATGAAGAGGTTCAATACTAGTACATGGTTAATGGTTCGGAGCAACATTTTGCCAAATGTCCCGCAGTAAAGTGTGGCAAGTGTTTGGTTGCAGCCACAGTTGTGGCATGCCACACTTTCTTAGTCACTTAGGCCAGTTGTCATAGAATTATTTGCTAGCCAATTTTTTCCACAAGTGTGGCAGCCAATTTGTCCGTCAGAAGAACTGTTGCATGCCAAAGTGTGGCAACGTGTGGAGGGCAATAAACATGCCCTAAAATATTAAAAATGCATACTAGAGTCAAAAGGGCAAAGAGAAGTTAACATATAAATGTGAACCCAACCTGTTGCCAGAAGGAACTCGTGGGGATGGAAATCTATGCACTGAATTTGACCCTCGTGGGACTTGAACTCGTGTAGTAACTTTCCAGCTGTCAAATCCCAGATCTGCCAACGAAAAATTGATAATGAGCTCCATACAGTAGGAGATATAATGATCATTCTAAGTTTAACAAAAAGAGAAACAAGCTGCATCCTACTAGTGCAAGTATATAGTGTGTTTTCCAAAGGATTGTGAATGAAATGAAACCAGGAGACCAAAATTAGCGTTTGAAATACACAAAGCATTCTAACAACTCTTACCTTCACTGCACTATCTTCGCCACCAGAGACAACCCAACGGCCATCAGGTGTGAATCTAATAGCATTCACCCCTCGAGTGTGACCTTTGTACGTGTGGATACAATCCTTCCTTCTTATATCCCATATCTTCAAATTAGTGTCCAATGACCCAGAGGCAAAGAATTCCCCAAACGGGTGGAAATCAACTGACATACAGTTCGACCTGTGTCCAGTAAGCGTGCGGACGACTACATACATAACAAGAGCAGTTTAGCACTTACTGAAAGATAATGGCATAACATGAATGCTCGTAGATACAAATAGGTAAGTCGTGCATCCATAGTTACGTACTTTTCGCCTCCTCTAAATCCCATAATTTAACTGTTCCACTGGCTGCTCCTGCAGCCACAAATACTTCTGTGGAGTCAAAAGCAACCGACTCCACAGCACTTGTATGACCTGGTAAACTCTGTACAACCAAAGAATCAGAAAAAGGTCAAATTAAGTATCATCAACTCAAGACATGATATAAAACACTTCTGATAACTATAGTGGTATTTCTCCAGCATAAAAGTATATATTACCATCAATTGAAAACCAACATAAGGAGAACCATGGTGAAGTCGTCAACAGCTAAACAGGTGAATTTTACATCTAGGAATCAACTCAAGGTTTAGTCAAGAGTTGTACTGGGTTGAGTTCAGAGTCATATTTCCCCTACTTAACCGTGATACTGCATTCTACAGACCAGGTGATAATTAGAGTAGCTGAGTAGGCACGAGAGAAACATCTTACCGCTATCGAATTGGGCTTCCCGATAGCCCAGAGATTAACCTTATGATCCTCTCCTCCTGTGACGAGAACTCGTGAGGTCTTCCTCCCAATCTTGAGGCAGTTGACATTGGACGCGTGCGCCACAAACTCCTCTACGACAAATGAAAGTCAAGGCATCGCAATGTAGCAACTTCAGAAACGAAATTACCCCCAAAAAACATATTACTCAACCGCAGCACTTCAGACATTCCATAAACACGTAGCATGAGCAACAAAGCCTATCGCACTAACATCTATTCAGCGAGCACCACCAGCACAATATGATACCTGCAAACAACTGACTAGTCAGCAAGCACTAACAGCTCAGTTTGAAGAGCAATCGTGCACGACTGAATCTGAACTAGCGCCACTCCACACAAAATGTCAAAACGAACGTAAAAAACTTCAGAGCGCGTACGTGCTGCCTCTGAATTCGCGGTGCCAACCCCTCCAGCTAGAGGAACGAGCGCGACAGCACTGACGCAATCGGTCAAACGGACGCAATGCACCTCCCTCCCCACCCCAGAAAAACAATTTGAAAAATACAGCTAGCCTAGCGAGCGAAGAGGAAATCGTGAGGGAATCGCGGGGAGGATACGGAGCTTGTAGGCGCGCTTGGTGTTGGTCGTCATCCCGCCTCACCGCCGCCGCGCCGCCGGCTCCAATCTCATGCCCCAGATCGCGCCGCGCCGCCCGGATCTCGCGCGGCCGCCGTCGCCGACTTCCCCCCGCCTCGGCCTCGCTCCGCCGCCGTGGGTCAATAAACCCGGCCGCCTACGCAGCCGCCGCCGCTGCACTGGTGGGCCCACCACCGCCGCCGTGCGCGGGGGCTGGGAAGCGCCGCCGCAGCAGCAGCAGCCTCCTCTCCGGGAGATGCGGGGGGAGGAAGGTGGGCGTGCGGGGAATGCGGTGGCGAATTCGAGTTGGGTGCGCGGTTGGCGACGAGGAGGGGGAAATGGAGCTGTCGGGCTGGGTCCAGGTCGGGTGGAGGCGGAGGAGGAAGATGGGCTTCTTCGAAAATTTTGAATAGAAAAGGGTTCGGGTCGAAGGGCTCGCTAACGATTGGAGCCGAGCCGATGGGGAATGATTCGAATGAACAGTGAGCGAGATGGATGGATCTTGTCTACTATTCCTCTTCTTCGCCCAAATTTTAAATTCGAATTTGGTTGTTGTTTGAATTCCGCTGGTGCCGTCGCCTATGTTCACCCAGCGATGGCGATTGTTTATCTCACCAGTGATGATTAGAAAAGCAGATTTGTTCTGCTATCACTAATGACTACTGCTACAAAAAATATTGGAAAGCTGGATTTCGGTCTGTGCTTTTGAAGAACACGTCTAACGGTGCCGTGCTCCACCCTGTTGGCGTTTCCTGTAGCTGTGTGATTGGGTTAGGCGAACGATCTTTTTTTTAGTGGGGTTAGGACAATGATCTAGTGGTCAATAATTGACATATTTACTAGTATGCCATTAATGTGGTAGGAAACCAATGTCTCTAATTTTGATTTAAATGTTTTTTGCTTATGGTCGTGATATAGTGTTGGAGGAGCATCACATAAGCCATGAAGTAATGGTGTAATGTTTTTGGTATCTTCTTAATCAAAATACAATACACATTGTATATCGTTAACAAACCCATTCCTCGCACGATTCTATTGGAGGTACAAGCTACAGTTCATGGAGTTTCAACGGATTACATGCGAACAAGAGAGGAACTCGAGAGGAAGATGGAGACATAGACGGAGGAGGCCGAAGCTGTTGGAATACTAGGCATAATTTCCATGATTAATTCTAGAATATTAAACATGACAACCGCAACTACTAACATGTTAAACACAAACATACTAGATGTACTAATTAACATGAACAGCAGCAACACATACGCCAACATATCCATAGTAAAACAGTTCAGTTTATGCAGCGCGTACCGAACAGTTGCAGATGAAGCAGTCGTTGAAGCAGCGACGGCAGCAGTTTGAGCGGCTTCGGTGCCGGCAACAGCTCGAAGAAGACGACGTTGGAGACGACCCGCCCGCGTATCCGGCGATCGTCCAGGAAGGCGAGCCGTGATGAAGAACTTGAAAGCAGTCGCGCGGAGCGCTTCCCAAAAACCTTATTCGCCCTCTCCCGTACAGGATCACAAGGACGAGCGGTTCCGGAGACCTGCTGTCCCGTTCGCCGGTGCACGCCGGCGCACGGGATGGAGTAGACTACGGTGGCGGCGCAAGGCACGAGATTGGCAAAACCTAGATTGGTTCGGTGTGTGACGGCGCACGCAGTGCACGGCAATATATAGTGCGGTTCGGAAAACCCTAACGGGTACAACGTGGGCCGGCCACGTCGCACACGTTTGAGTCGGTTACAGCAGCCCACGATCCGGTAGCGATCCGAATTGGCTAAGCTGTACACGTACGCTAACACGACTCGTTTTTCCTGAACTGCAAAAATATAAGCATCGGCTCGGCTCATTCCCGCAACCCGCGGCGTGTCGTGACGGACGGCGGCGGAGGAGGAGGAGGAGTGCGCACGAGAGAGCCTTCTATTCTCAGCCAGCACACCAAGTGATAGAACACTCCACTATATAAAGTGGTGCAGCTCTCTCTAAGCTAGCAGTATGGGACTAAACTTTAGTCACGTACATGCACCTCCAAAATTCTGCCATGCACATGGGCCAATTTGAGATTTCCAGAATTGCTTATATGGGCTGCCCACTAATGGGCCCAATATTCTAACAATCCCCACCAGATCTCAAATTCCCATTTAGAGATTTTGCCAAACCTCGTTTCTTGTTTATATACCAGTGTTTCAGCAGAGACTGTTAAGTTGAACTTCTGCCTAGAGCTTCAAGCTACATCTACCAGCAACTTGAACAATGGACGAACCTTGAATTGCAAGTTTGGTGCCAATAGACTTCACTCAAAGTCATAACCAGTACGTGGCTGCCAGTAGCCTACCCCGCGGGTGGAGCATATGCGTCATACTCCCTGGTCTCTTCATGAGTTTACTAGAGATCACCCAAATCTCATAGACTGCGACGTTTAACAGTCGGACTCATATAGGTGTGTTCTTTCAAGGTCGCTCTGTAGGATAGCACCTTTGCTACGAATAGCCAACAGAAACACATTAAGGCATGTCGCCAACCTGCCTTACAGAATTTGAGAGTTATGCATCTTCACATAGAGAGGGTTAAATAAAAACTCTCCTCTGTCAAACCACTAGCTTGTTCTTCCCAGGTCCTAATTCACGGGATCTCCGATCACATAGGTTGGGTTACCACTATGGTGTAACGCTCACGGGTCTCAACCCCATCTCTCTCGATGCACTGTCTATCACATTACGTGATAGTCCCTTTGTAAAGGGATCTGCCAGGTTTTTGTCAGTTTGAACATAACTAACAGTCATTACTCCGGAGTTTCTCATTTTCCTGACAGACTTCAAGCGTCTTTTAACGTGTCTTGATGACTTCGCATTATCCTTAGCACTGTTCACTTTCATGATAACCGTCTGGTTGTCACAATTCATAAGGATGGCCGGTAATGGTTGCTCAACCACCGGCAAGTCCATCAAGAGCTCACGCAGCCATTCTGTCTCAACAGAAGCTGTATCTAAAGCAGTAAGTTCTGCTTCCATGGTTGACCTCGTCAAAATGGTCTGTTTGCAAGACCTCCATGACACTGCGCCACCTCCAAGAATAAATGCATATCCACTTGTGGCGTAGAGCTCATCAACATCTGAGATCCAGTTCGCATCACAGTATCCCTCAAGCACCGCAGGGTGCCCTGAATAGTGAATCCCATAACTCATTGTACCGTTCAGATAGCGCATGACCCTTTCAAGTGCATGCCAATGATCAATACCCGGGTTAGACATGAACCTGCTCAACTTGCTCACAGCAAAAGAGATGTCAGGTCTCGTCGCGCTCGCAAGGTACATGAGTGAACCGATCACTTGAGAATATCTTAATTGATCTCTCGTTTCCTTTTGTTCTTTCTGAGTGTCACACTGGGATCATAGGGTGTTGGAGAAGGCTTGCTGTCTATATAACCAAAGCGGCTCAAGACCTTCTCAACATAGTGTGATTGCGTTAACGTAATCCCACTCTCATCCCTAATCAGCTTAATGTTCAGGATCACATCAGCTTGTCCCAGATCTTTCATATCAAAGCTCTTTGACAGAAAAGACTTGACCTCATTTATCACTATCATGCTTGTACCGAAAATCAGTATGTCATCAACATACAAGCATAATATAACACTATCGCCCCCACCATGGCGATAATATACACACCTATCAGCCTCATTAATGGCAAAGCCTGCAGAAGTTAAAGTTCTGTCAAACTTCTCATGCCATTGCTTAGGTGCTTGCTTCAGCCCATACAAAGATTTTAACAATTTGCACACCTTTCTCTCTTCACCTTTTACTACAAACCCATCAGGCTGATCCATATAAATCTCCTCTTCCAGCTCTCCGTTAAGGAAAGCTGTCTTCACGTCCATTTGATGAACGAAGAGATTATAGGAGGCAGCCAGGGAAAGTAGTACACGAATGGTGGTGAGACGAGCAACAGGTGAATAGGTGTCAAAGTAATCTTCGCCTTCACGCTGGGTGTAGCCCTTGGCCACTAGCCTTGCCTTGTACTTTCAATAGTACCATCAGGCTTTAGCTTCTTCTTAAACACCCACTTACAGCCCACCGGTTTGCAACCGTAGGGTCTTTCAGATAATTCCCAAGTTCCATTAGAAAGAATCGAGTCCATCTCATTATGGACAGCTTCTTTCCAGTCATCAGCATCAGGAGATGCAAATGCCTCTGCAATGGACGTGGGAGTATTGTCCACAAGGTACACAATGAAATCATCACCAAAGGATTTTTCGGTCCTCTGTCTCTTGCTCCTCTTGGGAGCTGATTCATTGTCATCCTTCTCAAGGACTTCCTCAACAAGTGGTTGTTCAGAATGATCAACAGATGTACTAGGTTCAACAAGTATCTCAGAAGAAATTCTAGCAATGCTATGCATATCCTTCATAGGAAATATGTTCTCAAAAATGTTGCATCACGAGATTCAAAATAGTATCAACATGCATATCAGGTATCTCAGATTTAACCACTAAAAATCTATAGCAAATGCTCCGATGAGCATAGCCTAGAAAGACACAATCCACTGTCTTTGGTCCAAGTTTACGTTTCTTAGGAATTGGCACATTGACTTTCGCCAAACATCCCCAAGTGCGTAAATAAGAAAGTGATGGTGTTCTCCCAGACCACTCCTCGTAAGGGGTCTTCTTTTTATCCTTGTTTGGAACTCTATTCAGGACATGACACAGTCAATAAAGCCTCCCCCACCATGCCTTAGATAAACCAGCAGTGTCCAACATGGCATTCACCAAATCGGTCAGCGTGCGGTTTTTCCTCTCAGCAACCCCGTTTGATTGGGGAGAATAGGGAGGCGTCCTCTCATGAATAATACCATGTTCCTCACAGAATTCATCAAATATTTTGGAGAAGTACTCGCCACCACGATCCGACCTAAGACGTTTGATCTTTCTCTCTAATTGATTTTCTACTTCAGCTTTATAGATTTTAAAGTAGTCCATAGCCTCATCTTTAGTGTGCAACAAGTATACATAGCAGAACCTAGTAGCATCATCGATTAAAGTCATGCAATATTTCTTATCACCTTTTGTCAACACGCCATTCATCTCACACAGATCCGAATGTACGAGTTCTAGAGGTGCCAAGTTTCTCTCCTCGGCTGCCTTGTGAGGCTTTCGAGGTTGCTTAGATTGCACACAGCTATGGCACTTAGAACCTTTGGCAACGGTGAAAGTAGGAATTAAACGCAAGCTGGAAAGTCTACTCATTAAACCAAAATTAACATGACATAAACGAGAGTGCCACACATCGGCATCCGAATCCACACTGCCACAAATATGGTTTACTGACTTATTACAAAAATCCGATAATGAAAAGCGGAACAAGCCTCCGCACTCATACCCTTTACCAATAAATTGTCCAAACTTTGACACAACTACTTTATTGGACTCCAAGACTAATTTAAACCCATCTCTGCATAGAAGGGAGCCGCTAACAAGATTCTTGTTCATAGTAGGGACATGCTGCACGTTCCTCAGCTGCACGATCTTCCCCGAAGTAAACTTCAGATCTACCGTGCCAACACCACGAACAGAAGCATGTGATCCATTCCCCATTAAGACGCTTGAATCGGCGACCTGATAAGATGTGAACATAGAGATGTCAGCGCACACATGAACATTAGCACCCGTATCAATCCACCAACATGGAGATTGAAATACTGAAAGCACAAATGGTAAATTACCATACCCATCAGTATTGCTAGCGGTCACGACGTTGACATGCTTCTTCCCTTTCTTGTCTGCACGATCTGGGCAGTCCACAGAGAAGTGTCCGAGCTCTCCACAAGTGTAGCACTTTAGCTCAGATTTGTTCAGCATCTTCTTCTTCTTCTTGAAAGAAGTAGTCTTGGTAGGCATGTTGAAGGAAGGCTTACTCTTTGCCTTGTTCTTGCCATGGTGAAAGTTCTTCTGCACCATATTGGCGCTAGACTGACCTTCACCTTTCTCAGCGGTGTCCTTAGCCCGAGCCTTCTCCTCAACATCAAGAGACGCTATCAGGTTTTCAACCGATATCTCCTGTCTCTTGTGTTTGAGAGTTGTGGCGAAGTTCCTCCATGAAGAGGGCAACTTTGCAATAATGCAACCAGCCACAAACTTGTCAGGTAAGGCACACTTAGCGTGCTCAAGCTCCTTCGCAATGCACTGTATCTCATGAGCCTGTTCGACTACAGAACGGTTGTTAACCATCCTGAAGTCATGGAAGCTCTCCATGATGTACAGTTCACTGCCAGCATCTGCTACACCGAACTTAGCGTTCAGTGCCTCCCAGAGCTCTTTGGCATCTGTGATGTGCATGTACACATCAAACAGCTTGTTGCTAAGAGCACTCAGAACGAGTCCCACAAAGGCAGTATTGGTTTCCTTGAACTTATTCTGATCTTGCTCAGATATAGTTCCTTCAGGTAAACCCTCACTAGCCTCGAACACTTTTAGAGATCGCAACCACAGTGTGGTCTTGTACTGCCATCTCTTAAAGTCCACACCGGCAAACTTGTCCGGTCTCAGCGCATCGGATAGATGTCCCATGTTTAACTCAGGAAATTGCCTATAACACATATAAGGTTTTTGGATTGTTGGAATACTAGGCATAATTTCCATGATTAATTCCAGAATATTAAACATGACAACCGCAACTACTAACATGTTAAACACAAACATACTAGATGTACTAATTAACATGAACAGCAGCAACACATACGCCAACATATCCATAGTAAAACAGTTCGGTTTATGCAGCGCGTACCGAACAGTTGCAGATGAAGCAGCCGTTGAAGCAGCGACGACAGCAGCTTGAGCGGCTTCGGTACCGGCAACAGCTCGAAGAAGACGACGTTGGAGACGACCCGCCCGCGTATCCGGCGATCGTCCAGGAAGGCGAGCCGTGATGAAGAACTTGAAAGCAGTCGCGCGGAGCGCTTCCCAAAAACCTTATTCGCCCTCTCCCGTACAGGATCACAAGGACGAGCGGTTCCGGAGACCTGCTGTCCCGTTCGCCGGTGCACGCCGGCGCACGGGATGGAGTAGACTACGGTGGCGGCGCAAGGCACGAGATTGGCAAAACCTAGATTGGTTCGGTGTGTGACGGCGCACGCAGTGCACGGCAATATATAGTGCGGTTCGGAAAACCCTAACGGGTACAACGTGGGCCGGCCACGTCGCACACGTTTGAGTCGGTTACAACATCCGAATTGGCTAAGCTGTACACGTACGCTAAGACGACTCGTTTTTCCTGAACTGCAAAAATATAATCATCGGCTCATTCCCGCAACCCGCGGTGTGTCGTGACGGACGGCGGCGGAGGAGGAGGAGGAGTGCGCACGAGAGAGCCTTCTATTCTCAGCCAGCACACCAAATGATAGAACACTCCACTATATAAAGTGGTGCAGCTCTCTCTAAGCTAGCAGTATGGGACTAAACTTTAGTCACGTACATGCACCTCCAAAATTCTGCCATGCACATGGGCCAATTTGAGATTTCCAGAATTGCTTATATGGGCTGCCCACTAATGGGCCCAATATTCTAACAGAAGTCGTCCATTTTCTCGCCAAGTCATCTTGTAGCCATCCTCTCGTATAAGTAGCTGATGCTTCTTGTGGCTGCCCACAAACCAAGTCCACTAAAAGCAGAGCATGTAACATATATGTCTATGCATGGGAGGGAGCATTAGCAAAGTGAAAATCGTGGAAGGAGACGACCTAAGAGCATGCTAACCATGGGCCTTACATAATTTTTTTTATGCACTTCTATCATCCCTGGTTTTTTCATATCTCTCTCTCTTGCTCTCTTGTCAATTAAAAAAGAGTGGATGGAGACCGACAAACTTAGGAAGATGGGGTGGCTTCAGCGGGCGCGCCGACGAGCTATAGTGAGTGTGCGGCGGTTGGAGGAGTGGGCGATGGCATTCACCATTCTTCGTCACTTTTTTTTGAAAATAGGGAAATGCCCCACCCTCCACCGTTCTTATTTCCAACATCAATAGAGGGTTTGGGGTAAGTGGGGTGTCCATACTTTAGGCATTGCGGATTTGCGGTTGTAGAGCGAGGTGTGCGGATGCTCTAAACCACTCAGCGCTCTCCCGAGTTTAGCGTGGTAGACTTGTCTTGTGCGAAATGTAAGAAAACCACAACACTGGCAGGCATATACTCCTCCCTTACTTGATATAATCAAGGTGTATAGTTTTTCAGAAAAATTTCAAAATATATGGTATAATGCGATTTATGGACAATTTATCCGTCCAAAAAATAATCCTAATTTATAGGGTGTATTGTTTTCAATATGCGTTTATTAGGAACTCATATCTCCCAATTTTCTTCACAAAAAAAATGAGTCCGACCCATATCTTAATTTCCGTGCATAAAACTATACACCTTACATTCAGAAATGGAGGGAGTATTAAAGAATAAAATTGCGAAAGTTAAACTAAATTGCGGTCATTTCTTTTGCTATTGTTTTCTCGTGATACATTCCCCGATTGTTGTAGCTAGGGCCTAGGTGGTGTGCTGCGAGTATGCCCATCTCTATTGATCTCCAAAATCGCAATGTCCGGGTTGTCACTTTTTCTATCTCCATCATCGCTTGAGGCTAGTTAATTAGAAGTGGCCCCCCTTTTTGGTAACCCCGACGTACTACGTGTTTGCTGTGGCAGAAAAGTGACGCACAACCTGATTTTCCAGTGAAACAAAACAGACAATACACTTGTCTTGGCGTCTTGCTTGGAGGCCACGAAGGGCTACAGTATGCTCATGTACGTGACGACGCACGTGGTACAGAACAATGTACCATACGGCCATACGGGGTAGGGAGTACGTATTGGTACATGCGCGATCGAGTAAGTTCTAAAAAAATCGTAACAAAAATGCATTCTATTGAGAAGGTATAGTTCTATATGCATTTAAATTTGCAAGTTGAAACTCGAAAATAGTTAGGACCTCTAAAAATGACAAATTCAACAATAAATAGTAATATATCTTGCTACTATTCATTTTGCTACTACTCATTCCTGAATTTTTCATTTTCATATCTCCTAAATTTTTTTTAAGTTTCTGTTTGCAAATCGACATGTATATAAAACTCTACCTTCCCGGCCTATTGTATTTTTGTTGATAATTTTGTAAAACTTTTAAACATGATTTTTTTGTTTTCACTGATTTGCACCTAAAGTTAGTTTCCAGCGGATATTTTCCCAAGCACAAACATGCTGTGCTAGACATATTTACTCGCCAATGGTTCAAAATATACTCTAGAAATTCTATACTTATCAAATATTACACTATAATTATTTCAAAGATATTTGATCGAGTGTATTCTTTAGCGATTTCTAATGTTAATATGAGGATATTAAACATATATACACGAACATACATGCGCACAAATACACATGTGTATAAATTAGGCAACCGTAAAAGTACCCAAAGGAGAACTTTACTACAACATAGTGAAATTTCAAATTCGCACAATAAACTTTGTAGTGATATACATAAAAATTGTTTAACAAATAGCACTATATTTGATATTCTGTAATGTTTTTTTGTATTAACTATGCCATCCATACAACCTAAATAAGTACTCATTAAGACGATGAAAACAAAGTATCAAAGTTTAGTATAAAACATATGTTCCTTATTTGCGATGTGTCCAACTTTTTCTTGACCGAGCCTGCCGCCGTTAACGATCGTTCCAACTCTCCCCAAGCTCCACCTCTTGTCCATCAACAACTGCCGCCGTCAACGATCGTTGTAGCTTTCCACAAGATCCGCCCCTGGTCCATCAACATCTGCCCTAGGACATTGAGATGATGGGTGTTGTTGATTTGGACCTACAGTGGAAACTGAAATGAAAAACTGCAGTACTAACCATGTTTATATAAAGCAAGATGACCGCAACATCATATAGTTAGTCTGCATTGAGTATTAATACTGAATAGCAGTAACTACGAGTTCATAGCGGTAACTAGATGGCATATTCTCTCCCTGTAATCTCGTGAGCTATCTAAATGATTGAGATCCATATGATGTAATCCATTTTGTGTTTGTTGTGAGATGATGAGTTGTCACTTTATGATTCGATATATTCATGAATTCTATTGAGATACATTATGTTTATTTGATACATAATTTGTTGTCAGACATGCTCCCTGGTATACTTACTAGTAGGAAAACCCTAGACGTGCGCCACAGAATGCTCGCCACTAAATTTGGCGCACCCACAAAATATGCGCCACGGAATTCTCAAAAAATTCAAAAAATGCAAAAAAGTTTCAAAAAATTCAGAAAAATCAAAAAATGAAATAATATGGAAAATCCTAATTATTTGATTTTTTTGGATTTTTTGAACTGATGACTTCCCGCTAGGTCACCCATTCTAAAATTGCTCCAACCCTAGCACGCTTAACTTCAGTTCATCCAGTCCAGCTACCCTTATGCTACTCAAATTCTTATTGATATATGTATCATATGAGCCCTCTTAACCCGTGAGTAAATGTGTTTTTTTAAATATCAAAATTTTCAAAAACTTCTAAAGTTTCAAAAGGAGATTCAAAAGTTTCAAAAACCCCAAAAAACCAAAAATCCTGAAAAAATTCAAAAACATCCAAAAAACTTCAAAAAATCCAAAAACAAATCAAAAACCCAAAAACTTCAAATAATCCAATAAAAATTTAACAAACCCACAAAATGAAAATTTTAAGAAATATGTAAATTTTTTAAAAAATGAAATATGAAAAATTCGAGGTTTTTTACCTCTCATGCATGCCTACCCCCCTATGGATCGCCTTTTTAATCTTGTAGGAAGTAAACGAAAATGATAAAAAATAAATAAATAAATCATTCGACATATAGTTAGGTTCGAGTAAAACAGAAAAACAAAATTTGTAACGGCCATAACTTTTGCATACGACGTCGAAAAACCGCGTTTTATATGCCAAAAAATAGAGAAAATCCGAATTCGATTTCACTTGATTCTCGAAATTCCAAAAGAAAATT
This sequence comes from Poa pratensis, assembly GCA_947311845.1. NCBI lineage: Eukaryota > Viridiplantae > Streptophyta > Magnoliopsida > Poales > Poaceae > Poa > Poa pratensis. Next base: position 153,442,009 of record CAMZMU010000052.1, read on the forward strand.
TTTTATTTCAAACAAACGGATTTTTTCCTACAAAATCCAAAAATCCAAAAAATTACAATTTTTTTTCAAAAAGTCCAAAAAAGACACAGAAATGTATGACAAAGAAGATTGTTGAATTATTTGGATTTTTTTGAAGTGTTTTGACTTTTTTGGATGTTTTTAGATTTTTGGATTTTTGTGGCGCACATCCTACATGCGCCACGGAAATTCACAATTCTGTGGCGCATGGGCATGGTGCGCCAAAGAATGTTAGATTTATGTGGCGCACTGCGCCATAGAAAGTCATATTTCAGTGGCACACCGTCTCCATGCGCCACCGAAATATGACTTTCTGTGGCGCACGTGCTTTTGGTGCGCCCCAGAATTGCAAATTTCTGTGGCGCACTAAAAAACGTGCGCCACAGAAATATTTTCTGTGGCGCACCAAAAGCACGTGCGTCACAGAAAGTGATTTCACAAAAAGCCTTTTTCCTACTAGTGACTTGTCTTACTTTGACCAAGTTTGATGGATTGATCTTCAGACTGAGTTGTGTATGATAGTGGGTTCAATCTTACATTGATCTATGTTTCGGTGACATCAAGGGGCAATACATGTCATGTGTTGTTGCCACTAAGAACAAAACGATGGTTTCATTACCACGCTTGGATGGTTATTGTCTACATAATGTTGTAATGCTTATTGCAACACTATGTTTATTTTAAACTTCGCACTTTGAGATGCATGCTGGATAGCGATTTCGGGATCGCGTAATTCCTGTATGAATCATGCTATGAATAGCCATAATTAAAAATATTAAAATTTATTCGCTGCTCAACTGGAATTTGTTCAACACAACATTGTTATCTTGCTTGGAAAGATGCCTCAAATGAAGTTGTCACTCTCAGTTCATATTTTATTATTGTTATCATTATATTATCGTTTCTTTACTTGTTTTCAGATCATCCATTTCGTTATTTACTATTTTTATTTATAAGTTCTTATCACACTATACAATTTATCCTTATAACTAGCTAGACTTTAAGTTTGACAACCTTCTAGGATTGTTGGCAACAAGTTTTGTTTGTTAGTTGTATGCAGTTACCAATCATTAATTGTGCCTATAATAGTTTCTACTGGTTTGATAAATCTTGCTTCTCAATCGAGTAAAATACTTGTTGTTGCGCTACATTATCCCTTCACTTGGGGTACCCAACAACTTCTACAAAAGTAATAACACCTCCACCACTCGTGCCACCCCTTCAGAGGCAACACATGGGTGCAACCCTAGCGTCGACTCCACCCCTGTGTGTGTCGGTGCTGTATGCCGTGCTAGCTCCTGGGGGGGGGGGGGGGGGGGGGGGGGGGGGGGGGGGGACGTTGGTCGCGGTGTAGGTGCTGGCCAGTGGCCCTCCAGCTGAGACTAAGACGCCTATTTTGTACTAACAAATAATATGGCCTGTTAGATCGTCCAAATCGACGGTCCCCGCATCCTACTGCTGTGAACCAACGACCGTCGTTTAACATGGCTGCAACCATCGTACCCGTACGTCATTCGGAATCGTTGCACACACTAGCTCGCTAAGCTGGCGCTGAGATCACGAGCCCCTTGTTGGCGGCGACTCACGAGTAGCAGCACTTCAGCAGTAAACTAGTAACTGGTGCACGAGCTCGGAGCTCTCTGCTGCCTCTGTGCGTTAAACTATGCTGAAGCTGATTAACCCTGCTTGATCTGTCGAGAGATTAACAATGTGAGGTGCAGGTTTGTGTCAATCGACGTATGTCTCAATCAATATATATATGCGAGCCGGCCTCTGTAACGGTGTTTCCGTGTTTGGTGACCTAAATCACCTAATTAGCATAACTACTACAGTACTACTCCGGGAAGTTAATAATTGCACTTGTCCTTTAATTTATCTAAGTCTAGGGTTCCAGGTCAGATAGCTCGATCGATCGACGTGCTGACATGCATGGTCAAGCAACCAACGATGCGGCCAGCTCGGCAGAACAGGCAGCATGACCCAACGAAATTAACTCTAAGATAAGCTGCCATGAGGGAATAATGGTGGATCGATCATTGTACGTACGGTTCTTTTTTTTAAAGATATATGGGTGCGGCTAAAACTAATCAAGCCCAGCTGCATAATGCTGCAGCCTGAGCCACATGGCCGGTGACAATCGCCCATGACTGTGTCGTGGAAAGTACCCATGTGGAGCCGGAGCTATATATCCCTGACCATGATCCAGAGGGTTATATCGTTCATCACTAATCTGTAGGGTGCAAGTTCACTTTTAGATGCGTGAAGTAGTAATTTTTAGATGCGTGAAGATGATGATGGTGTATCAATCGTTCATTTGGCGAATGTACAGAGATAAATTCTTGCTCTGAACAAAAAAATTACACCAACCCATGTTGCTCTGAACGAAGCCGTGGTTAACACTAACCGAGCAGCGGTACAGCTGTTTTAAAGGATACAGTCGACGCGATCCATCTGGGTAAACTTGTAGAATCGGGACCTGTGCCTGACCATCTGGAGCCTGCTGGACCTTGGCCCTAGCACTTGCACGACCTCCACGCCGATCATGACGGCCGCCATATCACTCCGGTCGCCGCCTCTCTCTTTGTTGTAGTCGAAGGTCTTGGCGACGCAGAACCTGCCGTTCCCGAGGTACACAAGGTTGATTCCTGTGGTCAGCCAGTCCTGGGAGAGCGCGAGGTGGTCTTGCCACCTGTACGCCACCTCGCAGCTGGGAGTTGTGTGGAAGGAGGAGGAGAGGTCCATGGCGACGAGTTCAGTGCGGCAGTCATTGGCGGTAACGCCGGTGATGCCGAACCAGAGGCCGCCGAGCTCTGGGACATGCACGGCGTGGCCCCGGAAGGGCATCATCCAGTTACGGTCATCGGTCCACGCTGTGATCCCATGTTGAAGAAGCGGGTGCGGCCGCTGCCAAAGGTGACGCAGATGTCGGCGTCGCAGCCGCCGGTGTTGACCAGGGCGTGGCCATACACTACTAGAAAAACGCTCGCCGCCGAGTTGTCTCGGCTTCGCCGAGTGCATAATTTCGGGGCACCTCGCGAAGAGGGCTATCGCCGGTAGGACGGCGCCACTCGGCGACGACGAGACATCTTGGCAAACGCGAACGTCACCGGCTACGTGCAGAAAAAGATCTCAGCGAAGATTACCACGTCGGCGAAGACCACACAAACACTCGGTGAACTGTTTTTCCCGGCGAAACTGACGACCACGTGGCGCCTGGCAATGGGGCCCGCCTTGCAGGTTTGGTCCCTCCATTTCGCCGAGTACCGCACCCGGCGAAAACCCGGCGCGAAAAAGGAAATTTCTGCCGCGCAAAAAGATTCTGTTTCGCCGGGATTGTCGGTGGAAGGCACTCGGCGAATCCATGGGCGGGAACGAAAATTTCTTTCCGCGCCATTTCTTCGCCGGGGGTTTGGCATCGCCGGGTGCTAGTGTCGGCGAAGGTTGTTGGCGGGAACGAAAATTTCGTTCCGCGCCAGTTCTTCGTCGGGACACCAGCTTCGCCGGGATTGTTTCTCGGCCAACCGGGTGGGCGGGAACGAATATTTTCGTTCCGCGACAAAACTTCGCCGGGTGTATCGCTCGGTGAACTGGAGATTTTTTGGAGCCAGCTTCCCACCCTAGCTGCGCCTATAAATACCACACCTCTACACCAGCTTACTCACTCATTTCAGCTTACCCAGCTCAAACACAAGACATTCGGGTTCCCTAGCTATGTCCGACACTGAATGCAGCGACATTCGACCGTGAATCAGTGTCGGGCTGTAGCTAGGAGAAACCGTGTGTCTTGTTACAGCTATATTTAGATATACTACACACAAATTATCCGGATTTACCCAACTCAAACACAAGACATTCGGGTTCCCTAGCTATGCCCGACACTGAATGCAGCGACATTCGACCGTGAATCAGTGTCGGGCTGTAGCTAGGAGAAACCGTGTGTCTTGTTTCAGCTATATTAGATATTACACACAAATTATCCGGATTTACCCTGCTACGTCCCACCGTGCATGTGATATCGCAGCCACGGTGGGATTGTAGCTGGGTGAAACCGTATGATTTGTTCATTTATGAGACGTCTTACTGCTGATTGGATCAAAGTGGCGCTCAAACACAAATATTCGGGTTCCCTAGCTACGTCCTACAGTGAATGCAACGTCATTCGAACGTGAATCACTGTAGGGCTGTAGCTAGGGGAAACCGTATATTTTGTTTTCCAGGTTACTCACTCATATATTCTACCAGAATATGTATTCAGATGCTAAAGATCATTAGTTGGAAATGCAAAGATAAATAATACATTTACACTGTCGTCGTTGTAGCGACCAGCATTAGGGAATGACACCAATCTTGGGTACATAGATGAACCATTTGTCATAAGAAATGATGTGGCTCAGATTAGTCATACTCCTGCCTAGGCCTATAATACTCGTGCTCATAGTCGTCGTAGTCGCCGCCGTCGTCGTCGCTGTCGTCGGGCGGGGGCGGCGCTCGCCTGGACTGAAACTGAGGGTAGCTCAGGCGGGGTTATCGCCGGCCGTGATGTAGTCCATGACTCTCTGGAGTGTCCGGCCGGCCCACCACAGCCGTCGGCCGGCCTCGTTGAAGTTCAAAGGAGGCGGGCCGTTCTCCTCGTACCTGGCGAGCGCCCTCTCACGCCGAGTGAAGAAGAAGGCGTCCCAAGTCGGGCGGTAGTCGGGATTCCAGCGGTGATCCATCCGCTGCTGCGGAGTGAGCTCATTGAAGTAGTGGTTCGTGATGGCGCCCGGCGCGCCAAACCTTGAGGGACAGGAGCGACAGGCACGCCTCCGGTGCTCAGCCACCAGCCAGCGGGGACGCCGTAGCCGGGTGGGCATGGGTAGTTCGAGGCGCAAAGCGCCTCCGCCTCTGAGTAGGTTAGAGTGGGTACGGTGGAAACCATGGGGAGTGATTAGGCTGCAGATATGAGTGAAGGGGTGCTATGCCAATGGAGGCCATGACTACATATATATAGTGAGAACTGTCCAATCAGAAAAAGCACACGGATCGTGTGTTTCCTTTGAGCGCTCATGAGCCGTTGGATCGGTGTGTATGTTTCGAGTGCTTGTGAACCGTCAGATCAGGCAGAAAAGCACACGGATCATGTGTTTCCTTCCAGCACTTCTGAGCCGTTGGATCAGCAGTGTGTTTCTTTCAAGCGCTTGTGAGCCGTCGGATCAGAAAGAAGCACACGGAGGCAACCATGTGATAACATGAGCCCAAATCAGGTTATTATGTTCACATGGCCCACCCAAACACAACCAAGTGTAAAAGTCCTTGGAGCTACCCCCTTTCGACGCCCGTCGATGGGGTAGACGACACCGTCGAGTTCTGGTCTACTTTGGGGGGGTTTCGACGGAACCGGGGGCTTCGGGGTGTCGGAACCTCACCAAAACATGGGTGGTGCCCTAATATATGCATTAGGTTGTGGTGGTAGGTTGGTGTAGACATATCGAGACTCCGAGGTGTGACCGTCTTCACAAACCCCACTTATCCCCCTCGAAGGTCATGCTCTTCTACGCGGAAACCCCGTTTCGTGTGCGACGGAGGCAACCATGTGATAACATGAGCCCAAATCAGGTTATTTATGTTCACATGGCCCACCCAAACACAACCAAGTGTAAAAGTCCTTGGAGCTACCCCCTTTCGACGCCCGTCGATGGGGTAGACGACACCGTCGAGTTCTGGTCTACTTTGGGGGGGTTTCGACGGAACCGGGGGCTTCGGGGTGTCGGAACCTCACCAAAACATGGGTGGTGCCCTAATATATGCATTAGGTTGTGGTGGTGGTTGGTGTAGACATATCGAGACTCCGAGGTGTGACCGTCTTCACAAACCCCACTTATCCCCCTCGAAGGTCATGCTCTTCTACGCGGAAACCCCCGTTTCGGGTGCGACGGAGGCAACCATGTGATAACATGAGCCCAAATCAGGTTATTTATGTTCACATGGCCCACCCAAACACAACCAAGTGTAAAAGTCCTTGGAGCTACCCCCTTTCGACGCCCGTCGATGGGGTAGACGACACCGTCGAGTTCTGGTCTACTTTGGGGGGGTTTCGACGGAACCGGGGGCTTCGGGGTGTCGGAACCTCACCAAAACATGGGTGGTGCCCTAATATATGCATTAGGTTGTGGTGGTAGGTTGGTGTAGACATATCGAGACTCCGAGGTGTGACCGTCTTCACAAACCCCACTTATCCCCCTCGAAGGTCATGCTCTTCTACGCGGAAACCCCCGTTTCGGGTGCGACGGAGGCAACCATGTGATAACATGAGCCCAAATCAGGTTATTTATGTTCACATGGCCCACCCAAACACAACCAAGTGTAAAAGTCCTTGGAGCTACCCCCTTTCGACGCCCGTCGATGGGGTAGACGACACCGTCGAGTTCTGGTCTACTTTGGGGGGGTTTCGACGGAAACGGGAAAAATGAGCCCAAATCAGATTATTTGTGTTCACATGGCCCACCCAAACACAACAAAGTGTATATTTTATAAAATGTAATTATAAAAGAAATAGCAGGGAAAAATATAATTTTAAAAGTGTGTTCGAGGTGGGCCCCGGCGAAGAAGATACTCGGCGAAGATGTGGCGGGACTTAGGAAAAGTTCGGCCCAAATCGGGCCGAAAAATCCCCAATTCGCACGCGCTGTTCTTCTCCACCAACCCGCCCCCGCCGCCGCCACCCGCCGCCACCACCCCCACCCCAGCCGCCGCCTCCCTCTCTGCTGCCGCCGCCACCTCTCCCTGACCGCCGCAACCACCCACCGCCAGAAGCAGGCCGTTGCCCGCCCTCCGCCCGCAGGAGGTCAAACCCTAGCCCTAGGCGCGCTACCTCGACCGGAGCAATGGCGGGCTAGCTGCGTGGCCGGCCTCCACCGCGAGCGCGTGCGGTTCCCCGCATCCGCATCCGCCTCCCTCGCGACCACGGCGAGTTCGTCGCTGCTGCCTCCTTCATCCCGCAGCCGCAGCCCCAACTCCGGCGAGTTCGTCGCTGCTCTTCATCAACTCCGGCTGCTGCTCTTCCCCAACGCCGGCTCCTGCTCTTCCCCAACGCCAGCTTCTCCTCTTCAACAAGCTGAAGCACCTCCAGGTATGATTAATTGATCCATCTCTCCCTCTTTTTATTTCTGAATTTAGTGTTCTTGTGTTATTTGTTCAGTAGCAAAACATGTTTAGTGTGCTTGTGTTCATTAAAACATTAGTAGCTCTGTTTATTGTTAATTCCTAAGGTGAAAACTATAAAAAGACAACATTTAAATTGCTGCAAATCCAACATTTGTGGGCTGTTTGTATTTGAATTTGTGGAATGTGTCATTTGAATTTGGCTAGTTTGAGGGCTTGCTGTTGCTGCTCTTGCCCATAATTATTGAGATAAAAGACTAATATGTTTGACTTTATACTTGTGAATTATCTCTTTGAATTATTTGAATTTTTATTATTATGACTCTTGTCCAATAATTGAATTCAAGTTGTTTAAATTTGAATTGTGAATGCAATTTCATAAGTTTGAATTGCTTTGAACAATGAGATAAGTTTAGAGGTGAAAGTCCTCTATATGAATCCTTTGAGTCAATTCATGTTTGTTAATTAGTTAGGTGATAATTTGCTTAGTTAGTTAGGTTATTTGTTAGTTATTAATTGTATTTTTGATATTGTGTGCAGGATATGCAGCAAGGTTGACGACGGGAGCTTCGTTGTAGGGCAGGGTTCGGGCAGGAGCTACTTCCCCTGTCTTTTTGTCGGTCACGCTTCGAGGGTAATGACGTTTTTCTCTCCTCTTTATAGGTTGCGTTATTTTGTAGCTCACCAAACAAGTCGCGTAACCCTAGGAGTCTCCCGTTCGGAAGGGTTATCGTTATAAAGATGAAACTCTTTATATATATTTATGTATACACCTTGTCAAGGGTATATGTTTATATATAAAGAGCTGTTTGTATATATTTATGTATACACCTTGTCCAGGGTATATGTTTATATACAAAGAGCTATATCATTTATAACCGTGGCCGTTTCGAATTGTCCACGTTTTGGACAGCCCGGGTATGTGTAGCTTGTGTTCGTTTCCATGTTCTACTCCTATGCGAGACAGATTTTCGGTGGCGCCTCCCATGTTGTTCTCTTGATACACAATCTCTCGAAACTTTGTCGAGACGTGTATTGGGAGAGCAGCGGGGAGGTGCTGCCGAAATTCTGTCTTGCATAGGAGTAGGACATGGAAACGAACACAAGTTACACATACTCGGGTGGGATAGCCTTAGATGTACCTAGTAGATATAGGTGAGTGCATTCAACGCGTAAAATCTATAATTTTGTAAATAATTGAATTAAGTAATCCATGAATCTTTTTGTTAAATACATATATGTCTGCATTAATCAGTTTGGAGATGGAGGATCGTGATTGGATGTATAGTGGACGAGCCAGTGTGAGTCAGATGTCTGATGAATGGCTGAGTAAGACAGAACAGTTTCTGAAGTTTGCATTTAGACAAAACCCTGCGTCAACTTGGTGCCCTTGCAAATGTTGCAAAAACGGTCTTCGCAAAACAGAGGAAGAGATGGGTTTTCACCTTGCGAAGTCTGGGTATATGCCAAACTCATCATTGGACTATGCATGGGAGCGTCCAGCTCGGGAAGAAGGTCGCGCGACGGCGCACCGAGGAGGCATCAACAGCTTTTGATACCGGCGCTGATAGAATGCTAGATCAATTCGCTAATGCACGTGCACCTGAAATTCCAACCGAAGATGCAGATGGGGAGGGGGAAAAGAGCAAAGGAGTTCTATGATACTTTGTTTGCCTCACAAAAAACCCTCCACGCCCATACCAAAGTTTCTCAACTTGACTCCATAAGTCGCCTAATGGCTGTCAAGTCCCAGTATCATGTAAGCATTAATTGCTTTGATGCATTCCTGCATGTTATTGCCTCTTTTCTTCCGGAGTCACATATTCTGCCAAAGAACATGCACGAGTCGAAGAAAATCCTCAAATCACTTAAGATGGATTATACAACCGATAGATGCTTGTCCAAAGGGCTGTATGTTATTTAGAAAAGAACACATCAATGAAAATTACTGTCTCAAGTGCAACTCCTCTAGGTATATGGAGGTCGAGAACGGTGAGGGTCAGAAGACACAACTCACAGTAGCCAAAAAGATCCTTCAGTATCTTCCATTCATACCGAGGATCCAACGGCTTTTTATGACCAACGAATCTCCCAACAAATGAGATGGCCGATAGATGGGAAAAGGTATCGTCCTGAGAAGATGGTACATCCGTCTGACGGTGTTGCATGGCAGGAATTCATTAAGAAGTATCCCACAAAAGCCGCAATAACAGGAGTGTAGCAGTTGCCTTATCAACAGATGGGTTCAACCCATATGGTATGTTTTCTTGCAACTATAGTTGTTGGCCGATGTTTGTCATTCCGCTGAATCTTCCCCCTGGCGTGGTCATGCAACGACAAAACATGTTCTTGTCGCTGATAATTCCAGAGTCTGAATATCCGGGGAAGAATATGAGTGTGTACATGGAGCGTTGGTGGATGATTTGTTGCTTGCCTGGGAAGAAGGGGTACGGACGTACGACGCCGTATCAAAGACGCACTTCACTATGCACGTTTGGTACCACACGTCCCTGCATGACTTGCCGGCACACGTGATATTCTGCGGATGGTGTACGCACGGGAAGTGGCCTTGCCCAATTTGCATGCAGGCATGACTTTCGTTTGGCTGACAAAGGGAGGCAAGTATTCTTGTTTTGATAAGCATCGTCAGTACCTTAAACCTGGTATAGATTCAAGAGAGACAAAAAGAAGTTCTTGAAAGATGTAGTTGTTGATGCTCATGTACCAATACCTACCATGGATGGTGTCGCCACTAAGGCTCAGGTAGAAGCTCTTGTGCCCAATGCAGATGGGACTGGCTTTGTGGGTTAGGAGAGACACACAGTGGACACACATTCCATGCTTCTGGAAACTCCCTTACTTTAAGGATCTCTTCTTCCTCATAACATTGATGTAATGCACACTGAGAAGAACATCGCCGAGGCCCTTTGGCACACTCTAATGGACCTCGAGAAATCGAAGGATAATGTCAAGGCTAGAGCGGATCAGCAGCTGCTATGTGATAGGCCAGAAATGAACATGTCTCCTCCAGCACAGTAAAAACAAGATGGTCCAAACCAAAACCCGTTTCACCCCAACAAGGGCCCAAAGGAAAGAAATTCTCCACTGGGTCCTGGACCACCTATTCTTCCCTGATGGCTACGCAGCTAACATAATGAGGGGAGTGAATTTGGTTGGGTTGAAGATAGGTTGGGCTCAAGAGTCATGACTATCATGTGTCCACCGTCAAGGCCCCCTCACACTCGACGGCCTCGTGGCACACAAGGTAAGAAGTCATGATTTCCCTTTCCATTCAAGTTTTTATTTCTGCCCCATAATATTTCGATAACCTCTTCTGACCTCACTTGTATGCTTTCTTTTGATGTCATACTTGTAGGAGTTGAAGGGTGGAGTCAAAAAGACGAAGATGCAAGTGTTCGTTGAGACCCGGAGGCCAAAGGCGAAGGATCTGGATCCCCTGAAACCCGTGGACAAGCAGTGGATCACCGACACCGCGAAGAAACAATATGAAAACTACTGCTCCAAGTTCAAGGAGGTCCACGGACCCGACTCTGATCCTTTGAAGGAGCCTTTCGACCCCATGTTGCTATGCTCGCGGGACAAGGCAAGCTGAATGGCCGGCCTTACATTGGCGGTGCTTCCTTCAATTCATCGGGCCTCCCAACACTTGCCGAGATTCGTGCTAGGCGTACGAGCTCAGCCCCCGAGATCGAGCGCCGCCCAAGGGTCGGACTTGATAAGATTGCTGCAATGGAGGTACTTGTTGTTTTTCAACCATCTTTTCCACTATTGTACATGTTTGCATCGCCATGACCGCATCTTTTCATGTTGCAATCCTCTAGGCTGAGGTTGAGAAAAATAGGAAGGAGGCGGCGGAGGCTACAACGAGGGCGCAGGCTGCAGAGGAGAACAACAGGCAAATGCATGCACACATGGCCCACCAACAAGCATGCCTCCAGGCCCTTATGGCGGTAAGTGCTTCAACTTTTTCTTTCAACTAAAGCATGTGCTTCAACTTTGCATACTAACCCTCCTCTTCGGTTTGCAGGCGCTACCCGCGGCGACGCTTCCTTCTTTACCTCCTGTACCTCCACTAGTTGCCCCAGTCCTCTTGGTAAGTGCTCTTGGGACTAGGGGTAGTCCAAATTTATCACATGTTTGCTTACTCGTCTAATGGGATTAATAGGAGCAACGGTCGGCTAGATCCCACACTCCTTCGGATGCTCAAGCCGATGGAGAGAATGGTGGAGGTGGAGCTGCAAGTCCAACGGCCTCCAACAACCTCGAGCAACACTAGGTAATTAAGCTCAAGTCCCAAATGCTCAACATTTGAACACTCATGTCTTCAAACTAATGCTCACATTTTCAAACTTGTAGGATTGCATCCACGAGGCCTTCGATGAATTTAAGGGCTTGCTTGTCTTCAACTTGTTGGCTTGTGGATGATGTGTGAACAACCATTTGGCTGGATATATTTTGAACTTGTATTGTGTGCTTTATAACTTGTGGACTATATTTTGTGTACTTTTAGACAATATGTGATATATTTTGCTATATGTATTTCATTTTAATGTTCTGGGTGTTCTGGGTGTGCTGGGAGTGTTCTGGGTGTGCTATATGTATTATATTTTGCTATACTGTTTTTGCAAATGCAGGGATTTGCAAAAGCAGAAAAAATTTGCACCAAATGGTAACTTCGCCGGGTAAATCACTCGGCGAAGCCGTCTTCACCGGGCAGGGCACTCGGCGAAGGCACCTGTAGGGTGCCATTTGGTCACCTGGGAGTACACTTCGCCGAGCCTGTGTTGTTCGCCGAGAACCTCTCTCGGCGAAATGTGACCACCTGGTACCATTTGGCACCCACTTCGCCGGGTGTTTTCCCCACCCGGCGAACTTGGTAACCTCGGCGAACATTCCACCAGGCACTCGGCGAACCAGCACGCGGCGAACGTTCGGCGACGTCTTGGACAGGATCTCGGCGAAGACGGCACCCGGCGAAGATGCCCGGCCTCGGCGAACTTCCCGCGCGGCTCTCGGCGAAACCCACCCGGCGAACGTTCGACGACGTCGTAGGAAGGATCTCGGCGAAGTGAACTCCCGTCGAAGACGCCTGGCACTCGGCGAAGAGCATCACGGTGAAGATATTCGCCGGAGCCATGTGTTCAATCTTCGCCGAGTGTCGTAGCCTCCCCACCCGGCGACGTTCTGACACATCTCTGACGCCCATCTGACAAGGGATGGTGGCGATGTGCTTTTCTTCGCCGGGTGTTGGACAAAAAGTCTCGGCGAAGAGGTCGCCGTGCATCCCGATAAAAAGCACCCGGCGAAGTGTCGTCGCCGAGGCGATTTTCGCTGAGATGGTTCCGCCGAGAGCCTCTCTCGGCGAACCTGTCGCCGAGGCCAATGTCGGCTGTCGCCGGGTATTTTCCCCACCCGGCGAATGGGGTTTTCCTAGTAGTGATATATCCCGCTGTGGTCGGGCGGTGTCGGGAGCCGGTGCCAGCGCGAGCCGTTTTCTCCAGCGCCACCACTATTGATAACGTCGCTGCTGTGGAGGAGCACCTCGAACTCGCAGGGTTTAATCGGTTGGCTGTCCAGGACATAGAGGGCTTCGCGGCGGCTGGGGTCACCGGCGCGTGCGAGGGAGTAAGAGAGGCTGTAGCAGGAGTGCTTGGGCTTGTCGAAGGAGGGCACCACCTTGAAGGACCCCGCCTGGGCGTCGTAGAGCACGGAGCTGCCGGCCTCGTCCGTGCAGAGGATCTTGCTCTCGTCGCCGCCTCCCTCGCCGTACAAGGGCAGGAAGTGGAGCCAGCCGCTACCGGGACCGGCGAAGGTGGAGAGCTGGAACCCCGGCTCCTCCGGCGCTGGGATCGCCGACATGGGCTCCATCCACCACGGCGGCGACCCCTTGGGCGGTCTAGCCTTCTGCCTGGTGTTCCGGAGCGCTGCCAGCGCCGCCTTGGCGTCCGAGGGGGATGGGTAGAAGAGGTGCTCGTTGGGATCGATCCGCCTCAGGGTGTACACGCCGGACTTCTCCATCACTACGTTCAGCAGCCGCCGCGCCATTAGATCTGTTCTTGTTCTTTGACTCAAGATCGATTGACCTTTTGCTGACCTGACAATGGACCGGCTGGTGAATGTTACTCCTAACGTTTTTTTTTCTTCAAGTTTGTACCGTAACTTTTTTTTTTTGACAGATACCGTAACCTTTCGTATGGATGTATTATTCCTGTCTATTTGCTCTTTGCCTCTTTTACAGTTTCAGACCCTCAGTTTTCTAAGTGAAATTGGGAACCCTTATGACAAAAAATATTTCTGGACGAAATTTGAAGATCTAAATGGGATCTTAACATAATAGAATAGATAGAAAACAAGAATATAACCTCTTTTATTAAGAAATGAGATAAAATAGTTCTTACAATAAAAAAGGGTAACATGAATGTTTTCAGTTTAAGTTAATCATGAAATATACAACTTTCAAGATAGAAGTTTACCCAAAAATAGTTATACCTGACCGAAAGAATGCCCTTAGACGACCACAATTATATATCCGATTCTAATAATATCTGGGCCGATTTTTATTCTTACCCGTCTCGAGCCGGCCATTAAGCATAACGGACCGTGTTGAACCCTGAGATGGCTTTACTTTGTGGCCGTCTCTACAAACATGATACTAGTGGAGACGGCCGTGATTACCGTCCGCCTCAAGGATTGTACAGTCGTGCAGTATTATCAACCAAATCTAACTATATGAACATTTAGAGCCGGTTTGTATTAAAAATCGACTGAACCGCCCGCTCCAAGTGGCTTACATTCATGATATTATGTTTCGGCTCCATAGTTGTCCTGTTTCGGAACACGGACACCGGGGGTGGCGACCACCCCTGTTTGTTCGGTAGAAGGGCGCGAGGTGCTTCGAAATCAGTTTCTGGAAATGAGCACGAACACACGAGTTTACCCAGGTTCAGGCCGCGTCGCCGCGTAATGTCCTACGTCCTGCTTGTCTGGCTTGATTGATGTCGAGTGATGAAGTACAAAGTGTTGCTCACAACCTTCTCTTCTACGCTTGAGGACTTTCCGAGCTCCACCTCGGGAAGGTCTCCGAGGTGGGATCGTCAAGCCCCCGAGCTATGTGTTTTCTATTGAGAAGTGTTGTTTGCCCTCCCCCTCTCTCCGTGGCCTTGGGCCTTTTATACCGTCAAGGGGACACCACAAGTGGCCGCACTAGAAGCTTCCCGTCGTGGCGTGGCACGCGTCAAGCCACTCCTCCAAGTGGCAGCTCTCTGCCGTTCTCGTGACGCCGTTCAAGCCGCGCTGCCTTCCATGCTGCTGCCTCCGCCGGGCCTGAGACGACGGCCAGACTAGTCTTGTCCTCGGGCTGTGCATCGCGCCGAGCCCTATGCCTGTTCGGATGAGACGGCGTGCCAAGTCTTGTCGATGGCTCGACTACACCGGGCAGGAGGCATGTGTTGTCTTGTCTCTGAAGCCTGCTATGCTTCCTTCCCTGCGAAGCTACCCCGGAGCGGCCACGCAGGGATCTCTCGCCATGCGGCATGCCTTTGGTCTTCTCTTTCCTCCTGGTGGAGAGGGTGCTCCGTCCAGGCTCCGAGTGCCAGGGTGGTCCTTCTCGTGAGCCCCGGTCCCTCGGTGAGTTTTGGGCGCCAAAACTCCTGCTCCCGAGGGACGGGTTTTCCGTCTCCGGGACCCCAGGAATCCCCCAGTTCCGGGACACCGACAATAGTGATGCCAAAGGGGCACACTGTGCCGACGCTTGCCAGAGAATCGCAGGGTCTGACAAAAAGTCAGGATATGTTATAGTATGTTCCATATACCACCAAATTTTGTCCATTTTCTGTACAATCTAGTTCTGATACATACAACATTTATAAAATTAAAGGACAATAATAATTATACATGCATATAGGAAATTGGGAACATGAATGTTGAAACCGGCACTTTATCATTTTCTCCATGTTCATCATCATAGTAATATACTCACTCCGTTCACAAAAGGATGTCTCAATCAACTTTAAATTTAGATGTGTCTAGACCAAGGTTTTGCTTACCGGTCGGTAATTCTGGTTACCGCCCGGTAACCGAGTTTCCCGACCACACACGGAAACGTGCTTACCGGCCAAAAAATCCCGTTATTATTTGAATTTAAACTACAAAACCTTCTAAATATAAAGTATCCTCGTAGTTTGATCAGTCCTACAGGAGTAGCCTGGTGGCAGTGACCTACTTTTGTCTTCTGCAGGTTTCTTTTTTTTTTGCGAAGTACAAGGAGCCGAAACTAGTTCAGCACAATTACAGAAATGTCCTTACAGAAAAGAGAAATTACAGTCCAACCCTCCTGTAACTCAACAACTCCGGCATCCATGGCGCCATCGATGACGCACCGCCGCTCCTACTCTCCTCATCGCCTTGGAACAAGAGTAGTCCCCGAGCAAGCGGGAAGTTACCAATCGTCGGCCCGAAGGACCTACGCCGGAGAACGCCTTCGTCGTCGAACTGCCGAACTGCATCAGCTCCTTGCACGAAACCTTCAACTGCGGCCAAATCCGCCGTCCTGCCACGGACTCCGGCCAGGGGAAATCGAGACCAGCAGCTCCACAGAACCGCCAACTCGATGAAGGTAGCAGACCGACGCCGGAGCTCCTGGGAGCGCCGCCATCGACGGGGAAGTCCACGACCTGCAAAACCAGAACAGCCGCGCCTCCGCCGCCCTGGCGCTGCTGGCTGGAAGCCTAAGTTCGCCTACACTATGTACACGGCGCGAATCGGGGTTCCCTCGTCCTCCCGCCGCCGGAGCGGCCGGCGGAGGGCGAGGCAGCCGCCGATTCGGCGCCGGCGAGGTGGAAAACCTAGGTTCGCTCACAAATCCCCTCTCTGGGTACTGTAGACGGAGAGGTTCGGTCCAAGGTGGCGTTGTCTTCTGCAGGTTTCGGGTTCGAGTCCTGGGCTCGTATAATATTT
The DNA here is from genome assembly GCA_947311845.1 of Poa pratensis. Classification (NCBI taxonomy): domain Eukaryota; kingdom Viridiplantae; phylum Streptophyta; class Magnoliopsida; order Poales; family Poaceae; genus Poa; species Poa pratensis. Next base: position 153,458,143 of record CAMZMU010000052.1, read on the forward strand.
TTGAGAATTAAGACAAGTTTTTAAGTCTTTGCAAGTTTAATCCCCTCAATTATGCAAAAATGTGTATACCAAAGTTCGAACCAGAGACCTGCTAAGAGCATAAGGAACGTTGCTGAAGCTTGACCGCTGCGCTACTATAACGGATGCGTTAAATGCAGCTTACTCTGATAAAACCTTTGCTGAAAAAATTTTAATTCGAAATTTGGTTTTCAAATTCGTCCGGTAATCATCCGGGATTTCTCGGTTACGGAATCCTGAGCCCCCTCGGGAATTTTTTTATTTCGGGAACCAAAACCTTGGTCTAGACATAATTTAGTGTGTAGAGAAATCCAAATTTAAAGGTTGTTGAGACATCCTTTTGTGAACATGGAGTTTTTTTTTATGCACATACAATCCCACAATTCACTCCCTAGTTTACAATTGGGATCGAAAAATTCCGACCATAGCAATCTACCATCGCTCCTTAGCTTTTAGTAGAGATAACGCTAGGGGACTCCCGCTCTTAAACCGGTAATGCACGCGTGTCGTTGCTGAGTTGCTCGTGCCTACTTCGGGCCGCGATTGCTTCGTGCGTAGTTCCGTGTTCTTTTGCCGTATACGGACCAAAAACGATGAATCAACCGGGGACCTGGTTTCGGCAAAACGGTCTCCTGGTTTAACCTATTCGGGATAGTTCATTGTTTGTGTACTACGTCTAAATTTATGATTGAGTTTGTGAAGGAAATGAACTACTCCACTAGTAGCTTCCACTGGCCGGCCGGTTTTAACTGGTGTTAGCTATCGTGCGTCCACAACACTGACCGTGGTTCACCTTGCATTTCATTATTATCGAAATCATTACCCACACAAGCTAGCTAAGCTGGCGCCGATCGAGATCACGAGTAGCAGGAGTAAACACGTTCGCACAGGAAGTTAAATCATGTACCTGTCCTTGACACTGTATCTAAGTCTAGGGTTTCAGGTCAGATAACTCGATCGATCGACGTGCTGACATGACATGCATGGCCAAGCAACTAACTGCGGCCAACTGGGCATGGCTTGCAGCGAACGGACGCCACGACCCAACGAGAAGTTACATTACTCTTAAGATAAGCTGCGATCGATGCAAGGGAATAATGGTGCAGGGGCCCGCAGACGAGACCGCGATCGATCATTGTACTGTTCAATTATATGCAGCGCTCTCATCCTTTAATACATTGATTAGATACAGATGCGCGCCGATCGTGTCGTGGAAAGTTAAGTACCCATGTTGAGGCGGCTCTCTCGCCCTCTCACCAACAGAAGTATCCCTGGCAGCCATGATCCAGGCCAGGCAGCGTTCAATCTTTCATCACTAAACTGGACCTACATTCAGAGATAACGCTAGAGATCGAAGACGTACAGAAGAGATGTTTGCAGTGTACTGTAGTACAGTAATTATGATGGAGGAGAAGCACGGGACTGAATGTGTCGGTGCTCGTGCCAATGACTTTGCCTAATTCTGACTTTGCCGGATCCTCTGACTTTCTAATTCTTTTTTTTTTTTGACATTTTCCACCTCTATTACCTCCGAACCAAATTACAATCGTTTTGTACAGGGGTGCTAATCTGACTCGGAAACGAGTGTAGCCAGAAACCAAGAGTACCCTCTGCACGCACCAGCTTAGCGAGCTCATGAGCTACAGTATTACAAACTCTTTTAACATGAAACAACGAGAAAAATAACACATTCTCCTTAATATGGCTTATCCTCCTAAAGATGGCGCAAAGTCTGGATAGATCTTGTCTCCCCGCCTTCACTCCCATGATCACAGCCTGACTGTCAGTTTCAACAACAACAGGATGAATATTCATCTCCATGCACCTTGTTAAGCATCTCAGAAGCGCCATCGCCTCAGCTTCGTCAGCATCAGAGCAAGAGGGAAGGTTTTCCGCCATGGAACAAATCACAACACCATTATGATCTCTCACAATACCACCCATAGTAGCTTGTCCAGTTTCCTGGATAAAAGAAGCATCAGTATTTAGCTTTAGCATACCCATAGCAGGGGCAGTCCAGCGTTTATTAGCAGCAACTGGAACCCAGACTTTATCCACGCGATTTGTCCTAGCCGTGGGAGTCTTCTTCGATTTTCCTTTCTTGTCTAAGGCAAAACCAGCAGAAAACAGGGTCTGGGCATAATTTTGTAAGAAAACCGCTGATGCTTCAATTGTGGCACGACCATCTTCATGGATTATGTTGTTCCTCAGATGCCAGGCACGCCATAACAATAACAGGATGAATGGGTGTTGATCTGGAGAAGAATTGCTAAAAGCAGCAGCAACCAATCTGGACCAGTGTAAATAAAATGCTCTTCTCCAGGAATATTCCACACTTCTGTCATTTTATTTCTTAAAGCCCTTGCTTTTGTACACATCACAGTAGCATGAAAACTGCTTTCTTCTCCGGTACCACAAATACCACAAGTACTGTCGACCTCCAACGTTCTCCTCCATTTATTCTTTTTTGTAGCGAGATTATCAGATGCACATCTCCAAGCAAAAATACGGATTTTATTTGGTACTTTACATTTCCAAATAAAATTCCATATATTTCTCGGGTCATCACCAACGCTGCTACTCCCCGAAGTGCTTTGGGTATTTCTAGCCAACTCAAAAGCAAGCTTGTAAGCGCTTTTAACTGTGAATATTCCAGAATTTTCACAATGCCAAGCCGGTGTGTCTCCATCAACTTCCATAGGCCTTAATTTAAGAATATCATCAGCATCATGTGGTAGAAAGATATCTCTAATCTTCTCCTCATTCCAACTTCTGGTTCCTGGAATAAATAGTTCCTTCACCTTTCTACACCTGGTGGAATGCTTGACATTCATGATTGTCATAGGCATTCTCCGTGGCAGCCAGTTATTTCTTTGAAAGTTCACCAACTCTCCATCTCCGATTCTCCAGATAATTCCTTTTTTTAGAAGCTCCAGCCCATGTTCAATTCCCCTCTAGGCTGGGGATGCATCAGTAGCAAAAACAGTGTCCAGAAATCCCCCATGAGGGAAATATTTAGCTTTCAATAATCTAGCACACAACGTATCCGGGAACTTCAGAATTCTCCAGACCTGTCTTGCCAGCAACGCCTGATTGAATAGTCTGGCATCCCTAAAACCCATGCCGCCCTTAATTTTTGGCATAGTTAGATTATCCCAAGCTGCCCAATGAACTTTCCTCTGATCTTCATATTCTCCCCACCAAAATTTGCGGATGGTTTTCATGTAGTCCTCATGGAAGCTTGCTGGTAATTTAAAAATGCTCATGATATAAGTGGTCAGTGCTTGTGCAACTGATTTTACCAGGGTTTCCTTTGCCGCCATGGACATATGGTTCTCATTCCATACATTTAGTTTCTTTGAAAACTTTTCCTTTGTAGGTTGGAACTTCCCCTTCTTCATCCTTCCTTCAGGAGTTGGAAACCCCAGATAGTTTTCCTCAAAAGTACTTTGTTGCACATCCAAAGTATTTTTTATAGCTGCCTGAACTGAATCCGGACATACGCTACTGAAGAGGATGGAACATTTACCAGCACTTATAAGTTGTCTCGTGCATCTTTCATAAAGCTGTAGAGCCTCCTTAACTTTATGAGCTTGCTGACTATTGGCTTGGAAGAATAAAAGGCTATCATCAGCAAACAGAAGATGTGATATCCCCGGAGCAGTTCTGCAGATTTTCAAGGATTTAATTTCATCAAGGTACACAGCTCTCTCCAGAATTTTGGACATACCATCCGCCACAAAAAGGAAAAGATAGGGAGACAGGGGATCTCCTTGTCTTAATCCCCTTGTAGGAATAATCTGCTCAGACAACTCACCATTCAGTCTAACAGTATATCACACTGATTTAACGCATTCCATAATTAACTTCACAAAAGCAGCATGAAAACCCAATTTTAAAAGGGCCTTTTCAAGGTAGCCCCGGTCAACTCTATCGTATGCTTTCGATAGGTCTAATTTATAAGCACAGAAATCATTCCCAGGTTTCTTTCCCCTCTGGATATGGTGAAAGCATTCAAAAGCTACCAAAGCATTGTCCGTGATCAGTCTGCCTGGTATGAAAGCACTCTGTGTATGGGATATCAAACCATTAAGGAAAGGTCTCATTCTATTTACCAGACACTTTGAGACAACCTTGTAGACAACATTACAGAGAGAGATAGGTCTGAAATCCTTCAATTCAGCAGCATCGTTCGATTTTGGTATTAAAACAATGACTGTGTCATTCACTCCTTGCGGCATGGTTCCTTCAGAGAAAAAGCTCTTGACAGCTTTAATGACATCTGCTTTCAGTGTTAGCCAGTTCCTCTGGAAAAACCTAGCTGGGAAGCCGTCTGGGCCCGGAGCTTTCAGCGGACCAATTTGGAAAAGAGCATCAGAAATCTCCTCATCACTGTATGCTTTCAGTAACGTTTCATTCATATCTTGCGTGACCTCTAGTTGAATAATATCAATCAACTCGGTCGGATTCACCTCTTTATCTTCAGTGAACAGCCTTGAGAAGAAAACCTTTGTATACTTCAGCATTTCCTCTTTACTTTCAAGGATTTGGTTATCTTCTGTTTTCAAAGAATGTATGGTATTCTTTTTTGCTCTCCAAGTGGCTCTTCTATGGAAAAAAAATTGTGTTTTGGTCCCCCTCTTTCATCCATGAAATCCTGGACCTTTGTCTCCACATCATCTCCTCTCTCAGGAGTAATTCATCTAGTCTGGCAGTGATATGTTTTATTTCAACTTTGTTTCTCTGTGGATTATGCCTGTATAGCCAATCAAGCCTGCTTCTTAACTTTTTGCTCTCTTTATCCACCCTGCCAAATTTTTCTTTACTCCAGTATTTCAGATTCTTCATTGTTGTCTGCAAATTACTCTTGATATCAGCAAGATTTTGAGCTCTGCTACATCCCGCCCAGGTAGTAGCAATTTCCTCTTCCAGTGAGTCATCCCTCTCCCACATGTACTCATAGCGTTGAATACGTGGGTTTCTAACTTGATTTTCCCTCTTACTCAAATCAAGAACCAAAGGTAAATGGTCTGATCGGGAAGACATTATATGACTGACAGTAGCAGATACGAACAGGTTGCTCCAAGCCTGGTCAGCTACAGCTCTATCTAGCCTCACCTTCACATTATTCCTGCCTTCCTGTTTATTATTGAAGGTCCAAGGTACTCCTCTGTACCCTATATCATGCAAATCGCAGAACTGAAAAGTATCTCTAAACTCCTGCATCCTGTTTTCATTCCTTCTAGTATGAGATAAATGCTCACTTTGTCACAAAACCTCATTGAAATCACCTAGCATAAGCCAAGGCAGCCCAGTACCTCGGTTTATTTTTATTCTTTTTAACAATTTCCAAAATTCAGGTCTAAGTTGTGCACACGGCTCTCCATAAACAAAGGTGTTCCTGCACTTTATTCCCTTATCATCCTCGATGATTACATCAATATGGTGGATACTAAAATTGATAAGGTCTACTTTTACATCATTGTTCCACCAAAGAGCTAGACCACCTCCCTTCCCCTGTACACTAACAGGGAAACAATTTGAGAAACCGAGGCGTCTAAAAGTCCTCTCCACCAGCTGCTTATTCTGTCTTGTTTCAGCAAGTAACACCACACTCGGGCAGTACTCTCGCACCAGGCGAGCTAATTCCTGAACTGTACGAGGCTGCCCCAAACCTCGACAGTTCCAGAACAAATAGATCATTGCTCCTGCCAGGCGCTCACATTAGCGCCCGACAGTGGACCGGTAGCCCCAGGACCGGTTGCTTCCTTTTCCTCCATGCTTGCCAAAACATCCTTCCACTCCCTCCATCTTCATGAACTTCCCCTGTTATGTTATCAGCAGTGTACATTTCAGCTCTCTGCAAGGTTCTCCTCTTGGCTTGCTGTTGCCTGTCCTCATCATCATCATCTTCCTCTGCCATTGTACGCACTCTGCTTTCATCCCAGCTTGGAGGGTTTGCTGGTTCTATCATCAATTGAGTCTCGTTACTGCCTGATTAACATCTGTAAATTTCTTCCGTTTCCTCCCCACTACTCGAGCCGTTTGTAATAGCTCATCATCAGCATTAATTCCTCTCATAACGCTCACATTACTCCCCCTTGACAGTGGTGGCAGCCCACGATCAGGAGGGCCATTATGGTCCTCATCAAGGTGGCTGATTACCTTCCATCTCTTACGGATTAGACGGAACTCTCGGATTTTAGACTGCAAAATTGTATCAGTAAACACTCTCTTCTGAACTGATTCTGCTACTATTTCCTCCAAGAAGTGGCAACTGAAAGAATTGATGTGATTGAACAAAACTATTTCGCTGGAACCATCAATTTCAGAACAGAATGAAACTATTTCGCTAGAGCCAACACTTTCAAAACCAGACGAGCTGCTACTGTTGCACGAATTAGCCTGAACCAAGACCGTCTGAACCTCTTCTAGGGCTATTACAGTAGAACCAACAATTTCAGAACGAAATGAGACTATTTCGCTAGAGCCAACAATTTCAGAACCAGACGAGCTGCTACTGTTGCACGAATTAGACTGAACCAAGACCGTCTGAACCTCTTCCAGGGCGATTACAGTGACCCTGGTGTTGTGGGTGGACAGAAGAATCATACGGACTGGATTGGTGCTTACCGGGGGTGGTATTGGGGTTGATTCCGCACCAGCGTGCCTGGAGAGGAAGGCGGAGGCACGCTGCCGAAATCTCTTGATTGCGTCGGAGGGGTTGCTGGAGTTGTGGACGACCTCTTTCGCTCTCCGCAAGAACTCCGGTGGAAGGAATTTGCTTTCTCTGATTGGGGGTGGGGAATCGGGTTGCTCTCATCTTCAATCTCGATCCTGGATGGTGGTTTTGTATCGGAATCTATCTGGTTTTTGGAATCGCCATTGTTGTCGCCAGAGAGGCGAAGCGTCGGCATGTCTCTATTCGCCTGCCTAAGCTGTCTGCGATATTGAAACTACCGGGTCCCATGTGTGATGAGCCCACGTGTCAATGACACAAAGTCTTGAGAGAGTTTTTTTAGATACAAGGCACAAAGTGCCCAGCTTTAAATTAATAAAGCCACAAACGGCCAGGTTTTGTTACAGGATGTAGAACCAGCTTACAAACATCGAAACTCAAGCAACATAGAAACAAAAATTAAAGCACAACTTGAAGAAATCGATGTCCTCGCCGCGAAGTCACCAAGGAGCGGCAGCACCGGTTGAAGGATCCGTCGGCTGCTTGACAGAGACCGCCTTCTGCACATAGGTTGGGGGTGGCAGAGTCCCTTCCATTTCTGACGCCGAAAAGGGAACCCTTCCCTCTCATCCTGGCTCGAAGGACGCCACACCGTCGGACGCCGGAGGCGCTCCCCTGAGCTATGGAGGGCACTGCGCACAAGGCCAACACAGGCAGAAGCAATAGACCTCGCCGAAACTGACATACCTACAAGGTCGGGCTGCCAAAGTCTGAAGATGACGAAACCGAAGAGGGTAAGCAGGGGTCATGATCGCCGACGAAGAAGGGGCATGCCTCGAGATGTAGACGACGAACGCGAGAAGAAGCCTGAAGACAACATAGAAGCTCCGGCTCTCCGCAGCCTCAGCAAAGCTATCACAGGGGAGGAGAACCCTTTCTCCTCCCGCCCAGTATCGAGGGCGCCGACCCGCCAGCAGACAACAGCAAAGGAGGGCAGAGAGCTCGTCTGAAGAAGGTCACGAACCCACAAACTCGCCGCAGCCGGAAGCACTCTGTGAACCACCATCAGCCACCTACCCTCGATGGCATCTCCACCGGCACCCATCGTTCCCCTGACAACGCTGACGAGGATATACCAAACGGGTACCCTACCATGTGGGTACCTGATGCACGTGATGACTAAAGCCCAATTGTCAACAGTCCGATAAAGCCCAGCGAGGAAGGCCCAAGACGAAGATTGCTTCCCAAGTTAGGCATAGTCGGTTATAGTTTCCTTATCTGTAAAACCTAGTCGGTTACATACCCGAGACCCAGCCCCCTATATAAGTGCTGGGAGGGTGGCCGATCAAAGACAGGCAATACCAGAACCTCCAAACCCTAGCGAGATTAACCCCTTGCTGACCCTTGTAACCGCAGCATATTCCACAATCAATACAGACAGGCAGGAAGTAGGGGTGTTACCTCAGTCGAGGGCCCTGAACCTGGGTAAATCCCGCTTGTCAGCCGACGATTCTACTAACACTACGCATTCTCTACCACATAAATCTAACCCTAGGTACTCAACTATGGGTATTGCCGAGGACACCCCTCGTCAATTGGTGCCGTCTGTGGGAACATGTAGTGTTGGATTCACAGTTTCGCCAGTTCCATCTTCAAACGGCAACTCACCGGCCACATCCGCAAACGACAACTCACCGGCAAGCTCGACTAACGTCGGATCATCGGGCGAGCACAAGATCGCGTCACCAAAACGGATCAAACCGTACTCGCCAGAAGCTCAAGAGGCCTTTGCCAGCCTCGACTCAGGTTTGGATCTGATTGTTGGAAAGCACAATTTTTTTGTCGATAAGTTTGGTGTGCAGGACTTGACAGATCCAATCGCGGCTGAGACACTCGACGCTCCATCGACTAGGATTGCATCGCCAGCAGCTATGGATCGCCAGCCTCATCTATGTCAACCCGAGAGTTCAACGAGCTCATGGCGTAGGAAATCCCAGATGATGAGGTACAGTCCACCTATCAAGTTGGCACAGTCGAACACGCCGAATCACTCGACATGGTTCTCGACTACATGCAAACTGAAGACGCAAACGACAGTATCTGCCTCGCCGATTTCGGCGGACCAGAGATCCAAGCAGATCACGAGTTCCTCTCCAACAACGAAGACAATCCTGAGCAGACACTCGAAGCATACGTCGACACCGACGCCCAGATCAGCAGAAGCAACAACTCTGACATGAGCTTGGACGATGAGTTCGAGTCCATGACTGGCATAGACAGCACATACACATGTCCTCCGATCATACCTCGTCAGGTCTGCGTTGCGTTCAGCGCAGAGACCTCGGCAGCAGCAGCCAGTCGAAGACCCACGGAGTTCCCGTGCACGGTCACATTACCAGATGGCGTATCAACAATGACCATCATGGCCGAGATGGCGTCAAAAGTAGACAAAGTCATCAAGGAGTGTACAATGATGCCAGCAGATGCAACCCCAGAGGAGATGATGGCGTACAACTACTTCAACTGGCAAGAGACGATGCGCCTAAATCAATACAGAGCAACACTCGAGGAACGCAGAAAGCAAGCCAGTATCTCGAGTGCGCGAAGGAGGCAGCTATCCCTCGGTTCCACAGGTGGGACAGAGCCCAGGCACAGATCGAGATTTGCCAACCTCCCAGAAGGAGAGGGATCGGGAATTGCTCATAACTTAGAACACTCGTTCATGACGCTGGATGCAGACGGAGTGCTAGTACCCAAGACAGCCGAAGGTGCCTTGCTCTCAATCGGAGCTTACCTGAAAGCAACTGCACCTCCAGCAGGCGATCCGGCCGCGGTAGCGCATCAGCAGCAGTTAAAGGCGCTCGCACTCGCAGCAAAAGGCTCCAAACGGGGAAAAGCAGAGAGCGTAGCAGGAGCCGCTCACGACATACATCGCGAGATCATCGCAGTCGCAGCCCTCACAAGAGCAGCGCAAGAAGAGACTCAAGTCGCCGTCAATCACGGAGCAGATCCAGAAGGTATGACAGCAGCGATTCGGGTGACAACCGCGACACAGGACCTTGCGGAGCTCAATGCTTCACTCGACGCATCCGCGAGGCCAGGATGCCCAAAAATTCGGGCTACCCACAACGCCAAAATTCAACTGCAGGCAAGAGCCTTCAGGCTGGCTCGAAGACTATAAGCTAGCAGTCGCGTGTCAAACAGGAACAACTACAACAGCGTTACAGTACATATAGCTGATGCTGGAGGGCACAGCTCGCGACTGGCTCAAAGCATTACCCGAAGCATCATACGACTCCTGGGACCACTTCCGGGAGGACTTCATCAAATATTTCGATCCTCTATGTGAGCGGCCCAAAACATTCGAAGAACTAAGGGCTTGCATACAGAGATCCGACGAGACACTCAGAGCGTACATCAGACGATGGACAGCAATCCGCAACTCAGTAGGCACAATCTCCGAAGACAGAGCTATGGATGTCTTCACCCAGGGAGTCTTTCGGGAGGACTTCAGAGAGGCACTCGGCCGCCAAAAGCCAAAATCCATGGAAGAGCTCATGAAAATAGCAATCGAGTGGGCAGATGGAGAAGACTCCATAAGGGCTAAACGCCCAGTCTCTCCGTGCGATCGTGAAGACCGTCGAGATAGTCGAGATCACCGCGACAGCTACAGAAAATGATAGACGACGCAAACGCAAAAATCGTTACAACGACAATGATAGGGTCAAATTCATGGCGGCTGGTTTTTCCCAACCATAGGATAATCAAGCCAGAGACAACAGACGACCAGATGAGCGTCGCGACTAGGGGTGGGCATAAAAACCGAAGACCGAAAACCGAAACCGAAAAGACCGAGACCGAAACCGAAAAGACCGAGACCGAAAAGTCCGTTAGAAATTTGGGTAGCAAATTAGAAAAGACCGAAATTAAATCAGAAATTCGGTCATCACTTATAAATAACCCGAATAGACCGAAAGACCGATTTTATTTTATTTTGAGAGAATTATGTATGGAAACAACCAAATTTGTGTGCCAGCCTAGTTTATGTACATCTAGTCTATAGGCCCAACTACTGAACCAAGCGTACCATCTAGTCTCTATACGCAACAAGTGAGTATACAAGCCCAGTGTAATGTAGATTCTCCCGTGCGCGAGAGACCCAGTCGATCTCTTCCCGCTTTCCTAGTACCGGGCGTCAATTCCGCTTCTTGCGCACTAGATTTTGGTCTATTTGGTCATGACCGAAGACCGAACCGAATAGACCGAAGACCGAATAACAGAAAACCGGAAAGACCGAATTTATTACGGGTATCATTTTCTAGATGACCGAAATTGTTAAAGACCAAAAAGACCGAACCGAACTAACCGAAAGACCGAACGCCCACCCTTAGTCGCGACAGTCGAAACAACAATCGCCGAGACGGACGGAGCGATGACCGTCGCGACAGTCGAACTGATGATCATCGTGACAGCAGAGACCGCGACCAGCGCACTGGCAACTATAGGAGGCAAGAGTGGCGCAGACGCACAGACACGCGGCCAGAAAGGACATTCGAAGAGAAGATGGATGACTATTGCAGATTCCACCTATTCAAGGGAGACGATGGAAGATTAATCTCCAATCACACCATGAGGAATTGCAGGGAATTTGACCAAATGGCGATGGACTACATGATGAAAGTCAGAAGGGTTGCACCATCGACTGTTCAGCCAGTCCCTGCCGCAGCGCCACCAGCACAGCCAGTCCCGGCACTCCCAGCGCCAACATAGCATAGTGCGGGAAGCCAAGTCGCAGGAGCCATACACCACATACCACAAGTAATAGAAGATCAGTATCCGAAGCCTCAGGGACAGATGTACATGATCCAAAAAGGGCGTCCCTCTAACAGGCAGCAGAAGTTGCACACTCGACATGTCAACATGGCAGTCATGGCACCGCCAGCCATGCCAGAATACCTAAGAGGATCCGAGACTCCAATCGCGTTCACGCGGGAGGACCACCCACCATCAGTCTATCGACCGGGTCACGCAGCCCTGGTACTCGACGCTCAGATTGGTGGATACGCCATGACCAAGGTCTTCATGGACGTAGGCAGCGGCATCAACATCATCTTCGCCGACACGCTACGCAGGATGAACAGGTCAGTCGAAAACTTGCCCGAGTCCACAAACACCTTTCATGGTATTGTTCCAGGTAAAGCTGTTCTCCCCAAAGGCAAAATACAACTCGACATCACATTCGGCGATGCAAGTCACTTCAGAACAGAATCGATTGAATTTGAAGTCGTCGACTGGAAGTCACAGTACCATGCCATACTCGGGTGCGCAACGTTCGCTCGGTTCATGGCAGTGCCACATTACGCATACCTCAAGTTGAAAATGCCAGGACCCAAGGGAGTCATCACAGTCAATGGAAACTTCCAAAGGTCAGATGCTTGCGACCGAGATTTCAGCAAAATCTCAGAGATGTTCGGTATGGAGCAAACTTTTGCAGAACTCTCTCACCAATGACCATACACTCATGCCTGAGCATAAGAAGCAAGCACTCGACAGGGCGTTCAACGCCACATATGACATAAGGAAGCACCAAGTCCACCCGACTGATCCATCAAAGACAGTCAGGGTGTCCACAGGCCTACCTCCCGCATAGGAAAGCGCGCTCGTCGAATTTCTCCGTGAGAACTAGGATATTTTTGCATGGTGTCCAGCTGACATGCCAGGTATTCCCAGGAAATTCGCCGAGCACTCTCTTCAACTTACTCCAGGCGCTAAGCCAGTTAAGCAAACAACACGTCGTGTCTCCGGTCCCAAAAGAGAAGCCATAGAGAAAGAAGTCGACAGGTTACTCAAAGCAAACTTCATTCGAGAAATCAAGAAATCAGATTGGGTGGCCAACCCTGTGCTCATCGAGAAGAAGAAAACAGCAGCTCTTCGAATGTGCATAGACTTCACAGGGCTTAACAAGTGTTGCCCGAAGGATCACTTTCCACTTCCATGAATCGACCAGATCATCGACTCCACCGCAGGATGAGCACGTTTATCCTTTCTGGATGCATACTCGGGGTATCACCAGATACGGATGAAAGTCGAAGACGAAGAAAAAACAGCATTCACAACTCCACTTGGAGTATATTGCTACACCACAATGCCCTTCAGGCTCAAGAACGCAGGTGCTACGTAGCAGCGTATGATGCAAAACTGCCTGAAGAAGCAAATTGGTCATAATGTCGAAGTGTGCGTAGATGACATAGTTATCAAGTCAAAGGAAGAAGGCACATAACTCGCAGATCTACGAGAAACTTTGATAGTCTCAAGAGTTACAACATCAAGCTCAACCCAGATAAGTGTACATTCGGTGTTCCAGCCGGAGAACTCTTAGGGTACTTGGTGTCAGCACGCGGAATAGAAGCGAACCAGGAAAAAATACTGGCCATACTCACATGCAAAGGCCTACAAAGCTTTACGAGGTGCAACAGTTAGCAGGTCGAGTGGCAGCACTCAGTCGCTTCATCAGCAAGCTAGGCGAAAAGGCGCTACCACTCTATCGACTGATGAAGAAGGCAGACAAGTTCGAGTGGACAGACGAAGCTGAAGCAGCCTTCGTCGATCTCAAGCGAATCCTCACAAATCCTCCAATCCTAGCGGCACCCGAGAAAAGGAACCATTGTACCTATACGTCTCAGCTACAAATCGAGTGGTGAGCACAGTCTTGGTAGTCGAACGCATGGAAGAGGGAAAAGCTCAAAGTGTGCAAAGACCAGTCTACTACGTCAACGAAGTCCTCTCCGCGTCCAAACAACGGTACCTGCACTTTCAAAAGCTGGCATACGCTGTTTTCATGACCTCCAGGAAGCTGCGCCACTACTTCACAGAGCACCCGATAACAGTGATAAGCAAATCTGCAATTGGGGACGTTCTCACAAACCCCGACGCAATTGGGCGAGTAGCAAAGTGGCTTATCGAGCTTGGGCCACTAGGAATCACATATGATCACCCGAAGGCCATCAAAGCACAAGTCCTACCTGACTTCACAACCGAGTGGATAGAAGCTCAACTGCCAGGAGTTCCTGATGTATCTAACTCCTGGACAATGTACTTTAATGGGTCCAAGAAAAACGAAGGCGCAGGCGCAGACGTCATACTCATATCACCCAAGGGCGATAAACTCTGCTACGTCTTGCAGATGGATTTCGAGTTCCCGTCCAACAACGAAGCAGAGTACGAAGGCCTGATCCACAGCATGCGAATGACCAAAGCACTAGGATGCACTCGACTGATGATCTATGGCGATTCTAACTTGGTCGTGCAACAAACGATGAAAGCTTGTGATGCCATAGCAGACAACATGATCGCATATCGAGACCTCTACAACACGTTGGAGGGTGGGTTCGATGGATGCGAGTTACGACATATTGGGCGAGAAAGTAACGAAGAAGCAGACAGTTAGCCAACATCGGTTCAACCAAAGCACAAATTCCACCAGGTGTCTTCTTGGAGCGCATTGAGCACAGGTCCATCAAAGCTCAGCGGCCTCCGCCTGTTTCGACTGCTACATCAAAGAGTAAAGCACCTAGTATAGAGGATCCGCCAGTCGAAGTACTCGTATGTCATGGTGATCTGACGATACCAGCATGGACTCAACCCTTCTTGGCATACATGCTCCGCGACGAGCTACCAGAAGACGCAACAGACGCTCGACGAGTCACTCGACGATCCAAAGCATACACCATAATTAACGGTGAGTTGTACAAACGCAGCGTCTCAGGTATGTTTCAAAGATGCATCGAATTCGAGGATGGCAAAGCAATACTTCGTGATATCCATGCAGGTACCTGTGGGCATCATGCCAGCAGTCGGTCACTCATAGCCAAAGCCTTCAGAGCAGGGTTTTACTGGCCTACAACACTCAAAAATGCGGAGGACATAGTCAAAAGGTGCATCGGGTGTCAGAAATTCGCCACCAGACCTCATGCACCCGCATCGGCGCTCAAAACCATACCATTGGCGTGGCCTTTCGCCCAGTGGGGGCTCGATATGGTCGGACCACTCAAAAAATCTTCACCTGGAGGGCATACTCATCTACTGGTGGTAGTAGACAAATTCACAAAGTGGATCGAAGCAGTCCCAATCACAAGCTCGACTGCCGCTACAGCAGTCAATTTCATAAGATCTATCGTATATCGCTTTGGCGTTCCAAACAGTATCATCACTGATAATGGCACAAACTTCACATCCAAAAAATTTCGTTCCTTCTGTAAAGAGTGGAACATCACGCTCAACTATGCATCAGTGGCGCACCCGTAGTCCAATGGGAAAGTCAAAAAGGCCAATGGTCTCGTATGCACGGGCATCAAGAAAAGGTTGCTGGTACCACTCAAACAGGCTGTAGGTGCCTGGGTCGATGAGCTTCCTGTTGTACTATGGAGCTTGCGTACAACTCCAAATGCATCAACCCAGTTCACACCATTTTTTTGGTCTATGGCACAGAGGTCGTGCTGCCACCAGAGGTGAAGTTCAGTGCACCCAGAGTCGAAGTATACGACAAAGACGACGCGAACGAGTCCCTCGAAGATTCTGCTGACTTACTCGAAGAAGCACGCAACACAGCACTTGCTCGCACGGCTGTTTACCAACAGGATCTGCGCAACTACCACAGTCGTCGACTGCGTACAAGGTCCTTCATGGTGGGAGACTTGGTACTTCGACTGAAGCAGAAGAAGGTGCACAAACTTGCATCTCCATGGGAAGGACCTTTCATCATTACGGAGGTCATCGATGGTGGAGCTTATCGACTGAAGCACGCGAAGACTGGAGAGATATCAAATAACCCATGGAATGTGGCGCACTTGCGTCGTTTCTACGCTTAGACTCCTCACTCGCCAATGTAATAGACCATAATGTCAAAAGGCCAGCAGGTTTCAGACGCACTCTTTCCCTTACCAGGGTACCTAAGGGGACTAGAAGGTTTTTAATGAGGCGGCTTGCTGGCCAATAGGTGGAATAAAGAAAAGTGTTCCTCTATGAGTTATTCGCATATTTTCCTATTTCTCCATGACCGAAGTCTCGGGGGCTGGGTCATAAACCCTCTCTCATAAAGCATAACAAATAAACACCCCACCCGAGTACTCGGGGGCTGGGTCATAAGTATGTAAACACAAACTCAGCCGTGCCCGAGTACTCGGGGGCTAGGTCTCAAAACAAACTGTTCTCAAAATCATATTTCCAATCAGTATTTGATTACACGGAAGCAAAGCAAAACCATATTAAGTCACCCTCACACACCTCACTCGATAGGCTCGGGGGCTGGATCATTACATAAGTTAAACAATACATTGTTTCACACACCCCACTCGACATGCTCGGGGGCTGGGGATTGGCGTATATCCTACTATACAAAGTATAAAGATTTACATTGGCTCATCTTTGATAGAGAGGTTAGAGCCAAGGAGTTGATCGTAAAAGCGCTCCACCAGCATGTTTGCAGCAGCTACAGTCCCGTCCAGTATAGCTGATCCAACTGCGAGCCAATCGCAGGAGGTAGAAGCTGCAAAATAGGCCGCTGGCTACGAACGTATGCCAGGGCAGCATTTGCTCCAAGCACAACTCTTTGAGTTATCGCTTCGCGGATTGAGTCTGCAGATTGAAAAAGGTCAACCAGCGCATGAATTCCCTGTGGCTATGGCTTAGTCGGAAACAAGTAATGGTTGATGCGCATAAACGCGCCCTGCCCCACTCGAGGAGAATGGCGCCACGAAACACTCGATCCTTCAGAGTGGCAAGCTTGCAGGCGCGGTACCTGTCCAACCAAAAATGCTAACGACCAGATGTTGATCATCAGTCGCATTGTTCAAACGTTCCTGGACACGCTCCTCTTCCTCTTGGAAGTTAAGAACAAAAACTGCAAAACGCAAGTCGAGTAAGCAAAAAAGGTGTGTCACAACTTGCGAATAAAGCCAAAGAACGATTCTCACCATCAAGTTGTCTGTTCACGATTTCTACTTCGCCAAGCAGATAATACTCTCGTTGGGTGGCATACGCTGGCATCCCCTTAAGTATTTTCAACTCAGTTTGGGCACTCTTTAGTTTTTGTTCCAGCTGTGCCACTTGTTTCTTCGCAAAAGCCAACACTTTTATATCATTAGCCACTTGAGAAGGCGTCCGAGTGTCAGTGCGAGGTTGTGAGGGCTTGGATGTCTCACGTTCAGGTGGCTGTCAAGATCATAAGCATAAAAATTCAGAGAATGATACAAATCAAAGTGATGCACAAGTACGCAGGTAAACAGGAATAGGTACATCATGGCATTCATTTGCATAGCAAAGTAGCAAAAGCACACACGGGTGTGAAAATTATATTTACAAAGTCATAAAAAGCCCTAGGCATGGGACACAGACTCAGACCTAGCCCTACGCGACTGCGACCGGGCAGCGATCTCATTTGATCTGCGCTCCATAGTGCGGATGCAAATGTCTGATAGTCGCACGTCTGCATCGGTCACACCCTTCAAAGACAACGGCTTCCCGTCTGACTTTTTGGGGAAGTCAGACAGGATAGTTTCATAGTCGATGGTTACGCCGTTACCAAGGAGTAGCTTGAGGGTGGACTCCGAGCCGCGTAGCATAAGATCATGAGCAAATGCTGCCATAGTCGAGGAGCCGGGCCAAGGACGTCTGCAAAGCCTTGAGCAGTCGCAGGAACTTCACTCGATGGAAGCACTTCCTGGAATACGGCGCCAAGTGTACTGGTGGAGGTAGCCAGAGAGTTCTTCGCGTGCATAATGGCGGCGTTCAGCTCCTCGAGGGCGTGGTCAAGCGACAAATCATCATTCGCCACATCTGCAGGTGCTGGCGCATCGGCAGTTCCTTCATATAGTCAAAAAGAGAACATGGGGAGTATTAGCAAAAGAGAAAGAAGAGAAAAGCACAAGCAAAGAAGAAGTTTTTACTAACCTTCCATAGCGAGTGTGAGGTTTGACAACCGTGCAGCATACTCCTTCTCGCACAAGGTAGCAGAGGTTCGGACCAAATCTAGCTCTTTCTTTGAGCTAGTTTGCTTATTCACGAGTTGTTCTCTATGTCCTTCAGTCGCTTCTCCAGATCAGCTGCCCGTTCCTCGGCCAATTTCTTGTCGCCTGGGATAGACAACAACCAGCTCAGTCGCAGGAACAATGAAAAGTAGGTGCATAAATTCGAATGAGGCTAGCATAACTTACGGCTCAGTTGGTCCAGGTTAGAACGAAGGGAGTCTCGTTCTTCCTCCATCTGGACATACGCCTTGCCTGATGCAACCATGTTGCAGAAGAAGAGCTGCAAAACACGCACAAGTCATATCAGCTAAGCAAAAAGGGCTTCGAGTATAAAGAAGTAAACAAAATTACTCACATGCTCAGCCCAGGAAGAAGTCTTGGAGACAGAGGTCCCAGCATCCATAGCAGAAGCATGCACTGTCTTGTCTGCATCAGTCGAGTCAACCACAAGGGTGGTTTTGGCGGCATCTGGAGTAGTCTGGGGAGGAGCCACAGTGGGTTCTTCTACGACTGGTGGTGAGCGCAGCTGCTCATCACCAGTGCTGCAAAAATAATAACAAAGGGCATAAGAGAAGCGTTACCAATCATAATGCAAACATAGGGATCATAGCACATACCTGTGCTCGTCCTCATCTGAGTCTGGTTCAGCTCCAATGGGCTGGCCTCCAAAGCTCAGAGGTCTATTCACAGTCAGGGGAGGGCGTGACGCCAGAGGAGAGATGCTCAGAGGATTGCCCTAGCAGGTGGGGAGGTGCCGGAGTCCTCGTCATATTTTTGCTCTGCACCTCCCGACTGAGAGCTCGAAGGCCAGGGACGGAGTAGTCGACGGCGTTTGGCTGAAGGCTCAGTCGCAGACTCGCCGTCCTTTAGCACCTGGTTCAGTAAGGTCATGAAACTGTATCCCATAGGCGTACAGTAATCCACGAACAAAGTCGTGCAGAGGAAGCGAAAAACCGCCCGGAAGGAACTCCACAAAACACACACGTTCACCGGCGCGGGGTTCAGGAGGTACCTCCCTGTTCGCCGGAGCACGAGCCGCAACCTGATCCGCCGGCGGCAGCAATCCTTGCTGGCGATATGACACCAGTTTCTTCTCGGTGACGGCGGATCTCCCCTAGTCACCAGAAACCTTCTTCAGCGCGGCGGCGGGATCCGCCGTGGCGGCCGCATCTCCCTTGCCCTTCCCCGCATCGGTGGCAGAGGAAGGGGCGGCGGCGCTCTGTCTCTTCTTTGGAGCCATGGCAGAGGGAGGGGCAGCAGGAAGCTCGGTAGCAGCAGCAATGGCAGGAAGCGCGCAAGGAGAAAGGAAAGATGGAAGCAAAGGAGGCAAATGGCAAGGCAAAAAATCTGCCAGGAAAAATGCCCTTATTTACCACAAGACGCACAAAAATCTCAACCGTTCATTCACGATCGTGGCAACACGTGGCGCGCGGAGAGGGCAACAGTTGCAGGCCACGCCGCCCACTACGCACAAGAAACAAGGAAGTAATAATCACGCAGCGAAAATTTCGCCACGTCCAGTCAAATCAGAACTGAAGCGGCGTCTTATGCGGTCAAACAGTGGCCCCGCGACGATACGTCTTGTCAAAATTCTGCGCGCACGCCAAATGCGTCATGCATGACGTCATCATCGGGCAAAGCCACGGGGAGCAAAGTGTTGCAGCCGAATAGTCATTCGACTGGATTAAACGTCACGAAGATTTTAAAATTCGTTGGTTTATAAAAACATATATTTCACATACTGTCAAATACAGGGTACTCCCATTGGAAGCGGGTAAATTTTTTTTTCGATTAACATATGCAGGAAATAAACGAAATTGAGATTATCCTCCATTACAAGTAATAAAGCACAATCTCGGAGGCTACTCCCATCGGGAGCGCTGTCGCGCACCCGATAAATTCAAAGGCAAAAAAAACAGTCGATACGTAACTCGACTCAGTCTAAAGCAGAAAAGCAAAAAGTCAAAAGAATTCCCGATTTACGTCAGTTGATGATGTTTCGGATGCTGCATACAAAAAATGCAAAGTTAAGACCCGCGATCAGTCGAGCAGGGCTGAGGACCACTCCGGCAGTGTTAAGTCCTTAAAAGTTTTCCGTGTCAGCAGACATGATGAAAATCCTGGCGGACGCGCTAGGTAGCAAAATTGAAACTGCGGAACGATTCAGTAAGACCTCAACAGCCTGAGTCGAGTCTGTCCAGTATGTTCCAGATTCAAGTCCGGGGACTCGAATTTGATTGAAGGCTAGTAAAGGTTTTGCCCAAAAGTGCAGTTAACTGGTCTCGACACATCGAGTAAAACCAGGCCTACTATATCGTAATCCCCTGGCAAAATCATGAAATTGCTCACAAGAATCTTCATAAGCATACGAACAAAAGTATGATGTGCATAGTCGAGTGAGTCCATGCCTGATTCTTCGAGTCAGCCAAGCACTCGGGGGCTAGTGACGAGGATATACCAAACGGGTACCCTACCATGTGGGTACCTGGTGCACGTGATGACTAAAGCCCAATATCAACAGTCCGATGAAGCCCAGCGAGGAAGGCCCAAGACGAAGATTGCTTCCCAAGTTAGGCATAGTCGGTTATAGTTTCCTTATCTGTAAAACCTAGTCGGTTACGTACCTGAGACCCAGCCCCCTATATAAGTGCTGGGAGGGTGGCCGATCAAAGACAGGTAATACCAGAACCTCCAAACCCTAGCGAGATTAACCCCTTGCTAGACCCTTGTAACCGCAGCATATTCCACAATCAATACAGACAAGCAGGAAGTAGGGGTGTTACCTCAGTCGAGGGCCCTAAACCTGGGTAAATCCCGCTTGTCAGCTGACGATTCTACTAACACTACGCGTTCTCTACCACATAAATCTAACCCTAGGTACTCAACTATGGGTATTGCCGAGGACACCCCTCGTCAAACGCCTCCAAGGAGGAAGCGACGCCCATGGCGGCGCCGTCGCCAAATCCGAAAGGATATTAGGTTTTCACCCGGGAATAGGTTCCGGGGTGAGGAGATCAAGCCCTCGACAGTGCCTCAAGGGGAAGGACGGCGCCCGGGGACGCCGCCACCGCCGTGGTCGGGCAAGTCGACCAGGGATTTCTCCCGGGCTCGATCTCACAACACCGGCACCGCCACCAACCACCGAACCAACCCCAAAGAAGCCAGCCACCGGATCTGGTGGGGAGGAGAGAGCAGAGAAGGAGGGAGGGGCTGACCTTCAGATCTGACGCAGGAGCACCGGAGCACTCACGACGGCACGACCACCACCCACCGCCACCTTGCCGCCCGCACGCCGAAGATGACGGCGCGCACCCGCGGGCGCCACTAGCCGCCGTAGTCAACGCCGCCTCGCCTCAGAGGCCGCCGCCTCGACGCTCGAAACTCCCCGCCAGGGCAGCGGAGCAGCGAATCCCCGCCGCCACCTTCACCGGAGGCGACGCGGGCTTGCCCGGCAGCCTCCTCAGGTAGCGGCGAGGGGTGGGGAGGGCTAGAAGAGGGCGGCGGCGGAAACCCTAGGGCGCCCCCGAGTCGCCTCTGGAAAGACGACGCGAGGGAGAGGGAAAAAAAGTTATTCTAACTCGTCTTGAGAGAGTTAGGGTTGACAAAGTTAGAGGATCGGCGTGGGCAAGGATCCCAACAAGCGAATTAGATACCAGAAACTGCTATGGGTGTCTCGCTGTCGACGGGAGTGTTGCCTCCCAGTGAATATTTCGTCAAAATGAGAAACATC
Source organism: Poa pratensis (assembly GCA_947311845.1). Lineage (NCBI taxonomy): Eukaryota > Viridiplantae > Streptophyta > Magnoliopsida > Poales > Poaceae > Poa > Poa pratensis. The sequence goes on from CAMZMU010000052.1 coordinate 153,479,594, forward strand.
AGTGTTAATTCTAGGTTTGAACTCTGATGAGTTGGGGTACAACCAGACTCTTAACCATCCTACAACAGACAAGTTCTCATATTACTTCATACTCAATTTTAGAAGAATATATAACTCTATTCTCAAATCCTGAAAGGGACTATTTATTTGGATTATGATGACAAGTAAATCATCACACGAAAAAAGTTACAATCAGATTAGAGGGAAGGGCGGCGGAGCACGGGTCGCCACTGCTGCGGTGTCTTTGACAGAAGATCCTTCACAGTAAGTCTTGCAACGATCCGATGTCCAATAGCAATGGGTTGTTACTAAACAGCAGTAGATCAATTCTCCGCTCGTGGATCTACGAGGGGCGCACAGCCCGGTCGGTAAACTGATCTTATATTCGTTCTCCATGCCTTCCATGATCCGGCCTATGGAATGGAAACACGAACAATCCATCAAAATGCATATTATTCCATGCTTTATCGACTAACAAGGAGTAGCTTGTACAATAATCACTTGCGGAGAATACAATTGTACACAGAATGTTTATGCACTAACTGCTCGAGCACTACTACAACAGATACACAAATCAACTGAAAGTATTTCCCCACACAAAAATAGATCTTTCAACTGAAGTATAACAATAGGTCGGGTGATGCAACTTACATTGTGCATGGCTAGTGAAGCACACGAGAAGAAGCAAGAGCAGGATTGGTGTACGGCAGGGGTTTATGTACTTGTCCATGAAGAAACTACGATTGGTGCAAGTGTATATATGTTTTTTTAGATCAACACAGCGGCGTGTACCCAGTGAACGCTCGTAGGGGTGCCCTGGGTCCTTATGTACTCAACAATTAACAATTATACATGGAAGGCATTAAAGCCTGCAGTAAAAACAGATATCTAAAATCACGACATTTCTATATATGGATATAGGACACTGGGAACATGAATGTCCGAACACCGACACTAGCGGCGTGTACAGGAGTCAGGAGACTACAGGAGGAATTCATCAGTGGTAGTTGGACGCGGACGCTTCCGGCCGGTACGGTGAGGCTTTCGGCAATCGGCACATCGTCTTCTTCCTCGATCGGTTTGACAGATCAACCACCTCGGCCACGCGGCGGGTCACCTCATGCGCGTGGCGTCCCTCCCCGCTCAGCTCACGCATGGCACGGCAGCAGCACCGCAGCCACGGCTTGCGCGTCATCAGATAAACTGGTCACTCCAAAGACACATTCAGGTTCACACACCTGCCGCTGTTTGTCTGTACAGCTACAAACCATGGAGCCCTAGCTACCTAAGCTAATCTTCCTCTTGCCTCTCCTGCACAACACGGGTCACGACGCCCACGGCGACGGTGCACCCCTGCGACCGTAGGAACACCCGTCCCAGAGCCTTCAGGGACGAGAACTCCTCCACACACACCTCCTTCTCCAGCTTCACCTGAAACACAGACACCAAAGATGACTGATGATTATTAGGCATTCGTCTGATGAGCATTCAGTCTCGTCTTCTGTAGTAACGGGCTTACATACCTCAACGATGGCGGCCTGTCTCGCCGTCAGCAGCCGCGGTCTCTTTGCCGAGGCCTTGCCGGTCTTCTGGTCGAGCAGCGACACTATCCTGACCAGGCCCGCCGACATCTTTGCGTGGTGTACGTGGAGTTCAAACTGAAAATGTCGGATATCACAACATTGTATCATTACGTTGGGCGATGTTTTAATCCTACAGGTTCTGTTCCAAATGAAGGTACTCAGGCTTGAGATGCTATGTCCAACCCCTTTTGCTTACTAACCTGAAGGCCGGGAAGTATTGGTACGGTGATGTCCAGAACCAAGATCTTCAACTCCAGGGAAGAAGACACGGAGACAGGGTAATCAGGATGACAGAGGACACCACCGGAAATGACATGGATGGGGTCGATCCCTTGCAAACCCACAGCAATGTTGTCACCAGCTCTTGCCATGTTCAGACGAGAGGAATCCCGCTCAATGATTCTCACTGTGGCTAACTCCCCGGCAGGCATGACAAGAACCTGAAACAAAAGTGTCTTTTGAGATCAGACGGTGGCTCGAGCAGACAAAGCGAGGTGACTGCAATTATTCAGCAGAGCTATTCCGTGCGGTTATCTATATCGTCTAGCAGTCAACTTGTTTGGAAATGATAACCATGGAACTCTTGGTTTAAAAGGATCAAGTCATATATGACCGCAAAGGACATAAAACCAGAGTGATACCTTGGAATCGCTTCGGATTGCTCCAGACACGATTTTACCACACACCGCCAGTTGCCCCAGCACGCGGGATGAAATAACATCACAGATTGGAAGACGCAGTGGCTTTGAAATATCACGGTGAGGAGGCGGTAGCGAGTCAATGGCGTTCAGAAGACAATTTCCATCAAACCTAACAACATATACAAATTACAGCGTGACAATATATATCAACTTGGGCACAAGAGGGATAATTGTGAGAAGACCTAGCATAGAGAATATCTATTACCATGATGTTAGGCGAGTATCTGAAGCTGCTGTCACCAGATTTTCATTTCCCATTGCACTCAAAGGAACCCAGGAAATCGCCGACTCTTTGTAACCACATGATCGGAGGAAAACACCAAGTTGTGATTTCACATAACCGAATCGTTCTTCCGAATATTCCACCGAATCCATCTTATTAACAGCGACTATCAAGTTCTCAACACCAAAGCTTCTAATAAGCTGTGCATGCTCCTTTGTCTGTCCAACCCCATTAACACCCATACCCGATTCAAATGACCCTACAGAGCCATCAACGACTAGGACAGCTGCATCAGACTGCGTCACTCCAGATATCATATTAGGAACAAAATCTTTGTGACCTGGGGAGTCGAGCAGAACAACTTGGTAGTTTTTTGTGTCAAAGTATGCTATGCCCACAGTCATCGTAATGCCACGTGCCCTCTCGTCGGCGCTGTCATCCATAGCCCAAGCATATGCAAATGACCCTTTCCCCTGGGAGAAGAATGTTTGTAAATATGAACTGCTGTCATGATGCACAAAAACGCAGACTGAAAATACTGATTATCAAACTGACCTTTTCTTTCGCTTCTTTTTCATTTTTATGCATTTGCTTTTTTGAAATCCTCCCAAGGGCATGCAGCAATCGACCACATAAAGTTGATTTCCCAGAATCAACATGACCAACCTAGCATAATAATCCAATTTGATTCATTCATAAAGATATGCAGAGTGCAAGAAATACCTTGTAAGAAAAATACTGGACCAGCAACTATGTAACAAACAGGCGGTTACTTACGATCGCAAGATTTAGTGGTCTGGGTATTCCTTGAGCTTCATCCTGGAGCATCCATCGTTCTGGTTTGTACTGAGAAACAGAATGTGGCTTCTTAATCTTGGCTTTATTGTTTTTTGTCTTCCTCTCCAAACTCAAATTTTGGAGCTCATTGTTCAAAACAAGAGTTTTATCATGAGCATCAGCAGCAACACTGCTACTACTTCCGCCAACTTCATCTAACTTCACTGATGAACTTGGGTCTGAATTTGCATCCTTCTCAGTTACAAGATCATCGTCACGCATTACCTTCTTTACGGTGATATCAACAAAATCTACAGATGGAACATCTGTGTCAATCGCTATGATCCGAGTAAATATGTGACACTAGGAAGTGACAAATAACTCAAGACATATGCAGCGTGGAAAGCAGACTAGCAACTGTAACATTGGAAGACAGTTGTCCTTATCTGACCAACAGACCCACTGTTTTTGTGTAAAGATATAAGCCTAATCGAGTCCTTATTAACTAAAAAGTTACACATGAGCTTGCAAAACAAAAAGTTCACTTGAACTAAATTTATAGATGCATTCTTTTAAGTAGTCCAACTAATAAGAGAAAATATAGTGCAAAGGCTACCTCTTCTCAAATGTCTGGATGCTTTTAAGCCTGTAGAGACCATGTCATCAGGAGATGGTATATCAAACTTGAAAGGCACTGTTAACATCAACATAATGTTGTCAAGCGAACCGGACAAGAATGGAGTGTACTGAACTATAACATATGAACCTCCTATTAAAGAAGACCTAGTCCATTATATGAATGTCTACACATATGAATGTCTACACAAATTTCAAGGGAAATAACTAAACAACCACATTGAGCTTAAGATTTAAGATTCTCAAGGTGAAGCCTATCTCATAAGCTGCATGTCAGAAATAAAGCTCATGTTCAATCTGCTATGTTACTATGTACCCTCTGTTGAAGTTTTTAGTAAAAAGGTCCAGCTTAAAATGCGGTTATAGCTTATAGTGCAAGACATGTCTGGTTATGCAAATGACTCAAATTAGAATGAAATACACATCCATGATATATAACAGATGGAACGTGAAGCTACAGCCTACAAGAATAGGGTTAATAATCTGCACAGAGTAAAACTTGCTTGGTGTATAGATGTTGTTTACCTATGTTAATACGGCGCTGTTTACGTGTCATGTATGTCTTATGCAGAGCATCCAAGGATGCTTGTGAATATCCTGTTGCATTTCTGTTGTCTTGGACGCCATCAGAGAAAACAACAGCTTTCGACTTTGGACTGGTTGGTGTGAAAAGAGATCTTGCCAGTACAGATACTCCAGAATGCTTGTTTCTGCGTTTAGCTATATTTCACGAGACAAACTTAACTAAGTTAACAGGCTAAACGACGACAGTCTTATCATGTCACAATTCACAAGAAGAAGAACAAAATAAGTCAGGAATACAACAAGAAGAATGTCACGTACCTCCACCTTCAGCTTCATTGGTGTTACTGAAATACAATGACAAATCCCGAAGAACGCCACATAGCTCACAGATATAAGACCCGTATCATTTTCGTGTGCGCAGATGGAGCACTGCCACGGACCAGAACTTCTACACGGCTCCTCGAGATCAGATTGTTTATCTAATTTAGGAACAAACTGAAGAGGAGTTAGTGAGTTGCTACAAACAGTCATGTAATTTCTCGGTCCGATCTGGCTATGTGGCAACAGTAGATTAGTGTAGCTTACCATCTTTTACATCCAGAAAGTCGATTTTACTTTCTTTGCGACCGCCACACGTATCATCAGAGTGAAGGGCTTATACAGCGGTGTGCGGCAATCCTGGGAAGGAAACAGCATGAAACATAAGTCCAGCCACAGCTTGTAAATGCAGAAAAAATGTGAGAAAAATGATAAATTGTGAACGGCAGGCCAACTACGGTTCCGTCTTTAGATTGGATAACATGCTGAATTAGTCCGAAAGAAAGCGGACACTGTAAAGATAATGGTACCATTTCTAGATCAGAGCACGTGAATGCGCCTTCATCTAGCAGTCCAAGCAGATAGGCTAATTGAGGTCAGAACTTATAACTGCTACTAGCATCCAGAACTGAAGAATGGGCACTATTTTGGTCAGTTGGCCCATCAATGAGTGTGTACAATTGGCAAAATAGCAGTACCATCCTCAGATTAAAACTAGACACAAAGTTGGAACCGTCTACCAGTCTAAGCAGATTGGCTAAGGGTGCAGAACTCAAAACAAGTACTAACATCGTGTCTAAAAACATCCATAACTTTAGACAGAATACTATAGGGCATTGAACACATCAAATGAGTCCTAACATGGCTGAGTAATGTAGCACGATAAAAATCTAACGGTTACAGGTTATCTAACAGGGTGAGAACTCGGAACTGCTACAAGCGTCCAGAACTGAAGAATTAACACTGTCTCGTCAGTTGGCCCATCAAACGAGTGTGCAAGCAAATTTAACAAAGCAATATGAAGCGGGCAGACAAATCAAGCGTCAAAACTACCCTATCCGTCACGAGACAGCCTCCTAACATCATAGACTGATTGAAAACATATTATTCGCCCATGCCCAGGAACTGAGCACCAAGCCAGAAACCTAATCCACAGCTAGCTAGCCGTGGGACCCCCTCCCCCGAGCTCTTGGCATTCCTTAGCCATCGGACGCCGCACTAATCAGAACCCCACGCAGCGCCGACCATCGACGGCGGGCACATCAGAGGTCGCCACCGCTTACCGATTCGCAGGGGGCGGGATCCGCCGGCGGGAAGCAAGCACAGCGCTGAGCCGCTGGCGCGCGCGCCAGCAATCCGGCGTTGGTTGCGGGGAAGTGCTCCGGCGCCTGGAGACGAACGAGCAGAGGAGAGTGGAAGAAGAGAGGAAGGGATCTTTTTTTTTCTTCTCGCTGCTCGGTCCTCTGCTCTCTGTTGGATCTGAGAGATGCTGGATCTTCTTCGTCGGCCCAGCCCACGTTATCGTAGCCCATCAACTGAACTAATGGGCCCGTCAAGCATGGGCTTAACGGCGCCGACGTCAACGTACCCTATTATGTTGTTTTTTCTTTTGCGCGCACATTTCGAATTTTCAATCTTGGCACCGCGTTTTAATTTGGGAGTTATCAGTCTATACAAGTTACCAGCTATATTTGGTTGCACCCAGATGAAACGTAACTTAGACCGCTCGTTGAGTTTTCTTCCTACATTTGGGATGGTACAGTTATCCATCTTTTGTCAAAGATTACAGTGTTTTGGCTCCTAACCTCCAGTGAGCTCGGTGTTTAAATATCGAAATAGGTTCTAAAGGTTAATAAAAGTTCCAGTTTTTGCGTGGATATATACACTTGTTCTTTGCATACCTCTACAAAGTTTTGCTAAATTATATGATGTGTTATTGGCTTACACACAAATCACAAATAGTGGGCCGGAAAATGGAAATATGATTTTGCTTCCGACGTGTGTTTTTTATGCTGATCGCATGCGAAAAAATATTTCGTTACAAATTTGGCTTGATATATTCATTTATATATTTTTTAGACCTAGAAACCTGACTTTCTTATTAGATGAGTGCATTGTAGCTTGGGAACTAAAAAGAATTTCCACCGTATGTTCTCATACTCCGGTGTAATTTGTGTTTGAATATTTTATTGGTGGATTGCAACTATTCTTTTAAGGACCATATCAGGAATAATGTGAGCAAAATCCTTAAGTGCTTCCCATGGCCACCGTGAATGGCTAGGAGAAGAGATGAACGAAGAGAGGAGGCCGAGGGTGAATCTGACAAGGATGAGGAACACGTTTTTCCGTATGAGTACGACTTGAAGATAAGGGCAAATGATGAGAAGTTTGAAGGTGATTCTTACAACACATGTATTGGACTTCTGCCTTTTGGCAGATCATTAACTGTTCGACAATACTTAAGTATAGAGGCGGAGCTATGTTGAGGCCAGGGGGCCACCGCCCCCCCCCCCCCCCCCTAGCCAACGCAAAATATCAGTCCATTTTGACTTTTTTTGTCCAAAAAACAAGTACTAACATCCATACCTGATGTGTGTTTTATTGTGATCATGCATGTCGATGCTCTAGCGATGGAATAATGTTCATGTGTTGTGTTTGTTTTGCCTGTTCCTTGCCTTGTCATATTATATATGAGCTCTTTTATCCCCTCCCCTCCTAAATTATTTCTGCCGATCAGTTGAGTTCCTCTGTGAAATATGTAGATCGCTGGGATTTTCGGAAAATCTTGGGTCCCTAGTATGTTAGTGAACTGTTATAGAAATCGTACATGCTAGTTTTTTTGTTTGTTTGTAGTAAGTTCAGTTTAGACCAAGTTATTTGCTAGCTAGGGTGGAATCTAGGCTCAAGTAATTAGCACGTGAACAGTTTCTTTTGCCAAATTTTTTGTACTGCTACAGGTATCATGAAGCTACCTTTTTTTACTTGCCCAATATTACGAATGTCACCACAATCCACAGGCAAGGTTTGAAAGGTGTGCTTCAGGTTGAGTAAAAAACAAAATGATGTCTACTTGTTCAAGTTCCTGGTAATACATATCTAAGTCATTTTAGAGCAAAAATTCCAGCATACACTTTTTGTTGCTAACAGAAAATAAATGCAACTTAGTGCTACCGTCTCTGATAAAAAATTCCAAGTCATAACCACATAACATATGCGAGCCTGATGCTACTACCTAGAGTACCTTTTCGAAAAGGAGAATGTTTTTTACTTGTATTTACAGATCGGAGGTTTTTTTTTTTGAGGACGGATCCGACCCATATATTAGGATACTCAGCACAAATTACAGACAAGTCCAGCAAAGGAAAGCAAATTACAAAGAGACACTGGAATTTGCACGAAGCACCCCGAGCACCCTGAACGAATCACGATCGGATCCACAGCCGGCTCCCAAGAGCCTAAACGTCGCCAGCGCCGCCGTACCTCGATCCACCGGAGAGAGAGCGCCGCCACATGTCGTAGCAGGCCGCAGGAGCCGTCCGCCGCCTCGCAGCGGAGCTTGGACTCGATGAACGCGCTCGGCCGCAGCGCAACCTCACCAGCACCTCCCATCTTCCAACCGACACGGCCACGTCCAGGCCAGCCTCCACACACCCCCATCCGCCTCCAGTCGCCGCTCCCGTCGCCACCGAGGCCGGCCGGAGCAGAGACGCCGGAGGAAACCACCTGCACCATGAACAACAAAAACGGAACGCGCAGCTCCACCAACTCCTCCCCTCGCCACCTCGGCCGGCCGGAGAAGCAAAAGCGGAGAAGCACGCCCGACAGAGCACCTTCAGGACCTCCCGGCGACTCAAGCGAAGCCAGAACGGAGCACGGAGGGGAAGGACCGAAACCCGAACTCCGACGCCATCGCCGCCGCCAGGAGGCACACACACCTAGTAGCACACCTATCTACACGCACACACGATAACCGGAGCTCCCCCCGCCTCCCGGTGCCCGGACGGCGACCGGAGGCGGAGGGGAGCGGCGGAATCGCCGGCGAGAACTCGAACTTATATTTACAGATCGGAGGTTTTTTTTAATTAAAGCAATGCGGCGATTTAAGGAATCTGCTCGACTAAATGGGTGATACAGGGAATCTGGTAAAGTTGCTCTAAATTCTCCCGGCTCACGTAAGGGGAACAGCAGTGCAGGAATAGTGAGTGGGTGTTGCTGTTCCATGACCAGAACATGAGTAGCACTTTGTTTTTCACCTATCAGAGTAACTAGTCCACCAGACACATTCACAGACCCGTAAATAAGCCGCTGTTTGTTTCTACAATTCTGCTCCTACTGGACTCCTAACTATCCTAAGAAGCTTCCTCTTGCAACTCATGTACACGGGTCACGACGCCAACGGCGACAGTGCACCCCTGCGACCGCAGGAACACCCGGCCCAGGGCCTTCAGCGCTGAGAACTCCTCCACGCACACCTCTCTCTCCAGCTTCACCTACAGACCAACAACACCACCAGAGGTAATCAGGCACCCGTTCCACACCCCCTGCCTCCCTGACCAAACAACAAATCCTCATCTGCTCTACGAACAACAAGCTCATACGTACCTCGATGACAGCAGCCTGTCTCGCGGAGAGCAGCCGTGGTCTCTTTGCCGAGGCCTTGCCGGTCTTCTGGTCCAGCAGCGACACTATCCTGACCAGTCCCGCCGACACCTTTGCGTGGTGTATGTGGAGCTCAAACTGCAAAATTTTCGGCGATTGATATTAATCCTATAGGCTCCTCAGCCCCTCTCCCCCTTCCCCTGTGCTCACTAACCTGAAGGCCGGGCAGTATTGGTACGGTGATGTCCAGAACCAAGATCTTCAGCTCCAGGGAAGAGGACACAGAGACAGGGTAATCAGGATGGCATAGAACTCCACCTGACATGACATGGATAGGGTCGATCCCTTGCAAACCAACTGCAATGTTGTCACCAGCTCTTGCCATGGTCAGACGAGCAGAATCCCGCTCAATGATTCTCACTTTGGCTAACTCTCCGGCAGGCATGACAAGAACCTGAAACAAAGAGTATTTTGAGATAAGACGGCAGCTCGAGCAGACAAAGTGAGGTGACAGCAATAACTGAGCACATTAGTTTTTTTTTTGACAGCGGTTATCTATATTGTCTAGCAACTATTTGCTTGGAAAGTAATCGAACTCATAGCAAGTGACATATGACCGCAAGGACATACAAAATTAGAGTGGTACCTTGGAATCGCTTCGGATTGCTCCAGACACGATTTTACCACACACACGGCCAGTTGCCCCAGCATGTGAGATGAAATAACATCACAGATTGGAAGGCGCAGTGGCTTTGAAACATCACGGTGAGGAGGTGGTAACTGCTATGATCTAGATACACACATACGAGCTAGATCTCAGTCCTTGCGTCACGCACAGGCAGCGGGATCATATTCTGGGATACACTACACACACGAGAGATCCGTGCGGAGGAAGAAGGGAGAAGACAGGTCTCTGCCTGATACAATAATCAATCGATGCATCTGATGCCGTCTTCCTCCGGCTAAGTAGTCGGCCTGGACCGGCTTGGCCTTGTTCACCTCGAGACGGCCCACGGCCCGTCTGATATCGTGTTGCCTACGGCATGCATAAGAGGTGTCGTAGCAGTGCCCTCCCCTTGAAGTGCTGCTTGTCCCCAAGCAGGCGCCAGAGGAAAACGTTGGCGAAGTGCAGCTTCAGATTCCCAGCTTGTGAGTGATGGAGGAAGATGCGTCCATGTCACTTGCAGTTGGTTGATGTAGCCCTGTCCGTTCTTGATGTCCCTGGTAGCAGTGATGCTCAACGGCTGAATCACTAAGCAACTGTCAGTAAAAAAAGTGGCAAACAGAAAGGGAGTCGATGACCTGAGCAGCTGGGACAGGTTTCTTGAGTTGAGTTGTGAGACGTGCAACACAGGATGTACTTGACTCCCAGGCGGCATTTTCAATTTTTAAGCTACTTTCCCAATTTTCTCCAAGATTTCATAGGGACCAAAGAATTAAAAAGACAACTTGTGGTTGCTTCTGCGAGCCACCGACTGCTGAGCATAAGGTTGCAATTTCATGTACACCTGATCACCAACCTGAAATTCTCTTTTAGAGCGATTTTTGTCCTCTTGAGATTTCATACGCTGCTAGCTCGAAGCAGGTGTTGCCTGATCAGTACCATCATTTGTTCCCTTTCTTCAAGCCAGATCAACAGTTCCAGGGTTGTGCAGTTTAATTGCTGATCTAATATGTGGTTTTAAACCAGCAATAAAACGGCGTACAAAGAAGGTTTCATCATACGAATGATTGTCCAGCAGAACACTGTGCATCAGTTCGTCAAACTTGTGAGCATAATCATCTACTGAGTCTACTTGACAATGAGCAAAGAGCGCATCGACTGTCTTAGCATATTTATCCCTACTGAACTTAGTGAATACTCCTACACACAGCTCGGCCAGCTAGCAACAGTATGCAGTGCTTCATAGGTTTGTAACCACAGTGCAGCATTCCCTTTAAAATGCATAGTAGCAAAATCTACCCACAAATGAGACTGGACATTGTACAAGTGAAAGTATTTCTCACAATTCTTCTTCCACCACTTAGGATTATCACCATTAAAAGTAGGGAAATCAGATCGAGGCAACCTAGGTCCATTATGGTGGTTATGTCTAGTTCTACCATGCTCATGCTGTTCATGCTCATCATCATCATCTGAGAGAATAACATCATGATCACGGGTAACAGATTGCTAACCCCTTACCAGGGTGCGTCCAGAGGTTCGATCCTCTCTGAAAGTCACACCCTGGTTTGTCGTTGGCATGCGGTGCCCTTGAGGCCGAAGCGAACCCGGGGACAGATCGGCGTAGCCCGGGGTCGAGAATTTTTGACACAAGAGACCACCTGGGTGAATGAAATGTTAGAAAAGACCACCTCTCAATCAAATTGGCAAAAATACCGTGGCGGCCTCTGGCCAAGCGACACGTGGCAGAGGCCGCCGTCGGCGACAGCGGCCTTTTTATTTTGACTAGGAGGTGGTCATTTTTGACATTTCATTGGATCAAGTGGTCTCATGCGTAAAAATAATTAGTCCTTGCATATGAGCTAGATCTCAGCCCTTGCGTCACACACAGGCAGCGGGATCATAGTCTGGGATACACTACACACACGAGAGATCCGTGCGGAGGAAGAAGGGAGAAGACAGGTCTCTGCCTGATACAATAATTAATCGATGCATCTCATGCCGTCTTCCTCCGGCTAAGTAGCTGACGTTGTCTGCGCGTCGGCCTGGGCCGGCTTGGCCTTCTTCACCTCGAGACGGGCCACGGCCCGTCTGATATCGCGTTGCCTACGGCGTCACATAAGAGGTGTCGTAGCAGTAATGAGTCAATGGCGTTCAGAAGACAATTTCCATCAAACCTGACAAAATATATAGATTACATTTGTGACAATATATACCAAGCTGGCGGAAAACAATATGCAAGGAGGTCTATCATAGGAAATATCTTATTACCATGATGTTAGACGAGTATCTGAAGCTGCTAAATGGATGAGAACTCAGAACTGCTACAAGCGTCCAGAACTGAAGAATGAACACCGTTTCGTCAGTTGGCCCATCAAACTGAGTGTGCAAGCAAGCAAAATTGAGAGAGCAGAGTGAATGGGGCCGACAAATCGAGCACGAAAGCTACCCTATGCATCATCAGACAGCCTCCTAATATCATAGACTGATTGGTTGGAACATATTATTCGCCCATGACCATGCCCAGGAACTCAGCACCAAGCCAGAAACCTAATCCACAGCTAGCTAACCGTGGCACCCCCCCTCTCCGGAGCTGTAATCCACGATCAAAACCCACGCTTTCGTTTGCATCGGATTGCAAACACAAACCAGCGGGGCTCCCGGTTCTTCGCATTCCTTCTCCATCGCACGCCGCACTAATCAGAACCCGACCAACGACGGCGGGCATGGCAGAGGTTGCTACCGCTTACCGATTCGAAGGGAGCGGGATCCGTCGGCGGGACAGTAAGCAGATCGCTGAGCCGCGAGTGAGCACGCCACCAATCCGGCGTTGGTTGCGGGGAAGGGGAAGTGCTCCGACGCCTGGAGACGAACGAACAAACGAGACTGGAAGAAGAGAGGAAGGGATCTTTATTTTTTCTTCTCCCTGCTCTTTGCTCTGTGTTGGATCTGAGTGGTGTTTGGATCGTCTCCGTTGGCCCAGCCCATCAAGCATGGCCTTAAGGGCGCCGACGTCAGCCGACCCTATGAAGTTTTTTTATTTCTTGCGTGCCCATTTCAAATTTTCGATCCTTCCACAGCGGGTACGACTAAGAAAAGGCTTCCCTTTCCAAAGGTCATTGCAACGACCCTACGACGCCACGTGCTCAATCGATCGTGAGTTGCGAAATACATATTATATCGCAGCAGTGGAACACGGGGTTCCCCTAGTGCTGCCAAAGTGGGTCCATCACCAGTGGGCCCAGCGCGAAGATGGACAAGGCCAAGACATGACACAAGACTGGCGGGCACCTCGCACACCAAGCCAAGTCTGCCGGGTGCAGGGGACCCCGGGACCCCTCGCACCCTGGAAGAGCAAGATGACCCCGAGAGCCCGAGACCCCGGCGAGGCCGGACTCACTCCCGGGTACCAGGCGAAGAAAGGGCTTCCGACGCCCTCCCGAAGATGGTAGAAGAGCCTAGAAGACTTGGGAAGCAAGGCGCAGGCAGGGGACACCACCTGCGGTGTACCAGCTCCTTTCCCACGTCGCTTTTCCCTAAAGGAGGGGAATCTCACCAAACCGGAGGAAGATACTTGGAGGAGAAGAGGCCACGTCTTCACCTCAACCATGGAGAGGGGGAACTTCCCGCCAAGACCCCCTCACGCTCCTCGCATGACCCTTGTGGCACCCCTTTCCTATAAAAGGAGGGCCAAGTCATGGGAGGAGGGAGGACGGAATCCAAGGCAAAGGCATACGCTAGAACACAGCTGGAGATAGCTAGGGCAGAGAGGAGAAGGGGAGGTGATCTCCTCAGGGCCAGGATCTGCCCTTTCTTCCTCCTCTCGCCAAAACCCCTCCCGGGTACCTCGCCGGAGACCCCATTGTAGCCACGCCATGATGGCTCCATCTATTCAGACATGCAGGAGTAGGGCTGTTAGCCTCCGGGCGGCCTGAACCTGGGTAGATCGCTGTGTCCTTTGATTGCTTTCCATACACGCAGAGAGAGAGAGAGTGACGAAGATCTCACTGACGGTACTTCCCCGGAAGACGTCTTCCAGCCTCCTTCGTGCCCCTTCCGAATCTACAAAGGGGGTGTCCCTCATCCCCGGTGTCCGTCATTCGTGACACGACATCTGGCGCGCCAGGTAGGGGGCGCAAGCGCTGGATTCGTCTGCATCTCACGCCGTGGCGATTTCATCTTCGACGACAAGATCTCGTTCGAGTTCTCCTTCATCGGAGACACTGTCTACGTCAAGCTCGTCGTCCGGTACAAGCGCTCCTTCGAGCCCTTCGTTCGTTGCAAGATCTGCGTCGAGCTTTCCTCTTGTCAAAGCATGACAAGGAAGAGGAAAGGGAAGGCTGCGATGGAATTCTTGCGGTACCCCGGCCTGGGGTTTGTTCTAGAGGAATCTCCCCCTCCGCCAGTAGAAGGCCGAACCTATGGAATCCAGTTCACCCCGTCAGCCGCGTACGTCAGTCCTTTGGTTGGCAAGGAAGAGCCCGAGGAAAGTCTCCCTAACGATGACGCCCTCCCGCCTTCATGGACGCATGAAGGTGAAGAGGAACCTCATCTGGACGAACAAGCCTCGGCGCCGCTCTCGGAGGAAAGCAACCTCGACCAAAGCAAAGAAGAAGAGTTTCCGCCAACAGGTCTGGATGTGTACACCCCAGAGGAGGTCAGTATTCCTCCTAGGAAAGATGGTAAACCTGGGGTCTGGTGCGTTTACCATAGGTCGGACATGAAGCAGCACAAGGTTGTGGAGGAACAACTCCACCTTGCTGCTACAACGTGGACAGCACAAATGTTGAAGGAACCACTTCAACGTGCTACGCTAGATATCGCTCTAGAGGCGTGGGCTGTCAAGAGTTCAATCCAAACTCTTTAACACACAAGATCTAATCCAAGATCTTTAGGACAGAACACAAGTTCTTATTGATAGGTAGAGTGTACATAGGCTAGTTACATAGGTAGAGGTGAGGACCTCTATTTATAGGCTCCATGAGCTTTCACTACTTAGCTCTACTTAAAGCTAGAAGGTTCTAGAGTACACTATTTAAAGCTAGGAAAGCAAATACAAACAACCTAGTTACTACTCATGGCTGGAACACTCTAGAAAACCACTACACAATGTATGGCTATAGTGCCAAATTATGTAGAATATAGTAGAAGTGTGTAGAAGCCATAATTAATTTGACTCCAACTTTATTTTTATTTTAGTTTATCTACTGTCCCTCATCATCCTCCCCTGGTTGTTTAGAACTCGACCTCGAGTTATCCTCATAAAGTGCTTGTTCTGGATGATAAAGAGTCAGGTCTGCCACATTGAATGTGTTGGAGATTCCCATGTCATTTGGAAGATCTATCACATAGGCATTGTCATTTATCTTCCTCAGAATTGAGAAGGGTCCATATTTCCGCTGCCTAAGCTTCCCTTTGATGGTAGCTTCACTAGATCCACCACATGTGTTGGAACTTTAGTGTAGACAATAGAGAAAGGACTCCTGCCTGTTGATCTATGCTTAGAGTTGTTGTAGGAGAATTCGGCAAGGGATAAAGCCAAATCCCATTGTCCCTTTCTATCTCCACAAATGCAACGAATCAGATTACCCAAAAACTTGTTCACCACTTCCGTCTGACCATCTGTTTGGGGATGAGCAGTACTAGAAAATTTTAATTCAGTGTTGAACTGCTTCCACAAAGTGAGCCAAAATGCAGCAAGAAACTTGCTATCACGGTCCGAGACGATGGACCTTGGGACCCCATGAAGTCTGACCACTTCTCGAAAGAACAAATTTGCCACATGATGAGCATCTGTTGTCTTGCGGCATGGAATGAAATGAGCCATTTTAGAGAACCTGTCCACCACCACAAACACCACATCATTCCCGCGCCTTGTTCTTGGCAAACCCAAGACAAAGTCCATAGAGAGATCCTCCCATGGAGCTTCAGGAACAGGCAAAGGCATGTACAACCCTGTGTTCGTGACTTGACCTTTGCAGGTTTGACATATGGGACATCGTTGCACAAACTTTCCAGCATCTCTCTTTAGTTGTGGCCAAAAGTATCGAGACTCAAGGTTAGCGATAGTCTTGTCATGTCCAACATGGCCACTAAGATCACTTGAATGGAGCTCTCTAATTAACTTGTCACGTAGAGAACTTCTCGGGATGCACAAGCGATCATTCTTGAAGAGATAGCCATCTTGCACCAAATAGTCGTCACCTAATGGTTGGCCTCTCATGTGCTTTACCCAAACATGGCCAAAGTCTTTGTCCTCCTCATACAACTCCTTTAGTTGATCCATGTGTAGGAGTTTGCGCGATAGAAAACAAAAATTTTCTCTCACATGCGGAAGCAACACTCAAGATCCTATCTAGAAGATTCTAGTAACGGGGAGAGTAGTTCATCATACCCTCGAAGAACACGCGCGTTGAACGTTTAATTCAACGCAGCTCGGTGAAGTTGTTGACGATGTTCGATCCGATCAGCACCGCAAACGAGCAGCACCTCCGGAGGCTTGCACACGTACAGCTCGATGACGTCTCCCTCTTCTTGATCCAGCAAGCTAGAGGGAGAAGTAGGTGGGATCGATTCCAGCAGCACGACGGCGTGGTGGTGGATATGGTGGAGAGTTCCCGCGGGCAGGGCTTCGCCAAGCGGTGCGCGGGAGGTAGAGGAGCAGCAAGCCAGTGATGCGGCCAAGCCTCTGTCTCTTGGTGCACCTCTCCCTCTTCTTTATATAGGCAAGGGGCTGCAGCCACTTTATTTCCAAAGTAGAAACTCCCTCTTTCAATAGTGGTAACCCCTTCTCATTTAAAAGGTGGTAACCCCCTCTTTCAAGAGTGGTAACATCCCTTTTAAAGGGCTACCCATTGAATGGCTGCATGGACCAAGTAGGACTGGTCAAATGGACCAGTGGGCCACCCTTGGTCGTTGGGGACAGGTGGGCCCCACTATGGGACCCTCCGGAACCTTCTAGAACATTCCGACACTCTGCCGAAAAATCCCGAACTTTTCCGGAACCCTGAAATCAACTTGCCATATATAAATCTTTACCTCCGGACTCTTCCGGAGCTCCTCGTGATGTCTAGGATCTCATCCGAGACTCCGAACAATATTCGGACACCATTAACAAAATTATCCCAGAGCTACTCTAGCGTTACCGAACGTTAAGTGTGTGACCCTACGGGTTCGAGAACGTGCAGACATGATGGAGACACCTCTCCGATCAATAACCATTAGAGGGACCAGGATATCCATAATGACTCCCACACATTCAACGAAGATCTTTATCGGTTGAACCACTATGTCGTGGACTACTATAATCCGTATACAATTTCCTTTGTCACGCGATATTTTACTTACCCAAGATTTGATCGTCGGTATCACTATACCTAGTTAAATCTTGTTACTGGTAAGTACTCTTTACTCGTTCCGTAATACAACATTCTCTGTGACTAACTCATTAGTCACGTGCTTGCAAGCTTTACCGAATGTGCACTACCGAGTGGGCCCAGAGTATATCTCTCCGAAACACGGAGGGACAAATCCCAGTCTTGATTCATGTAATTCAACAAGCACTTTCTGAGATACCCGTAAGACACCTTTATGATCACCCTGTCACGAAGCGATGGTTGATGTCCCCAAAGTATTCTTCCAGTACCCGGGAATAACATGATCTCATGGTCTAAGAAATAGGATACTTGACAATAAAAGGCATGACAATAAAAACTTAATGAAACGATCAATATTGTTATGCTTAGTTGGGTCTGTCCATCACGTCATTCTTCTAATGACATGATCCCGTTAATTAATTAACAACTCATGTTCATGGTTGGGAAACCATAACCATCATTAATTAACGAGCTAGTCTAGTAGAGGCTTACTAGGGACGCAATGTTGTTTACGCAACCACACATGTATTATGTTTCCGGTTAATACAATTATAGCATGGAAATAAACATATATCATGAACACGGAAATATGATAATAACATTTATTTATTATTGCCTCTAGGGCATATTTCCAACAGTCTCCCACTTGCACTAGAGTCAATAATCTAGTTTACATTGGTAAAAATCTAACACCCATGGCCTTCTGGTGTTGATCATGTTTTGTCTGTGGAAGAACTTTAGTCAACGGATCAGCGATATTTTGATTCGTATGTACTTTGCTAATGGTAATATCTCCTTCATTGACATGCTCACGAATTTGATGAAACCGGCGTTTGATATGCTTGGAACTCTTGTGACATCTTGGTTCCTTGGCTAGAGCAATGGCACCAGTGTTGTCACAAAAAATCTCCATGGGATCCAGTGCGCTCGGAACAACGCCGAGTTCAGTGACGAACTCCTTCAGCCATATCCCTTCTTTCGCTGCTTCAGAAGCGGCCATATACTCCGCCTCTAATGTAGATGCCGCAATGACGGTTTGCTTGGAACTCCTCCAGCTAACCGCAGCTCCATTCAAGATAAAGACATACCCTGTTTGAGATTTCGAGTCATCTGGATCAGTATCGAAGCTAGCATCAACGTAACCTTTTACGGAGAGCTCTTCATCACCACCATAGACAAGAAACATGTCCTTAGTCCTTTTTAGGTACTTAAGGATATTTTTAACTGCTGTCCAGTGAGCCTCTCCAGGATCACTCTGGTACCTGCTCGTCAAACTAAGAGCATGGGACACATCCGGTCTAGTACACAACATGGCATACATAATAGAACCTATGGCCGAGGCATAGGGGATTTTCTTCATCCTTTCTATTTCTGTTGCCGTAGTTGGACACTGAGTCATACTCAATGGCTTACCTTGTAACATGGGCAAAGAACCTTTCTTTGCATCCTGCATATTGAATTTCTTCACTATCTTCTCAAGGTATTTACTTTGACTAAGTGCTATTAAGCGTCTTGATCTATCTCTATAGATCTTTATGCCCAATATGTATGCAGCTTCACCAAGATCTTTCATTGAAAAACTATTATTCAAATAATCTTTCACACTGTTAAGCAGCTCCACATCATTCCCAATAAGTAATATGTCATCTACATATAAAACCAGGAATGCAACCGAGCTCCCACTCACTTTCTTGTAAACACAAGCTTCTTTATAATTTTGGACAAATCCAAAACCTTTGATCACCTCATCAAATCGAAGATTCCAACTCCGGGATGCTTGCTTCAGTCCATAGATGGATCGCTGAAGTTTGCACACTTTATCAGCATCCTTAGGATCGACAAAACCTTCAGGTTGTACCATGTACAACTCTTCTTCAACGTTTCCGTTGAGGAACGCAGTTTTGACATCCATCTGCCAAATTTCATAATCGAAATAAGCAGCAATTGCTAGTAGAACCCTAACAGACTTTAGCATCGCTACGGGTGAGAAGGTCTCATCGTAGTCAACTCCTTGAATTTGTCGAAAACCTTTTGCGACAAGTCGAGCTTTATATACGGTGACATTACCGTCAGCGTCTGTTTTCTTCTTGAAAATCCATTTACATTCAACAGCCTTACGGCTATCAGGAAGGTCAACCAAAGTCCACACTTGGTTTTCCTTCATGGATTCCATTTCAGAGTTCATGGCGTCTTGCCATTTTCCAGAGTCTGGGCTCATCATCGCTTCCTCATAGTTCATAGGTTCATCATTGTCTAACAATAAAATGTTCAAGACAGGATTACCGTACCATTCAGGAGCAGTACGTAACCTTGTCGACCTGCGAACGGGAACTTTGACCGAAGCTGCATGATCACTATCATCAGCTTCTTTCTCTCTAGCTGGTGAAGGCGGTGCCTGAAGATCCAAATCTTCCTGCGCTGCGCTGCTCTCCAATTCGGGAGAAGGTTCAATAACCTCGTCTAGTTCTATTTTCCTCCCACTCACTCCTTTCGAAAGAAACTCCTTCTCAAGAAAGGATCCATTCTTAGCAACAAAAACTTTGCCTTCGGATCTGTGATAGAAGGTATACCCAATGGTTTCCTTTGGATATCCTATGAAGACGCATTTTTCCGCTTTGGGTTCGAGCTTATCAGGTTGTAATCTTTTGACATAAGCCTCGCATCCCCAAATTTTAAGAAACGATAATTTTGGCTTCTTACCAAACCACAACTCATATGGTGTCGTCTCAACGGATTTAGATGGTGCCCTATTTAAAGTGAATGCGGCTGTCTCTAATGCATACCCCCAAAATGACATTGGCAGATCGGATACAGACATCATAGAACGCACCATATCTAATAAAGTACGATTACGACGTTCAGACACACCATTACGCTGTGGTGTTCCAGGTGGCGTGAGTTGGGAAACAATTCCACAATTTTTCAAGTGCATGCCAAACTCGTAACTCAGATATTCCCCTCCACGATCAGATCGTAGAAATTTGATCTTCCTGTTACGATGATTTTCTACTTCACTCTGAAATTCTTTGAACTTTTCAAATGTTTCAGACTTGTGTTTCATTAAGTAAATATACCCATATCTACTCAAATCATCAGTGAAAGTTAGGAAGTAACGATATCCACCACGTGTTGGAATGCTCATTGGTCCACACACATCAGTATGTATGATTTCCAACAAATCACTCGCCCGTTCCATCGTACCGGAAAACGGTGTCTTAGTCATCTTACCCATGAGGCATGGTTCGCACGTATCAAATGATTCAAAGTCAAGTGATTGAAAAAGTCCATCAGAATGGAGTTTCTTCATGCGCTTTACACCAATATGACCTAAACGGCAGTGCCACAAGTATGTGGTACTATCATTATTCGCTTTGCATCTTTTAGCATCAATGTTATGGATGTGTGAAGTACTACTATCGAGATCCAACAAGAATAAACCATTTACGTTGGGTGCATGACCATAAAAGATATTACTCATAGAAATAGAACAACCTTTATTCTCTGATTTAAATGAGTAACCGTCTCGCAATAAACAAGATCCAGATATAATGTTCATGCTTAACGCAGGCACCAAATAACAATTATTCAGGTTTAAAACTAATCCCGAAGGTAGATGAAGAGGTAGTGTCCCGACGGCGATGACATCGACCTTCGATCCATTCCCGACGCGCATCGTCACCTCATCCCTCGCCAGTCTCCGTTTATTCTGCAGCTCCTGTTTCGAGTTGCAAATATGAGCAACCGAACCAGTATCAAATACCCAGGCACTACTACGAGAACTAGTAAGGTACACATCAATAACATGTATATCAAATATACCTTTGACGTTGCCAGCCTTCTTATCCGCCAAGTATTTGGCGCAGTTACGCTTCCAGTGACCGTCTCCCTTGCAGTAGAAACACACAGTGTCCGGCTTAGGACCAGCCTTGGGTTTCACAGGTGTGGCAACAGGTTTGCCGCCCTGAGCAGCAACAGATTTGCCACTCTTCTTGAAGTGACCCTTTTTGGCCTTAACCTTCTTGAAACTGGTGGTCTTATTGACCATCAACACTTGATGTTCTTTCTTGATGTCCACTTCTGCAGATTTCAGCATCGCAAAGAGCTCATTAAGAGTCTTATTCATGCCTTGCATGTTATAGTTCAGCACAAAGCCTTTGTAGCTCGGAGGGAGCGACTGCAGCACCCTGTCAGTGATTAACTCATCCGGGATCACACATCCCAGCTGAATTAGGCGTTGGATATAGCCTCCCATGGTGACAACATGTTCACTGACAGAGCTGTGCTCCTCCATCTTACATGTATAGAACTTATCAGAGATCTCATATCTCTCAGCGCGGGTCTGAGTCTGAAACATGGTTTTCAGCTCTTCAACCATCTCATAGGCGCCGTGATGTTCAAAACGTTTCTGGAGATCAGTGTCCAGAGATGTAAGGATGGCACAGGCAACTATAATGTGGTCATCTCTGCGCGTCTCAAAGACATTTTGTTCTGCTTCAGGCGCATTGTCTGCAGGTGGGTCACCTAGCGCAGCATCGAGCACATAATGCTTCTTACACCCAGTGAGGATAATCCTCAGGTTGCGGTGCCAGTCAGTGAAGTTTGAACCAGATGATTTCAGTTTTTCTTTCTCAAGGAATGCGCTGAAGTTGAACTGAGCTACGTTGCGGGCCATGATCTACAACATTTTAGCAAAGACATCTTTAGACTATGTTCATGATAAAGAGTTCATTTTAATCAAATTACTAACGAACTCCCACTTAAAACAACATCCCTCATAGTTGTCTAGTGGTACACGATCCAAATCCACTACACCAAGTCCGATCTTCACGAGAGAAGATGTAGTTTCAATGGTGAACATCGAAATGTTGATCATATCATTCATATGACTCGTGTTTAACCTTTCGGTTCGTCGTGTTCCGAGTCCATGTCTGTACATGCTAGGCTCGTCAAGTTAACCAAAGTATTTCCGCATGTGTAAAACTGGCTTACACCCGTCGTATGTGAACGTAGAGTTTACCACATCCGATCATCACGAGATGCTTCAAAACGACGAACTTTCGCGACGGTGCATACTAAGGGAGAACACTTTATCTTGATATTGTGTGAGGGATCATCTTATAATGCTACCGTCGAGCACACGCAAAATAAGATGCATAAAAGGATAAACATCACATGCATAAAAATATGTGACATGGTATAGCCCTTTTATTGCGTCTTGATCTCCATCTTAAACGCACCGGCATGATCTCCATCATGGCGCCATGTTCATGTGGCGCCTTGGTTGTCTCCACCACGTTGCATCCCATATATTGCTAACTCATAGCGATAAATAATGCAATTACATGGCGTTTGAAGTTGACACGCAGGTCATACAATTGATAATTAAGACAACCATATGGCTCCTGCCGGTTGCCGTACTCATCGACATGCAAGTCGTGAAACATTACAAAACATGATCATCTCATACATCACAAATATATCATATGAAACAGTTTGGGCTATACCATATCACAAGCACCCCTGCAAAAACAAGTTAGACGCCTCTCCCTTATTCTTTGCAAATTTTACGTGGCTTAGGGCTTTCGAAGAAAGAACCGTTCTTACCTACGAACATGAAACCACAACGGTGATAAACAAATTATTAACAACCCGTTGTAGATTAAATCTTAACTATAGTGGGAGAGACAGACACCCGCAAAGCCACTTATGCAATACAAGTTGCATGTCAGTCGTGGAACAAGTCTCATGTACGTGGACATGTAAAGTTAGTCCGGGCCGCTTCATCCCACTATGCCACTAAGATTCAAAATACACAAAGGAAGTAATAAAAAGATTATCAACGCCCACATACACATATGTGTTCTACCCGTACCAAAACATCTACGCATAGATCCGGCTCTGATACCACTGTAGGAGTTTGCGCGATAGAAAACAAAAATTTCTCTCACATGCGGAAGCAACACTCAAGATCCTATCTAGAAGATTCTAGTAACGGGGAGAGTAGTTCATCATACCCTCGAAGAACACGCGCGTTGAACGTTTAATTCAACGCAGCTCGGTGAAGTTGTTGACGATGTTCGATCCGATCAGCACCGCAAACGAGCAGCACCTCCGGAGGCTTGCACACGTACAGCTCGATGACGTCTCCCTCTTCTTGATCCAGCAAGCTAGAGGGAGAAGTAGGTGGGATCGATTCCAGCAGCACGACGGCGTGGTGGTGGATATGGTGGAGAGTTCCCGCGGGCAGGGCTTCGCCAAGCGGTGCGCGGGAGGTAGAGGAGCAGCAAGCCAGTGATGCGGCCAAGCCTCTGTCTCTTGGTGCACCTCTCCCTCTTCTTTATATAGGCAAGGGGCTGCAGCCACTTTATTTCCAAAGTAGAAACTCCCTCTTTCAATAGTGGTAACCCCTTCTCATTTAAAAGGTGGTAACCCCCTCTTTCAAGAGTGGTAACATCCCTTTTAAAGGGCTACCCATTGAATGGCTGCATGGACCAAGTAGGACTGGTCAAATGGACCAGTGGGCCACCCTTGGTCGTTGGGGACAGGTGGGCCCCACTATGGGACCCTCCGGAACCTTCTAGAACATTCCGACACTCTGCCGAAAAATCCCGAACTTTTCCGGAACCCTGAAATCAACTTGCCATATATAAATCTTTACCTCCGGACTCTTCCGGAGCTCCTCGTGATGTCTAGGATCTCATCCGAGACTCCGAACAATATTCGGACACCATTAACAAAATTATCCCAGAGCTACTCTAGCGTTACCGAACGTTAAGTGTGTGACCCTACGGGTTCGAGAACGTGCAGACATGATGGAGACACCTCTCCGATCAATAACCATTAGAGGGACCAGGATATCCATAATGACTCCCACACATTCAACGAAGATCTTTATCGGTTGAACCACTATGTCGTGGACTACTATAATCCGTATACAATTTCCTTTGTCACGCGATATTTTACTTACCCAAGATTTGATCGTCGGTATCACTATACCTAGTTAAATCTTGTTACTGGTAAGTACTCTTTACTCGTTCCGTAATACAACATTCTCTGTGACTAACTCATTAGTCACGTGCTTGCAAGCTTTACCGAATGTGCACTACCGAGTGGGCCCAGAGTATATCTCTCCGAAACACGGAGGGACAAATCCCAGTCTTGATTCATGTAATTCAACAAGCACTTTCTGAGATACCCGTAAGACACCTTTATGATCACCCTGTCACGAAGCGATGGTTGATGTCCCCAAAGTATTCTTCCAGTACCCGGGAATAACATGATCTCATGGTCTAAGAAATAGGATACTTGACAATAAAAGGCATGACAATAAAAACTTAATGAAACGATCAATATTGTTATGCTTAGTTGGGTCTGTCCATCACGTCATTCTTCTAATGACATGATCCCGTTAATTAATTAACAACTCATGTTCATGGTTGGGAAACCATAACCATCATTAATTAACGAGCTAGTCTAGTAGAGGCTTACTAGGGACGCAATGTTGTTTACGCAACCACACATGTATTATGTTTCCGGTTAATACAATTATAGCATGGAAATAAACATATATCATGAACACGGAAATATGATAATAACATTTATTTATTATTGCCTCTAGGGCATATTTCCAACACCATGCCGGGAAGTTCAGCCTCAAAAGAAGTCAAGAGGCATGCACGGCGACTCAAAGCATCGGCTACTTTGTTGGTGGCTCCAGATTTGTGCACAATGAGATAATTAAACCTCTCCAAATATGCTGCCCATCTTGCTAGCATGCGATCCACATGCTTTTGATTCCTAAAATGCTTCAAGGATTGATGGTCAGTGTAGACAATAAACTCCTTAGGCAACAGATAGACTTCCCAAGTCTTTAAAGCCCTGAAAACAGCATATAATTCTTGTTGATATGTGCTCCACTTTTGTCTTGTTTCGCTTAGCTTCTCACTGAAGAAAGCAATGGGTTTTCGTTCTTGAGATAGAACAGCCCCAATGCCTACTCCACTAGCGTCGCACTCCAGCTCAAAAGTCTTATTGAAATCAGGTAGCGCCAAGACTGGTGCTTGTGACAATTTTTCCTTTATTTCCTTGAAACTAGCTTCAGCTAATTCGTTCCATTGAAATTTCCCTTTCTTTAGACATTCAGTGATTGGTGCCATGATCGTACTGAAATTCTTCACAAACCGTCTATAGAACGTTGCAAGACCATGGAAGCTTCTCACCTCTGAGATAGTCTTTGGTGTTGGCCATTCTTTGATTGCTTCAACTTTAGAGTCATCAACATGAATGCCTTCACTTGTTATGACAAACCCCAAGAAAATAAGTCGTGTTTGAAGGAAAACACATTTCTTCAAGTTCACATAAAGTTCATTTTCCTTAGTACCCATAGCACCTTACGGATGTGATCCAAGTGTTCATCTTCATCTTTACTATATATCAAGATGTCATCAAAATAAACCACAACAAAGTGGGATAAGAAGGGTCGAAGTACCTGGTTCATCAAGTGCATAAAGGTACTTGGTGCATTTGAGAGTCCAAATGGCATGACCATCCATTCAAACAACCCTTCCTTTGTCTTGAACGCTGTTTTCCATTCATCCCCGGGTCTAATGCGAATTTGATGATATCCGCTCTTCAAATCGAGCTTTGTGAACACTCTTGCGCCACTAAGCTGATCTAACATGTCATCCAAACGAGGAATAGGGAATCTATACCTTACGGTGATCTTGTTGATGGCTCTACTATCCGTACACATGCGCCAAGACCCGTCCTTCTTTGGCGCGATCAAAGCTGGTACCGCGCATGGGCTGATACTTTCTCGAATGTGCCCCTTTTGCAACAATTCCTCCACCTTTTCCTTCAGTATATCATGCTCTTTGGGGCTCATCCAGTAGTGTGGAAGATTAGGAAGACTTGCTCCTGGAATTAAGTCAATTCGATGTTGAATTCCTCTCATTGGCGGTAGGCCTTGTGGCTCTCCAAGTATGCTCTGAAATTCAGCTAGTAGGCCATGTACCTGTGCTGGAATTTCAACCGCCGGTTGCTCTTCACCTTTAACAATAAGTGCAGCACACATATTTGCCTCCTTTAGGTCTTCCATAAACTCACTAGAGGTGTGAGAAATAGTTAACATGTTCTTCTCCTCCTCCTTAGAGGTTTTAGGATCTGATTGGTTTGGTAGTATAATGATCTTTCGCTTATTCCAAGTGAAAGAGTAAGAATTTCCTTCCCTTTGTGTGTAGAATCCACATCAAACTGCCAAGGTCTTCCCAGAAGAACATGGCTGGCATCCATATCAACAACATCGCACAACAAATTGGAGCGATAGTACTTACCCAAAGAGAGTGGCAGGTTGCATTGTTTGGTGATCCTCATATTCACCCCTTTCTTGATCCATCCAATATTATAGGGATTTGGGTGATCATGAGTCTCAAGCTTTAAATGGTTCACCAAATTCTGAGAGATAAGATTCTCACAGCTGCAACTGTCAATCACTAATTTGCATACCTTGCCATTCACGGAACATTTGCTCTCAAATATTTTCTTCCGTTGTGTGTTGTCGGGTTGTGGTGTCGAGCACAAGAGATGTTGAATCACACACACCACCTCTTCACCCTCTTCTTCACAAACATCTTGTCCTTCTACATCCTCAGATTCATACTCTTCATCTTCTCCATCATCATGGGTAGTTGTGTTGACGAATTTCCTCAAATGGAAATTGCTAGACACATGTCCCTCTTCGCCACATTTATAGCATTTTATCACCGGCTTTGTCCTAGTCTTGCCAGCTTGCCTTGGGGCAGGTTGTTTTGCCTTGGGTTGAGCGGACTTCTCTTCCACTATATGGGAGTGACTCCTAGATGAACCTTCAGTATGAGGCAATGGAGCCTTACTTGCCTTTCTTGTCCTTGCCAACCTTTCAGCCTTTAATGCAAGAGCTTGTGCTTGGTCAATGGACCAAATTTGTTGCATCATCAACGATCCTGAATAGTATCATTGAGACCATTAATGTATCTTGCAACTTGTTGATCTTCAGTTTCAGCAAGGTTGCACCTCACTTGTAGCCTTAGAAACTCTTCCGTGTATTCTGAAACAGTCCTCTTTCCTTGAGCACAGTTTTGAAACTGAATAAATAGGATCTGATCATAATCAGCAGGTAAGAATCTCCCTTTCAAAAGACTCTTCATTTGCCACCAAGATCTCACACGAGGTTCTCCTCTTAGTCTGCGGTCTTCTTGAATGCGATGCCACCATGCACCAGCTCCTCCTTTCAACTTGTATGCGACCAAAGAAACTCTACGGTCTTCTGGAATATTCATGACCTCAAAGAAAGTCTCCACTTCATATAACCAATCAAGGCACCCTTCAATATCAACATTTCCATTAAAAGTTGGGATCTCAGCTTTCACCTTGTATGTATCCCTTGCATATGTAGGGTTGGGTACTCTTGGATATGCATAGAGATCAGGTTCTTCAAGGGTCTCATCATATTCCTCATCTCCAGAAGCTTCAGCATAAGTTGGCCTTCTTGAGGTACCATGAACAACATGTCGTTGAGGTGTTTTTACTTCAAGATGACCTCCCTTCCTTCGCTGCCGAATATCTTCTTCCTCCTTTGATGAATCACCTTCATTGGCAGTAGGAGGAACACCCTTTCTTATCATCTCAACCAGCTGATCGAATCTCCGGTTAAGATCTTCACGTAGCGCTTGGATTTGTTGTTCTGCAGCATCTATTCTCTTTCCCAATTCCTCCATTGTTTGCTGTAGCTTACTTTCAAAGAGTACACCAAGAGCTGGAACGGATCAGCAAGGCTCTGATACCACCTGAAGCAGCACAAGGCCGTGGAGGAACAACTCCACCTTGCTGCTACAACGTGGACAGCACAAATGTTGAAGGAACCACTTCAACGTGCTGCGCTAGATATCGCTCTAGAGGCGTGGGCTGTCAAGAGTTCAATCCAAACTCTTTAACACACAAGATCTAATCCAAGATCTTTAGGACAGAACACAAGTTCTTATTGATAGGTAGAGTGTACATAGGCTAGTTACATAGGTAGAGTGAGGACCTCTATTTATAGGCTCCATGAGCTTTCACTACTTAGCTCTACTTAAAGCTAGAAGGTTCTAGAGTACACTACTTAAAGCTAGAAAAGCAAATACAAACAACCTAGTTACTACTCATGGCTGGAACACTCTAGAAACCACTACACAATGTATGACTATAGTGCCAAATTATGTAGAATATAGTAGAAGTGTGTAGAAGCCATAATGAATTTGACTCCAACTTTATTTTTATTTTAGTTTCTCTACTGTCCCTCATCAGGACATGCACAGCTTGGAGGATTGTCGGCAGTTTAACAACAATATTCAGCTAAGACAGAAGAACGGAGATTGTTATACTTGCGAGGAACCTGGGCATATTTGTCGTGATTGCCCTCTCAACCCGAAGAAGAAAGCCAATTCCGGAGCTCGGTTGCCTCAGAAAGGAGTGCCTCAGAGGGGACGGTCTTTTCGGACTTTCTCGAGCACTTCCACGTAGACCGACGATCTTTGTGATGGATACCCGCCAGTTCTCCCACGGCCTACACAAAGCACTGCGTCCATTTGGGATCAGACCTTTGCCCCGGGAGACACTCTCGATGGACAATGGGAGCTCCCGGGTCACGTGGTGACCATTCAAGCGGGACCGTGCGCGCCCCCTCAGAAGAATTGGATTTCCAGGTGGGCAGCCGCCGAAGAGCTCAAGTCAAGCTGCGCCGGAACCACGAAGCCAACATCTCCGCCGTGTCAGTAGGGAATCAAGACGGCAATTTGGTCTCCTTTTTTATTAAGTCCTGAGCAATGGAGATATGACAAGTTTATGGATGATTTCATGGTTTTCTTTGATGCCTTGTCTTCGGGAAAGCAGTCTAAGTAGGTCTCTGGACCGGCTCTTGCCAGCAACGAGGGTCTCAGGACCGGCACTGGCCAGCAAGTAAGGGTCTCAGGACCGGCACTGCCCAGCAACAAGGGTCTCAGGACCGGCACTGGCCAGCAAGTAAGGGTCTCAGGACCGGCACAGGCCAGCAAGTAAGGGTCTCGGGACCGGCTTAGGCCAGCAACTGAAGGTCTCCGGACCGGCGTCCCTAATACGCCAGCCAGGTGAGTCACCCGGATATGTGCTTTCGGGTCACAAAGGAATAAAGCAAGGGTCCCCGGACAGGCTCTGGCTAGCAACAGCATGCCCAAGAAAGGCATACCGGGTCAGACCCGAGGCAGGCTATCTCGGTTCAAGACTCTTCTCTTGCGAAAATAAGCGGACATAATAGATTTGCGCTTGAAACACAGCATAGAAGACCCGTCGCGATGGTTGCGCGTTTAAATACCGAGATAGCCAAGGATTCGACGGATCGAGCTAAGTACCTTTACCCGAGCTGCGTTGTTTTTCTTTATGCTTTGGCTCAAACGAATGCGGGCGCAAACCTGGGGCAGCGCCTTCGCAACCACCACTGTCTGTTTCCCTCTGGTAGTAGGGTTGTGGGCTGAGGTCCGTGCGGTCAGGAGCGATGGGTCCTTTGGGGGTCGCGCCCTGTGTCTGCGCTCTAGAGTTTCTGGAGGTACACGGCTGGTTAGCACTCCAGCCAAAGGGTCCTTCCCAATAGCGTCAAGCCTCCACGGGCATAAGGAAGGCAATGCAATTCAAGAAAAGGATTCTTTACAGTCAAAAGCATACAATTTTTTATAACCTATTGGCGATGCAAAAGCAAAGTTCATGGTCCACGGGTCGGCCTATCTATGTTTTCAGGGGGCGCGGCAGATCACGGGTCATCTTCGCGGGAGAAGCGCTTCATGATCTCCTCCACCATGTCCACAACCTCTGGAAGAGGCGCTTCCCGGGGACGGCGCCGTCTATGTTCTCCAGCGAGGAGAGATTCGGGTGATGGCGCTGAAGAGCTAACACGAGTTGGGTCACCACCTGCCGCACGGCCGTCTCTCCAGCCAGGCAGGTGGCCTGCCTCGCGTGTGATCGGACCTCGACAAGGAGCTCCGCTACGTCCTTGAGAAACGACGGATAAACCTTGAAGGTGTTGGAATGACCGTTGGTGATGGTAGGAGGATGAGTCCTCACTAAACCCCTCAGCTCCTGGACTATCTTCTCCGCAAACGCACGCATGCGCGGGAGAAGACCCAGGAGATCACGCCTGAAGTTCGCAGCCTTGGCTTGCTCCTCGTTTACTTCCTTCAGCTGCTTTGTCAGCTCTTCATTGCGAGTCCAGGCAATCTGCGCCTGGGACTGGGAGGTCTCGGCCGTCTTCTTCGCCTGCTAAAGTTCTGCCCTAGCCTCTTCCAGCTCCCTCGCTTCCGTCACTCGGAGGACATTGGTACGCCCTAGATGTGCCTCCCGGTCTGCCACGACCTCCTTCAAGCGCGCAACCTCCTGTCCGAGATTTTCCGCGTGGGCGATCTCCAGATCCCTCTCTTTCCTGATCCTGTCAACATCATTGCGGGCTAGCAGTCGCCTCTGCCTCTCCTCAGAAAGATTCCTTTCCAATCGAGAGACATCCCTGGACAGGCAGAGATCCTGTAGCTCTTGAGTCTGACCTCCCTTCGAGCCCAGTTGTCGACGCTCGCCAAGCCTTGCTCCAAGCGATCTTTGCTCTGATCCGCTTCCTGGCGGTATAGCTCGATATTCTCCCAGCACTTGGCTTCAGCTCTCTCTAGCTCCGCTAGCCGAGTCTCTAGTTCTTCTTCGCGCTTGGAGACTCGTTGCTCCCGGGCGTCAAGAAGTTCGTCCTCCACGACCAACCCTTTCTCCTTGGATTCAAGGGCGTCCGCTTCAGCCGACAGCTTCAATTCCCAGGACCTCAAGTTGTCCTTGTGACGGGATACATCGTCTCCCAGCTGACGCAGCTGAACCTCAGCAAATGCCAAGAATTCACGGGCGTCGGAGAATTCCTTAAGGAACCTGGGACCAGCCTCGCTGCTCCCGGGGTCAGCCTGGGCCGGCCTTTTTCCCGGGTCTCCAGTCTGGGGGGAGGCCTCAGCCCCAGCAGGACCAGGACCGGAAGGTTCCCGGGGATCCACGTCGCGCCTCTCCTTGGGGGCTTCAGGGTTCGGAGTCTCCACCGCGGGAGCCTCCTGAGGAATGGCCCGCGGGATCCTCTGCACCCCTATATGCTCAGGTACTGGGGAAGTTTTCCCAGCACCCTCAGCCGCTTCCAGGACCCTCCCTGGAGTTGGAGCGCGGCTTGGGGGTTCAGAAGCATTGATGTCGCCTCCAGCTTGGGCCTCCACCTCAACGCCCGCGTTGATATCGTCATCACCACGGGCGCGCTTGCTGGAGCACTCAGGCGACGGACTCCTGCACATGGCCGAAAAGAAACATTAGAGCAAAGTCACAGAAAAGGCGGGAGCTCAAGATCAGGAACCGCAGATGAAAAAGCTTACCGGCTTTTCCTCGTTGGGCCAGCAAAGCCCCATCTCCTGCCCAGCAAGTCCCCAAAGACTCCTGGCAGTTGGACGGGTCTTGGCGCGCTCTATTCACATGACTCCTCGCTGGCCTCTGGAGGAGGAATGCTCACTGATTGTGCAGCAGGACTCTTCCCCGCCAAGGAGCCTGAAGAAGCTGACTGCTCCTGCATGCCAGCACCTGCGGAAGGATCAGCCCCCACGGAAGGACTGCGCGAACCCCTGCTTCCAGCATGGGCTTTTGGGTGCAAATCCTCATCTTCTCCGTCAGAAGCGTCGGGGTCTTCCGAAGAAAAGTCCCCGCGTGCCAAGTCAGACGCACTCAGGCCCGCTCAGGTTAGGCCTTGATCCCTGGGCTGGGGTGGGGGCCCTATCTCGGTGGTGCCCTCCAGGCCGTACTCATTGCATCGAGGCATTGACAGTATGGTCTCGTCCGCCTGAAGATCCTCGAACAAAGGCTGAACACCTTCGGGAAGATCGGTCGCCCCCCAGGGCAATAGCGCCCCCACTATCTTGTTCCAGTTGTTTTCCGGAAGGTGAAACCTTGGCGCTGGCATGCTACTCCCTGTCAGATTAATCTCCCACACGGGCTAGTCCCTGAACTGCAAGGGAGCAATCCCCCGGTGAAGGAAGTCTGCCACGATCATCAAGCAAGATACCCCTCTTTCTCGAAGGAAGGCCAATCTGTCCACTGCAGGAGCCAGGTCCCCGTCCTGAGGGCTCTTCTCTTTGGAATGCGCCAAGTGCTGAGCCGGGGAGCTCGGAATCGATAGATGAGTATCGGTCCCATCCGTTTGAACGAGATACCATCCCATCCTCCATTCCCCGTGGGGAGACACCACGAACATCTCCGGGTACTGATGGGCGGTGTCGTCCCGAAGACGGAAAGCAACCCCTCCAGCAATCCACCTGGACCTGCCTATGCGGGGGACGAAGAAGTGGCAAAACAGAGCCCCGGACGGCCTGACACCAACAGATGCCTCGCAGGCGTAAGCAAAGATGGCCAGGGTTAGCACAGCATTGGGATGCAAGTGCATCGCCATCAAACCATAGGCCTCCAGGATGGCCAAGAAGAACTCCGAAAAGGGCGGGAGAAGGCCCATCTTCGAGAAGACATGAAAGGTGGTTACCCTGTCCGGTAGCCCTTCGTCGCCCCCAGGATACGCCGCCACCTCAGGACCGCGGAAGCGCGAGGATAGCATCCTGTGGATACGGCCCATATCCGTCTCGCCGAACC
This sequence comes from Poa pratensis, assembly GCA_947311845.1. NCBI lineage: Eukaryota > Viridiplantae > Streptophyta > Magnoliopsida > Poales > Poaceae > Poa > Poa pratensis. The sequence continues at coordinate 153,512,680 of CAMZMU010000052.1, forward strand.
TGCTCGGGCGCTACAGCGCCTGGAAAACTCTGAATGAAGGCTGAGCGCCGGCGGAAGCAGCTGCCGCCGCTCTTCTTGCAGCCGTGGAGCGGCTCACCTTTGCCACCGCCCGCCGAATCTGCTTGGGGGCCATCGGAGCGCAGCCAAAGGGGATCTAGGGTTGCGGCGATTGGCGGCGAGAAGGAAAGACGACGAATTTGGGAGAGGAAGCAGAGTTTGGGAGGCGATGCGACTTGGTTGGAGAGCGCGGAGTTCTGGAGGCAATGGCGGCGGAACTGTCAAATCAAGCTAAGGCAGAGTACCCCACGCGTCACGTCGCGGCCCCATTACTCCGACGGGTGTGGGGATCGAGGAGACGTGCCAACTTCGGTGCTCCCAACCGTTGGATGCATGGTCAAAACCCGCGCAAATCGCAACGATCGGGATGATTCGGTCAAAGGACTCGGAGGCTCGCCTCTACTTCGACCCGGCGGACCCCACCAGGCAGTCCAATGAGAAGCCCAGGGGTCGGGACCCACTTTGACCTCTTTTTGGTCATGGCCCTGGCAGCCGCTGAAGCAAAGCCGCCGGGACCATGCCCGGGGCTACTGTCGCAGCAGTGGAACACGGGGTTCCCCTAGTGCTGCCAAAGTGGGTCCATCACCAGTTGGCCCAGCGTGAAGATGGACAAGGCCAAGACATGACGCAAGACTGGCGGGCACCTCGCACACCAAGCCAAGTCTGCTGGGTGCAGGGGACCCCGGGACCCCTCGTACCCCGGAAGAGCAAGATGACCCCGAGAGCCCGAGACCCCGGCGAGGTCGGACTCCCTCTCGGGTACCAGGCAAAGACAGGGCTTCCGGCGCCCTCCCGAAGATGGTAGAAGAGCCTAGAAGACTTGAGAAGCAAGGCGCAGACAGGGGTCACCACCTGCGGTGTACCAGCTCCTTTCCCCCGTCGCTTTCCCCTAAAGGAGGGGAATCTCACCAAACCGGAGGAAGATACTTGCAGGAGAAGAGGCCACGTCTTCACCTCAACCATGGAGAGGGGGAACTTCCCGCCAAGACCCCATCACGCTCCTCGCATGACCCTTCTGGCACCCCTTGCCTATAAAAGGAGGGCCAAGTCATGGGAGGAGGGATGACGGAATCCAAGGCTGTAACATCCTAGGATTTAGAGTCCCAAATTAGAGTGGACACACAAGTGTGCATTGCATTCATGCATCAGAAAATCCGAAGAATTTTCGCGCAAATAGTTTTAAAACACTAAGTGATTGAAGTTTCACTTGAGTTGGTGGAATTGAAGTAGATCATCGACTTGAGCGTTACAAACTTTGAGATGATCTTGGCTTAAAACCTATTTTTGGGTAGAGAGGTACTCGATAAAATTGTTAAACCCAGTGGAAATATATCTTGTTACATCAAAACATTACCTCAGGAGTGTAACATAAATCTAGTTATTCTTAGGTATCATCTTGTCTAACCTTATATGTTAGACATATCTCTAGTAGATGGAAATCATTCTAGTCTTAAAGACAAATTGAATTACCTAAAATCTTAACAAAGATCTTTTCACCTTATCTAGTGAATCTTAACTTCTTATCTCCTAATCTTCTTGAAGTTATTCAACCAGGGAAGCATCTCAAGAAAAGAGGTAAAGCAACAAGAAGACTATGAAGAAGGATTGATTAGATATGCATAGTAGTGCTATGCCAATCTATCACAGAGACAATGGGAACTCTTGCATCTGTTATGTTCTTATTAATTTCTCAAGAAATAGTGTGATATTCCAATGTTTGTGTTATATAGAAGTAGTTGGGTGACAAGCTTTGCAACCTTGTTAACAAATCACTTTTGTATACTCAAACAATTGAGTGTCATATACAAATAAACAAAAGGACAGATAATACATGGTATTTCTCCAAGAGTATGATTATCAGGGAGAAAGTAAAGCCAAAGCATAAAACCATATGATCATCATCCATATGTAATCATCACATGAGTTAACTCTCAAATTCCTGTGAGTGTGGACATGTCTCATAAGAGAGGGGTTCACAAGTTCATCATGACCATTTGGTTATTCAAGATTCATTCTCAAGAGGAGATAAATCTGGACTTGTGGTAAATGGAACCACATGGACTACTTAGTCAGCAATTGTTTTAGCAACTTGCTTCCACAGAAACAAGATCATCTATTTTATTCAAAGGAGTATATCATCCTTTTGATCATCAGAATGAGCTATGGAATTAAGCAAGATTCTGTTCTCATCATTTTACCCATTTATCCTACCATAAGACCTGACTTCAGGCAGGATATCTTCTCTTGTGCATCCACAGACATTTGATCATGTTTTCACATGATTTAATTGTCAGGTATCACAAGCCAAAGCCACTAGGGCCATATTTTGTGCTTGGCATGAATTTGAATTGAAATACTGTGTATACTCTTTGTAGTCACCACAGTAAGCAAATCATGTTGTATTGCTGGACCACAATTTGATGTTGTCCAGAAATCAATAAGGCACTCAGAACAAGTTTGAATATTTATCTGGAGCTGAAGACAAGGAAGAAACTATCCTTAGTATTTGAAAATAATATAAAATCACAAATAAAAAGCATAACAAAATAAATCAATTGTTATATAAGTACACAATAAGAAAAGAGGTTATAAACTATAAATTTTATTAAAAAGAGATAATTCCAAATATGTTCAAATTTACTTTAAGTGGTTAATGAATTTAAAACACACAAAATATTTATAATCCAAGTTTAAAAGAAACTTGTTTTTGAAATTCTACACATTTTGTAAAAGGAAATAAATTTAAATATACACAAATTCATTCCAAATATGGAATGAATTCAAAATACATCAAATATTAAAAGTTATAAGTTGAAATCATAAATATAATGTAACCCTACACAACCAGGGGCTTTTCTGTAATTAAAATCATCACAAACAAGTCCTCAAATCATTTAAAACAGGAGCCAGGGGCCTGTTTGCACTGATTCTGCAATTCCATGAAAGTCCAGGGGGTTTTTCAGAAAATGGCCTTTTCTTTTCTTTCTTCTTCTTCCTCCCGCCAGAAGGCAGAGGACGACGCCGCCGTGCCACCTCCTCCCTGCCTGCTAGCTCGCGAGGATAAGACCACGGAGACGTCCGCATCGTTCTCTTCCTCCCCGTACTCATCTCTTTCTCCCGTGCTCTCTATTTCTGTCGGGTCGAAACCCTAGTTCGTCGGGCCGCCGCCGATTGCCGTCGATTCCGACCTCGCCGAGGTGTTCCAAGTAGCCAGGAAGCTCCGCCGTGGCTGCCTCGTCCTCCTCATCTACTCGCGCGTGCTGGGAAGCTCGGGAGCGGAAGAAATTCGCAGTCTTCTTCAACTCCGGCCGCCGGCTGTCGACCACGGATGCGTCGCCGTCCGTCCACGTCGTTCTTCGCCGAGCAATTCCCCGTGCTCGTGGTGAGCATACGCTCCTCCTCATGTACTTTGATTTGTCCAATTTCCGTTGGGTGGGAAGTTCGCCGTACACCGTCTCCGGCCGCCGCGGGAGCTCGCCGCCGTGCTTGCTCCGGTGACCATTTTGGAGCGGCGCCGCCACCAATAGGTTCGCGTCGATCTCCTCTATCCCCTGCCATCGAGCAAACAAGAAAACAAAGCCAGAATCGCAGCGGATTCATCGAATCCGTGCTCAGCAGAGGAAGTTCTTCTGCTGACGTCAGCGTGACGTCAGCAGACCAATCAGAATTTTCCTGATTTTCTTTAAATAAAAAATAAATAAATTTATGACATGTGGACCCACATGTCAGATGTTTAATAATTTAGTAAAATAGGTTGGTATTTATTAAAATTATGACAAGTGGGACCAACTCATTTTAATAAATTCCAGAAATTGTTTATAATTGAATTTAAACTTTGGAAATTCATAACTAAATCATTTTAAATCAGAAAAATACAAACAACATACCAAAATGTTAAGAAAAATGAAATTTATCTGTTTGTATAAATAAAATGCTTGTTTGATTAAATTTGAATAATCCTAAAATTGAAACAAGATCTTATTTATTATTTTAAATATGGAATTTATTTTAAATGCTATTTTGAATGCATTTGAATTCCATTTCAATTGCTTCACATGCTTAACTACAAATATGGAAATATATTTCCATCACAACATTATGATCATTTTTAGAATTCCATTTGTAAACATGTCTCACTAATATTCTTAAGTGGTTTTTAAAATGATATTTTCCATAAGGAAAATAATCATTCAAGAATCCTTTAACAATACAAAAGATAAATCTATCAACATATAAATTTATCATTTTATTACTTTATAATATATCATGTAGTTCTTAATTCATAAAAGTGAAATTCTTTATTTAATAAAACTTGATCACTACTATTAATACTTTTAATAATTGGATTAATTTTATGATACAATTATTTAAATCATTAATCCAAATTAATAACTACTTCATAATATGAGATTACTTGTGGTGTTTCTTCTAAGTGTTAAAATTCAAATCATATTATCTTTTGCATAAAGAAAAGTTAAATACATAAGTAACTACTCCTTATATTTGATACTATACCATTACTTAACTAAAATAACTACCCTATGATATCAACAAATGTATACATTATTTATTTCTTCAAAAGTTATTCTTTTTGCCTTCTTGAATAATAATACTACACCATTTGTTTAATTAATTCAAGTTGACACCTGATCTGTATAAACATAAAGATGATAGTAAACCCTAAAATAACCATTTAGTATTATGATGTTGTTTTATTTTATCCTTATGCTTAATATGGTATTTATAGTTAAAGATAAAAATTCATCGTTCTTGTGAAGTAAACTTGAAGATAAAACAAATCTAAAAATAATCACCAAACTCAAACAACCCTCAACCATCGAGAGTTAGACACGGGGTTTAGGACGATGCATCTCATACTTATGCATAATAGCATATTGCTTCTTCAAACATTAGTCCTTACCGGACCAATGATGCTCTTTCCAGATTTTGGAGTCTTTATTGTATCGAAGACCTTGGCTGCATAATCTTGCAGTCAAAAAGGCAAGTTCACTCTTGCTCATGTCCTACTTGATTATGTTTATCAAAGTAAATGAAAAATACTATGGTTTATCATTGCATGAAAAAGAAAAACCTATCTTCGAATGATGTGAATTGCTATATATATATTGTTGGCTGGCAGATGGAACCATGGAATGATGTGGTTGGTGGAGGTTCCATATGCACGGGAAAGTATTACCTAGGACTTAAGAACCAATGCCGTCAGCGTTCTTGCGCCGAAAATGAAGCGTTAACCATGAGACTTGGAATGGGACGGGAAAGTCATCTGTGATCTTTTCCCTTTCGCATGTCAACGGGCAGCCAGAGCCGTACGCTGTAGATCTAGTGCGACTACATGCACATGGGTGGGACCCCTTAATGCCCACGGACTCTGGTGTCTATGATGGTCTGCAAGAGGATGCCTAGGTATCTACCGTAAGGGGTAGAGCCAGGGGTGATTCTGCTATGCATGAATTGGGTGGGCATGCGGGGTTGTTGGAAAAGCACGGCGAATGGCTTGGATCAACGACTGGGCCCCACACCAAAGGAAGTGTGGACGGGAAAGACTCGCCCGGTTGTGCAACAAGGCGTTGGTCTCTTATGGGTAAAGTAACGCACCTCTGCAGAGTGTAAAAATGTGACATGTTACTCCACGTTCCAGGAAGGAACGGCGAACGCTGCAGGAAAGGAGGCTCCTCAAGGCCCTAGCACCTGTGAATCGATGACGGGCATAGTTTTCTGAAGATAAAATAAATCTTTTCCTAAAAATGTTTTACAAAGTTATGCATGTTCATCCATGACCTTTTGGGATGGATGGTAGCTAGTGCATAAAACACCTCATTCCTATTATATGAACTTGCTGAGTAACGCTCGTGTTGCTCACTCTTTCCTCCGTTGACCCCTGCTTAGATAATTGGAGACAACAGAAGAAGGACAGGAATCCATAGCAATATTGGTGAGATCTTCGACAAGGAGTCAAATCAACCTGGTGGGCCTGAAGGAATCAACCTCTACTTAGCCAACGGATACGTGGCGACCATAGTGCAACGGTGGACACGTCGACAACAAAGCCTATGGACATGACAACTATAGTTAGATGGAGGAGCACAACTCTAGACACGGAGATTCCAAATGGATAGATAGGGCTGTGACAACAGCAGTAGTGGATTAGGAGTTAGAAGTAGAGCTGGTATCCAGCTTAGTGCTTCGATTTGAGTCCTTTGGGAGTTTCTTTCGCACGAGACCTACTTCTGTTTGTTAAGGAGGTTCTCGAGTTTTTGTATTGAATAGTGTTGTAATCCTATAGTGTTACCTTGGACCGACTATGTTTCTGTTGTACTACTCTGAAGGATGTAATATTTACGAAGTGGTCCTTTCGTGAGTATTATGTCAACGACTTGTACACCACAACATGCAGTGGTGTGCTGGGTCACTACAAAGGCAAAGGCATAGGCTAGAACACAGCTGGAGATAGCTAGGGCAGAGAGGAGAAGGGGAGGTGATCTCCTCAGGGCCAGGATCTACCCTTTCTTCCTCCTCTCGCCAAAACCCCTCCCGGGTACCTCGCCGGAGACCCCATTGTAGCCACGCCATGATGCCTCCATCTATTCAGACATGCAGGAGTAGGGCTGTTAGCCTCTGGGCGGCCTGAACCTGGGTAGATCGTTGTGTCCTTTGATTGCTTTCCATACACGTAGAGAGAGAGTGACGAAGATCTCACCGACGGTACTTCCCCGGAAGACGTCTTCTAGCCTCCTTTGTGCCCCTTCCGAATCTACAAAGGGGGTGTCCCTCATCCCCGGTGTCCGTCATTCATGACACGACATATTAGTTACGTACGCCTTGCCGAATGGGAGACAGCGCGTGTTGCCCCCCCTCCCCCCACGGCCGTCGCGAGCTGGCCAGCAGGAGGCGTACGTGGTCACACGCACGCATGTAGTCCCTTCCTAGTCTTGCCTCCTAGTCTGATATGTACTTTCTACTCCGTAACTCTGACCCGCGGATGTACAGCTGCCGGTGTGACCGACCTACAAAAACTGTTGTCTACATGCAAAGCTTCTCGCTAACATGACCCAAAGCCCCGTACAGAAGCTGGTCGAGCGCGATGTACAAGACTGATCGTTCAGAATGGATCGTTCTGAATGGACGCGTACAAGACCTTTTACAGCCGGACGGAACAGAGAGTAGTAAATCTAAAAAATTAGATGTACAAACTAAACGGAGTTAAGTATTCTGAACATGTAGAACAAATAGATAGTATAAATATACCGCATTCTAGATGGTTACGTTAGTTGTACATAGACCAATAATTAGAAGGTACAAAAATATAAGCTATTGGTAGTACAAAAGACGGTGTACAAACTACACATAACACGAAGTACAAAATAAATAGGAAGAATAAGTACCCAGAAATAGGTGTACAAAAGTACATAGGATGTACAAGTACACAGACAGCGGAGTACAAAACCACACATGAAGTACAAGTACCCATAAAACAAAGTACAAAATTACACACAAGAAAAGGTACACAATAGTCGTAGGTGAAAGTACATAGTAGGCCGTACAGATAGTACAAACTATACACAACCGGAAGTAAAAAAAAATGTTCGTCAAAACCTATCAACATGGGATCTAGTTTTAAAGATCTCGGCGCGAGGAGTCCAAAAGTGAAAACGGTTCGCAATTTGGAGTAGCGATTCTCAGATATTTCTGTTTGAATTTTCGATTTAAAAAAATAAAGGCAAATAACTCCACTCCCGCCTCCCGTATCCCATTCTCTCACATCCTCCTCACTTTTAATCTGGTAGCGACACTTGGCGGATATGCAAGCAACCATGAAGGACCAAGTAAGGAGAAGACGACACTTGTCGCGACGAGAACGAGGACAAAGTTCCCTTTGCAAAGGGAATCCTTTTTCTAGTGATTTCCTTCCACAGCGTTTTAATCTGGGCGAAGAGCCATACAAGTTACCAGCTATATTTGGTTGCAACATGATGAAACGTAACTTAGACTGTTTGTTGAGTTTTTTTTCCTAAATTTGAAAGGCGCAATTATCCATCTTTCGTTATGGATCACAGTGTTTTGGCTCTTGGCCTCCGGTGAGGTGAGCTCAGTAATTATAAAATCCAAAGAGGGTTTCAAAGTTAATAAAGATCTAATCTTTCGTGGACACATACACTTTTTTAAGTATCTGCAATGTTTTATTGGCTTACACATAAACCACAAAAAGTGGGCCGGAAATGAAAAAAAAATGATTACGCTTCCTACATTTGTATTTTTATGCTGGTCACATGAGGAAAGATATTTCGTTACGAAATTTGCTTGCATATATTTATTTAAATTTTTTGGAGACCTAGAAACCTGCTTTTCTTATTAGATGAGCGTACCGTATATTGGGAATTAATATTTTTCCCACCATATGGCTTATATTCTAGTGTAATTTGTGTTTGGTTGTGTGATTGATGGATTGCAACTATTCTTTTAAGAATCATAGAAGGAACGATGTGAGCAAAACCCTTAACTACTTCCCATGGCCACCGTGAACGGCCAGGAGAAGAGATGCACGAAGAGATTAGACCGAGGAGAATAGAGGCGGAGCTATGTTGAGGCCCCCCCCCCCCCCCCCCCCCCCCCCCCCCCGACGCCTTTTCTTTCCAAAAAATCAGTCCATTTTGACCCTTTTTTCTCCAGAACATTGTGGTATTTGACCCATTTGCCTCCCCCAATTCTGGTTTAGTATGACTATGCTCAATACCTAAGCTTCGAATAAGTTGTGTGTGCTCTTTTGTCTGTCCAACCCCATTAACACCCATATCTGACTCACATGACCCTACAGAGGCATCAATAACTAGGACAGCTGCATCAGACTATGCCACTCCGGATATCATATTAGGAACGAAATCTTTGTGACCAGGAGAGTCGAGAAGAACAACTTGGTAGTTTTTTGTGTCAAAGTATGCTACGCCCACAGTCATCGTAATGCCACGTGCCGTCTCGTTGGGGCTCTCATCCATAGCCCAAGCATATGCTAATGGTCCTTTCCCCTAGGAGAAGAAAGTTTGTAAATATAACATGTTGTCATGATGCACAAAAACGCCGAATGAAATAATTGATTATTAAATTGACCTTTTCTTTTGCTTATTTCTCATTTTTATGCATCTGCTGCTTTTCTGAAATCCTCCCAATGGGATGCAACAATCGACCACATAAAGTTGATTTCTCATAATCGACATGACCAACCTGGCATAAAGATCCACTTTGACTTGGGTAGGTTTTTTGTCCGTAGTATGATCTGGATGCCGAGGTTATATGGCAGGTTTTCCTACAAACTCGTTTTCGTTCTGTTAGCTCCCTTTTATTTGGCTCTGCTTGTAGACTGAACCTTGTATTCCGGTTGAGCAATTAATGGAAATGAGAGTAGCAAAAAGAAGCCCGGCAACGGTCATGATATGGCGGCCAGGACCTGCTCCCGCATGATCTCGCGTGCGCCGTCTCCTGCCATTACTTCTATAAAAGCTCAATGCATACCTGCCTCTTGAGAGCATTTGCCCCTCCAGGCACCCCCGCTTTGCACCTGGGTCGTCCGATTCGTTTTTGTAGCATCGGTGTTTGACTGCTGGCCGTTAGATGTGGTCAAAACTTTTTTCACCCGTTTGAGTGAATAGTAACATGTCATAGAGTCATTGACCGATGGGTCCAGGGTAAACAAGTCAGAGGGTGAGATGGGCTCGTCCGCGTCGCTCTCCCTTCGCATTTTTCCCGCAGCGACACAAAACCCGTGCCCGCAGTGTAACCCTAGCCCAATCACGCCCGTCTCTCCTCTTCCAATCCCCTTTCTCCTCCTCCCAGCCACCTCTCTCCCGTGCCTCCTCTCTCCTCCTCCAGCTCATCCGCCGCCGCCACCCAGCAGTTTGGCGGTAGGAGCTCGTCCCGGTGGTCAGCTCGCCACCTCGCGCCGAGCCCTTGCCGTCGCTGCCTCCTCCTGCCCTGGACTCAGCAAAAACGACGAGGATGGAGAGGACGAGAACCCCACGCCCGCCCTTGCCCATTCCCGTATCCAAGGGTGTGGCGGCGGCCGGATAGGGTGGAGAGGACGAGGCGGCAGGGTGGCGGCGGTGGTTGGGCATGGCGGCAGCGGTCGCGCCAGGGCGGCGGCGGGCGGCCAGGCCATGGCAGAAAAGGAGGCCGAGCCGTCTGCGGCGCCGTCGCTGAAGTTGTGCACGGCCGCCGAGACGGACAACGAGGGGCCGTCGCCAACGTCGCAGCAGGTGACCTTTCCGTCGTGGCTGCGCTCCATCTCTCTCTCGCTTGCGTGCAGGTACTCCCACTTTCCCCAACCCTCCTCTGCCTCTTCCTCCTATTTTTTGTGTTGTTCGATTTGAACGATCATGACCTTCCGATACGTGCAGTTCCTGGCTTCCTGCTGTGGTTTGCTCTTCCGCTGGATTTGTTGCTCCACAAGAAGTGTTGTGCAAAGCATGGAGGTGCTGAGGACGAGCCTTCAACGAGGCAGCACCCACGTGCGCGGCTCTGCTGGCCGGCAGCCAACAACGCCATCACAGACCATGGCGCCACCGCCGCCTACCTCAGCACCGAGTATAAGTCCACCTCCAGGTACGGACCTCTCTCTCTAATCCCCGTAGATCTGCATATTTGTTTCTACAGGTTTTGTATTTTTTATGCCTACAAGCATTAGTACAGAACGAAACATCGGAAACAGGCCAAAAACCCCTTTGGCAACGGAGAAATGGTCCGTGTCCCCGACCCTGTCACTGATGTAAAGGCCTTCATCGGTAACGGAGGCAAAACACCGTTTCCGATGAGGTCCCCATTTGGCAATGGTTGTGCGCAACCTCCGTTGCTTTAGTTTTTCAACATCAGATACGGAGTTTTCCATCTACCCATTTGCACTGAGCTTTTCTCTTATTTCGGTTATATGCCATAATACATGAAAGGCTGATTGCACAATGCACTAAAACGTTATTCAATTCATAACATAGAACAAATGCCATCATTACATTGGTATACAATAATATCACCGTTTTTACAATTTGACTACAATCATATCTATCACACATTGGCATAATGTAATATCACCTATTACACTTTGATTACAATCATGAACTCTAAACCTATAAGCAACTAACCTAACAAGATGGAAGGCTGGCTTAATTAAGCCAGCGTTCCATCTTTGACTTGGAGCTCACCTTCTATGAGCTCTCGGTCATCGCTGTACCCACTCCGAGACCAGTATCCACGAAATTTCCTTGCCTTAAGGTTTTTGGTTCTCGGAATGGTACATTGGTACTTTTATGCAGTGTTGCCAAAATAAACTCCTGCGTGAAAGAAAAAAGATTAGCGAAATGTACAAAATACATCTGGATAAAAAAACCGGTGGCTATTTTCCAGCAACTGCTTTGTTCGGTTGCCATTTTTGAGAAACTGCTAAGATCGACGGCAAATATCCAGGAACTGCTCTGTTCGGTGGCAGACAGTTTGCATTCCTTCCTTCTCTTCTTCCTCGTTCCACCCCAATCCCCCACCCGCCATGGACGACCGCAACAAAACAACAAAGACAACTACCGTCCGTACCCCACGACACCGTTTTGGAGGTGGTGTACACGAACGAGGAGCATACCGTGGAGCGGATCCTCGACAAGTACGAGGAATGGCTAGCAGAGGAGAAGCATCGGTTCATCGGCCTTGACATCGAGTACACCCGTAATCGTCGGGACATGGCTGTCCTGCAACTCGCCATGCGCCAGCATGTCCTCGTGTTCCACTGGTGCAAGTCCAAGAAGAATTGTCCAGAGTTGGGCAAATTCTTTGAACGCAAGAGTATCACCTTCGCAAGCGTGGACATCACCAACGACAGCAAGGTGCTTTCTTCTGCCGGATTCCACATTCCACCAGAGTACTACATGGACATCCAACTCGTATACAAAATCAAGGGTGGAAACGAGAGGGACGGAATGGGTGATCTAGCGGCAGACCTCATCGACAAATCATATGCCAACATGAAGAAGGAATTCCCATCCAACCAGCACAATTTTTGGGAGTCGATGCCGCTGCACAATGTTAACCTCGACTACGCAGCAATAGATGGGTACGTGACCTACAAGTTGTATCGCACGATCCTAACCTTGAAGGACAGGCTACGTCCAACATGGCAGGAAATGATCTGCCCTAGGTGCAAGAATGCCCTAGGTGAATTGCAATAGGCTTTGGATGTCGGTGTTTAACTAGTTTGTACAGATGGTGCTTTAACAATAAGTGTTTGTAATTATCAGAACATGTATGTATGAATTTGGACTAGGCATTGGATGTCTATGTTTATATACTTGTAATAATATGTACACATGTTTGTGAGTGAATTTGTTTATGTGATGAAATGCTCATACGTAGAACCTAGTTCATCGGCATCACAGCCGATCACAGAAAGATTTATACCTTTCACCGGCGGGGGAGGAGGTGCAGGCCTCTGCCAGATGCGCTACGATGCTACCAGCGCGCTGCGACGCAATCACCTCCTCCTCCTTCTCCTTCGTCGACATCCACCTCCTCCTCCTTCTCCAGATCAGACACCACCTATAGATCGGCCACTTCCTCCTCCAGATCGGCCACTTCCTCCTCCACCTCCTCCAGATCGGCCACTTCCTCTTCCAGATGGGTTTCTGCTGGTAGATCTACTGGTAGATCCGCCGGATGTGCTGCACCACCACCTCATGAATGACCTCCTCCACATCGGCCTGGCTCAGAAGATGCCGGGCATCACCGGAGGAGGAGGGCGTCAGATGGTGGCACTGCCGCATCATTAGCGGACAGTGTGCAGAGAGAGTGAGGAGAGCAAAAAGCTACAGTGTGCGGCGGCTAGGGTTGAAAGATAGACAGTGAGGGAGTGAGAATGAGACTGATGGCTTGCTCTGTCGGCAGTACATTTATAAGCGCCCAATTGGCAATGGACAATTTATATAACCGTTTCCATTGGTTACAAGTTCACAACTACTATGTGCTATTGATTTCCGGAGCTGCATACGAACCTAATACATTCTACTGATTTTCAAAATGCATACGAACCTAATACATTGTACTGATTTGCATAGCTGCATACGAACCTAGAACATTCTACTGATTTTCATTGCTGCATACAAGTTCACACCTAACAGCAGCACACAAACATACAAAATCATTCTAGCAATGCTCACAAGAACATTTAACTGAGCTATTTCTGTTCCTTTATGCCGCTCCTTGCGCACAACAACAACATGGTCAGATTTAGTCGAAGTGTTTGTTGGGATCCATGCCAAACCAGCTAGAGCCGCTGCAGTGTGCGGCTTCATCTCCATGTTCGCCTTCTTGACTATCAAGGCTACATTTTCCAGCTCTGCAGCATCCACTTCGACGCCATTAGCAAGCAACATCTCAACATAATCTTCAATCCAAAAAAATAATCACAGCTCCCAGAATACTCTTCGCCCCTCTCCTGCCAAATGGTAAATCGAATCCAGAGGCAAATCAGCATCACACATAGAATAGACTCAATCAAAACTGGTCGAAGCGTCGAACTAACCCTGTGATTTGGACACTTGAAGTAGATCCGGCCTGGGTTCAGATCCGAACGCGACACTCGACGAATCGCGTTCCGACAGCGGCAGCAAACGCACTTCACAAGCGGCAGATCTGACCCGGCCCCGGCGGCGCAAGAGGAGGACGCATTCGATCTCCCCAACGAGCTCATGCTCTTGGCCATGGAGGACACGAGTGCGGAGTAAAAACAAGCTGGAGCAGAGGAACAAGGGCGAATCGACAGTCTTTTATAATGTCAAAGATAGTGCTAAAAAAGGAATTTTATATACGCAACCTCGTCAACGGTTGTATACAAATCTCCGATGCCATTGAAGAACATATCACACACGGAGTAAAAATAAACTCCGTTACCAACATATCGGCAACGGTTAATAATTCGCGACCGTTGCCTATGAAGGCGGGACGCGGGCTAGCTTGCCTGGCGGGGCGGGTTTTCTCGCGCGGAAAGCGTGATTCTCCGTCGCCTAACCTGTGCCGTTTCCATAGAGGGGTATCCGATGTGTCGTTCTGTACTAGTGAAGGTTATTGACGAAAATACTGAAGGGAATGGCGACGCGCCTTCGCCTAGGATCCGCCATGGAGCAGCTTTGCACTCGTTTGCTAATTGAATTGTAGCATGTGCTAGAAGATATGGATCTGTTGAGATGTTATTTCTTCAGATGGACTTGATGCATATTTTGAACAGAGCATGCATGTGTCTATGTAATTGAATTCTTTGTCCAGTGAGGTCCTTGAACTAACCGTTGTCTCACTACACTTCATGCTACTAATGCTTGCATGAATCCGTTTGTGGTTTCATCATATTAAAGTAGTAGTTTACTGACTGGTACTAATTGTTCAGATTGGCTCGTGGTTTTGCTCTAGGTTGCCCTCTCAAGTATTCTGTTGGTTGCTCTTAGGTGAGGCCTTCAAGCCCAAGTCTATCTCCCTCTCTGTTTCATTGAGGTGAGGTCTTGATCCCTCCTAGAATGCACACCAGTTTCCTTTGCCCCTCATTTGTTTTCAAATTTTGCGTCTAGGATCTTTGCATCTCTATCAATTATTTTATACATGCTTTCCTGATGGTCTTCTTGTGACGGGATAGCTAATTGGTTACTGTAGCCCTGACCCTTTTGTCATTGTTGCAGGCTAACATTTGAAATGTAATTTTGAAGCCATTCTTGATTATTTTGCCAGCTGCAGTACATGATCAAAATTAAGAGGACAAGGGCCAGACTATGTAAGTTATTCATTTACTGTTTTAGATATTGTGTATATATTGATGCAAGGGCCAGACTATGAATTGTGTATATAGATATTGATGCAAGTTGGTTAAATTTAGAGATTGAACAGTGGTTGCATGTGAGCATTGATTTTTCCTCCATTCACAGAAATTGATTGTAAAAAAGTACAAATAACATTCTTTTATTTCCTGGTAATATTCAGATTCATTAAAACAGTGCTTGCATGTGACGCATTTAATACTAGCGTAATAAGGATTAAGGTACAAAGTACTGTGTGCTGTGTAAGAAGAAAACCATTTGTCTGTCTAGCCAAGTTTCAGTATTATTACTTATGATATCATTTCACCAATATGAAGAAAGATGGACTGATCCTGATACACTGAGAATTTTTATGTATCCAGGTAGCTTTTAAACTTTAAATAATCTTTGTGTTCATTGAATGAACAATTTCCCTATTCCAAAACGCATCGAACGAACCAGGTGAGAGCTTCCCTGTTTTCCATTACATGTCTGTTGTAAAATCTTGATTGAATAGTTAATGTTCTAAAGCAGCTGAACCAATGTGATTGAACTTTGGAAATCTGTCAAAATAAGTGGACCATTCCTCATTTGCGCTTTATGATTTGATTCGTGATTTCTTCTTAATGCTTTCTTTTTAGGTTCTTTGTGCTGCTTTAATGGACTGAGTGGGGGGGGGGGGGGGACTAGAGGAATGGTGCATCAGCTGTTGTTGTAGGCACCTCCCGCAGGACGTGAATGCTTGTCTGATTACATATTTAATGTTTTTGTTGTACTGTGCCAGATGTTATATTGAAATATTTAGTAATGTATGCAACATTAGGGAATGATTTACATATTTAATATTTCTCAGCTGCCCAGCTATACTTGAGAATTACTACTTTACTAGACGGATTTCATGTATCTATTTATTAACATCGTGCTCCTCCTTCGCATTCACGCGTGCTCAGTTCCATTTAGATGTTTATCTGTATGTGGTGTTTTCGTGCAGATCTGATTAGCTTTTACCCGCCTGTGATGAAAGGTCTTGATGAACTACTTGTTGTAAATCTACACATTTAACCTGCAGCTTATGGTGTGATCTGAATGCATTTACTACCTTCTCTCACTAAGATGGCATTTTGCAATGGGTGTTTGTTTTGTAGAGACCAATGGAAAGTCTGAGTGTAGCCTGCCCAGACAAAAATGGTAATCTATTAGTCTACCCTCACATGTGGTAAATCTTGTTAATGGGTCATGTGTGATTCTAATAATTTATGTTATGCTTAGACACATCTAAGGTTCAAGCACCTCTTACAAACCACTGGTTCAGCTCAACATCAGCAAAGAAGATATTGTTTTATGTGTGTTTTTCATTTTTAGTAATTGTATCATTACATTACTTCTAAATTTACTCCTTTGGTATGTTCATCCGTAAAATAGGTTCGGGGTTTGAGTAGATGCATTTATGCTAAAGAATGTAGTCATCTATTTTTCAAAAGTTTTGTGTTACACCATACAAATGAGTTCTGGTTTATTTGTGAGCATATTACTTCTGGTCATGTGATTCCGCTAATCAGTAGTCTTTTTTTCCGTCAACAGAGAAGAAATAAAATGGTCAATGATAGGCTCCAAACAGTTGGTTCAGCTAAAAATCACCAAAGAAGGTATTGTTCTTATGTGTGGTTTTCATTTATAGTATTCGTCATTTACCTGAGCCACTGGTGTGGCATTCTCCATAAAGAAATTAGTATCGCTGATTTATTTTCTGCACTGCTGGGTATTTTTATAGATGTGCTTATGTGTGGCTTACAGGAAAAGCTTAGCTGGATGAGATAAGCAGCTATGTTCAATCGCTGCAGAGCCAAGTCGATGTAAGAAATATATAAATTTTGAATGAGCGCTTGATTTTTGTAATGGTGTTTGAAGCCTAAGCTGAATTTAAAACTTCTTTGATTCAGTTTCTGTCGATAAAGCTTGCCACTCTGAACCCAATTATGGTGTATGAGCTAGGACTAGACATTTCCATGACCTTTTCTTGATGTTGTTCTGCGTTGCAGTCTTCATGTTTCATACCCAGCATGTAAATGTCCACATCAATATTATCCATGTTATGATATCAATATTATCGGTCCCTGGAAATGAAGAAATAGGATGATCTTGAGTAGTAGTGATTCAGTTCATAGCAACACACAGCCTATAAATGTCGGTTTCCCTTCTGTCATTTTTTCAATAAAGTTCTCTTTATCTCCATGACTTCATTGCTTCATGTTTGGTCTATTAATAGTCACATAACGTAATAATGCTTGGTCTATAATAAGTACATTTTATGTATTTCGTGAGATAAAGCAGACCCCAGCTGCTTTTGTGCAGAAACACCGTGGTGCCCGCACTGTTGATTTATATGTTATAAAATTTGTGAGTTAGGGAATTCGTAATCATGCATGTAAGAGCACTTGTTTATAGGCAGAAAAAGGCAGGCATTGTTATATCTTTTCAAGTCCACCAAAATTTCAGGGGATATAGCTTTAGTAGGTTCTGTTGTTTGTATATTCGAATTGTTACTGTTTCTTTTACAACTTTCTGCTTTCATGTAGAAGCCACGGTCTGGATGTGTGGGAATGGACATGGGTGCTATATGGAGCGGTTTGCTGCCATATCTAACTTGGAAAGCAAAATCCAAGTACTGATTAATTAAGTGTAGTGTTCCAGCTACTACAATTATATAAATTCTGATAATATATATAGTTTCTTACTCCCCAACTCATTCATTTATGCTCACGTTCAGGTCCTCCAGTAACTAGCCATTGAATATTTGCGGCATCATCTTGTTTCATTCAGCTCTATGTTCTGTTTAGACCATACTTAAGGTCCACAGCCAGCCACATGATATTACTCATTATAGTACTATACTGGCATATGCATCATTTCTCAAGTATTTAATCTACATCTATATAAGTGTCATGTTTGGTCAATTCTTCCTGCAATTCGTATTTTCTTGCGATTAAATTCCTCAGTATTTATTCTACATCTATATAATCTGGGGAAATTAAATTCATTCAAAAAGTTCAGTTTCTTTCATCTATACATGTCTCGTGTTATTTTAGGTGCAACTTATTAGGGCACTATATGTGGACTGGGCCAATCAATTAATGTGTCTGAATTAGTGGAGTATTTTCTTACCTATGCATGGCTGTTGTTGGGATGCATACTTAAAGAGCAGCAGGAAGAACAACAATCTTATGTAGCCAAACTGATTTGAGTTTACATTTTCTTTTTGGTGCAAGTGCAAAAATTGTTGTCAAGATGAAAGCAGCGATAGCCTCGCCGAGCTACGGCTGCCGGTGACCATTTCCCCAAGCTTTTGTCGCCGCCAATCGCTACGCCATGCTGCTTCCGGCGACATCCCCAACCTGCTGCTGTCGTTGAGGTCTCTCTCTCCTCCTCCACTATCTATTCTTGCTTAATTATAATTCCGTGACCAATTTCTGATGTGTCAATAGGAGTACTCATTTGGTGAAGCTGTAGCTTTAATTCTTCTTGCTTGCACAATTCTTTTTAAACCTGTTTTATGGCGTGTCACTAGGATTTGTAGTTCCTTTATTTAGATCAGACGTGTCACCTGCCTATTTCTACTCAGGCCAATGAACCCAATCTTATAGTTCGACCCTTCTAATGTAACTATGTTATTAAATTTGAAAAATTGTAGCCTGACTTCACTCAGCTATGTTATGTAATAGACTAAGAGAGTATTTATTACTGCATGAACCATCCCCAGTAATTTGTTTCTGTTACCTCTTTAGATGTCAAATGCTTACTGCTTACTCATCCTTATTTTCTCAGTATTTCTTTAAGTTATTTTGCTCTCATTGTTTTGTTTTTCTCATTGATTCAGTTATTTATCTCATTTATTCAGTCTGTAACTCTATTATTCTCTCATTAATTCACCCCTTTATATCATTGATTCAGTGTTCAGTATAGCCCGGTTCTTTTGTCCTTTATGTTCCCTTAATGAGGTGAATCGATCATGATTTCTCTTTTGCTCAGTTCTTTCATAACTTTCGGAATCAAATGAGTTTTTATATGGTATAAATTAAATGAATACAAATAAAATTAGTTGGTAACAAAGTGGTAGTTACATCTGGCGTTGCGCAGTCGTGCAACGGGTCATCTAGTTATGGGAAGTCGGGAACTCCAATCGGGACTTCAGTATCTTTCACCACGAAAGACTGATAGCAGCAACAAACCAGGCGCCTCCAGGGTCGCTAGCTTTCATGACCGTGCTATCGAGCGGCGCCGTATATTAGTCCGTGCGAGCGGCGGCTGCTGACCACGTCCAACTGTCCTAACTCCCGAGCGTCAATATTTTTGACGTCACGACCCACCGCGCAAAGAGCAGCTACGTCCCGAGGCTTGCACATCTGCACGGAAAACTGGCCCATTAATTACTCCGTGACTACTGTTGGCGTGCCACTGTTTGCATTGACTGGATGTGGTCCGTGACTACACATGCGCCGAGGAATCTTGCAGAGCAAAACAAGTCAAGGCACGAGAAATCTTTGAAGGGAAAGGATAAGGAAACGCATTTCCTAAATAAATTGCTCTACTTGGGGCTGGCTTGGTAGTAGCTAGTTGTGTTTGCTGGAATAAAACAAATTGCCATGTTTTTCCTCTCAGGTTGATTGGATGTATCTACCAAGTTTTCCAAAGAGCACTCCGCTCGATTATCTTAGTTGTATTTACCGGATTAATTAGTTGTAATAATCAGATTAATTATTAGAAACATTTTCTAAACAAATGCAAAAAAAGAGCACACATCGTCGAATATGTTAGTTGCAGTCATCAGATTAATTAGTTGTGGTCACCATATTAATTAGTCTCGGCTACCAGATTAATTAGTCTTGGCTATTAGATTAATTACTCAACATCATTTTCTACACATCTGAAAAAGGAGCACACCGCCTGGTATTTTAGTTGCAGCTACCAGATTAATTAGTTGCAGTCACTAGATAAATTAGTCACGATCACGATATTAATTACTCTACTCCATTTTCTACACGGATACACAAAGAGCGCTTCGTCGATATCTTAGTTGTAGCTACCAAATTAATTAGTCATGGTCACCAGATTAATTACACACACAAAAAGGGGTCGTCGGTTACAACCACGCCTAGTTAATCTGATAAGTCTCAGTCACCATACTAATTACACGGCGTCATTTTCTACGTTACACACATGCAAAATATAGCACTCCAATTAATTAGTTGTGATCACCAAATTAATTAGTCACCGCACACAAAAAATCTTGTACTACGGAGTACTTGCTTACCAAAATTTGTCATTGTAATTGGTTTCATATTATTCTAATTATGACAAAAATATGTGTGTGTAAGTGTATATAAGCGTGTGCATTTGTACTATGTTTCGCAAAAAAGTGAGTGAAAAATATTCGTTGGTACATGAAAGGTGTGTCCCTAGCAACATAGTGCCTAGAGTGTAGCAGACTGCAACCTACTATGTACCCTCTCCGTTTCAAATTAAATGACTTCCATTTGTCCAAATATGAATACACCTAGACATGTTATATATATAGATACATCCACATGTAGATAAATGGAAGTCATCTATTATGGAACGGAGGGAGTACTCCAGTATAGTATACCACAAACCGCGTGTAGGCCAGTTTATCCAATCGATTGGATGTGTCGAATGCCAATTAGTGGAACAGTGACGTGTATGGCCGGCAGAGAAATAACTGCGGGTCAACCACGCCAGAAAAAAAAAACCAATTAGACGTCATGCGCGGCATGGAAAGAAATAAGGGGCCACTAGCTGTCCCTGTCACGTCACATGCCCGCACGATAAAGCCGAGCGAGCTGTTTTCGCGAATCTCCGCGCGCCGCACAGGAGGGCGTGCGAGCTTTCATGGGCGACCGATTCCATCCAGAGAAGAAAAAGAAAACGTGACGTCGGATCTTCTCCGTTGGCCCAGCCCACGCTATGTTGGACCGGTCGACACCTTCGGAGCCCATCAACTGAAACAACCCGTCAAGCATCTTATGCGCACCACGCCGCCGACCGCGTTCCCTTTGCTCGCCCGCCGAGATCGCTTCCAACGCCGCCGCCCCTCCCAGGCTCCAGTCCCAGCTACGGACTGACTACGGGCCACTTCTTTTGAGCTTATGCTTATGCATAAGCTTGCTTATAGATTCCGGTGGAGAGAAACCGTGGTGGGTAGAAACTCCCAGAAACTGAGTGGAGACTTCTTTTGAGCTTATGTTGTTTTGGCTTATTTGCTATAATGAGTTGTAAGATGTCGTTTATGCCCCAAAATTTGATATGTTGTACTTGACCAAACATTTTTAACTTACATATGCTAGTATTTGGTATAAAAAGAGGTAGAAATAAAATAAAATAAAAATAATATGAAAAGGCAAATGATGTTACAAAATCTAATGTCAAATAAAATAAATGTAGTAAATGTCAAATAAAAGAAATGTGTAGGGATTTTAAGAACAAGTGCCAAAGAAATGGAATGTTGCACTACAATAAAACGGAAGAAAGCATGTGCAGAAGATTTCATCAAACATAATTTTTGCTCTGCATACGAAAAACTGAGTGTCGCAAGCTAGCTGAGTTTAAAGGGGAAACGTACGACGCATGCATGGATTAGGCGACATCATTACATGATAAATAATTAATAAATAGGTAATTAGCTCGGCAACTGGCCTGCGTGCATGCATATGCTGTTTTACATAGAGAACGTGAAGTCTAGTCAGCGACGGCTCAGCGTCAGGGAGCGACGATGCGAACACGGAATCGACGCGACCTGACGCGGAGTGGCATTCCTGCCGTAAATAGAGGCAACCAACGGGGCAAATCTCTGTAACCATTCGTTCCATAGCGGAGAAGCTCGGGAATCTCCAGAAACAGGTCGGTACCAGTTTCTCGCTATACGAAGGAAATGGGCTTCGCGGTGGAAATAAGCCTGCTAGGAGCTGGAGACTTCTTTTCAGTTTCTGCTGTGGGGAACCTAGAAGCTGGCCCAGAAGCTGAAAAGAAGTGGCTCCCCGTCTGTGCGTGAACGATGTGAGTCTTGAGTCCCTTGTTTTTTTGTTTCTGTTTTTGCTTTCTTTGTTGATGCTAGACTAGATAGGGTTCAAACAGTCGTATGCCCGCTGCAGCGGTGATGAAAGCTTCCTCTTCACCCTTTTCCGTCCAAAAAAATAAAAGGGCTTGTCCGCGAGCTCTTCAGATATAAGGTACTTGCTCCGTCCGAAAAAGATGTCGCTATCTAGACATATTTTAGTGCTACAGACAACCATTTTAACGACATCTTTTTCCAAACGGAGGAAGTATATGGATTACGGAAATTCATATCGGTTCATAGGTGATAGGTCCGGATGCACCCACTATTTAAAAAATATTTTCTAAAATGTCTACAGATTCCAAATAAATTTTTCGCATATACCAGATGGCGTTTCATGTTAGCAAAAAAATTTCATAAAAAAAACTTATTTTTTGGCTGTGCAAAAAAGACAAATCCAGATTTTTTTTAAAAATGACTTTGTACATGATTCTTTTTTACATTTGAAAAAGTTTTAATTTTTTTCATAATGGGTGCACCCGTGCCGGTGAGCTGAAACGCCACGTCCGAGTCTCATTTCGTAAGCGGATTCGTTCTCTTCAGGGTGGTTACTAGAACTAGAAGCTATCCGAGTGCTGCTTCTAGAAGGAAGAAGCCAGGAAAGAACCAACTCCATGATATGCCTGAGGTACATATATACACCTTTTTATTCCTGTTTTTTATGACCCGCCGGTGATACACTACTCTTATCTTATATATAGTTGCTTTATTATTTTTACACAGGAAATTCTACAATTAATAATATCACGACTAACACTGAAAGAGGCTGCGTGGATGGGCACGCTGTCCAGGATGTGGAAAACATTATGGAACTCTCACTCTAATCTCAGCTTTGATGCTGCCATGGTAACACTTCTCCATTCTCAAGGATACGGCGTGGAGAGCGAAAGCAGCCCGGACTTAGACAAGAAGTTTATCGATATCGTCAATACCGTGCTAAGAGCATCTCCAACAGACACCCAATTTGAACCGCGCGCGACAAATAACGACTTTTTACCGCGCGCGGAGCGAAATCCAGTGCTCCAGCGGTAGCGGTAAAATCCCGCGCGCCCTAAAAACCGTCCAGCGCGCGCTGCCAAGCGGTAGATTTTGCCCCAAATTTGGGGCGGCGACTAGCGCGCGCGGGACGACAGCAAATTCTGGCGCGGCCTACCAACCGCCAGATCTGAAGAATCCCACTGCTCGCGCCGCCGCTCGCATCTCTTCCCCCAACTTGGCCGGCGCCACCGCGGTCGATTTACCTGTCGCCGGCGCTGGCTCCGCTACTCCAAAGCGTGCCGCCGCTATATATGGCTGCACGGACCTCACCGCGGCGCTGAATCGACCCCGGGCGAGCCGGGCCTTCACCGACGCCGCCGGCGCTTCCGGCGGCAGCAGTTTCGCCGAACAGTCACCGCTACCTCGCCGCTGCTTCGCCGACCCGTAGCCGCTGCTTCGCCGACCCGTAGCCGCTACCTCGCCGCTGCTTCGCCGCTGCCACCTCGCGGGTGCAAGGTGTTTGACAAAACACCTCGAAGGTAACAACGTAAACTTAAAACTTCCGTGAATTTAGTGCATATTCCGTGAATCATTTTATTGAACTATTCGTTCTATTGTTTGCTGAACTATTTGTATTGGATAAAAACAATTTGTTTGTGTTGTAATAATAATTATACTATTTATTGTTGATTTATTTGATATTTATTTGATCTTCACGGTTGTATGTTAGAGTGCAAATGTTGTTTCCGCTGAGCTCGCGCGCTGCATTCTAGCGCGCCTGGTGAAGCGCGGCAGAGACGCGCTAAATTATAGCGCGACAGGTAAAACGAAACCTGCGCGCGGCGCGCTAAACGTCAATTTCGACGCTGCAAAACATTTATACAGCGCCGACGCGTTGGACGTCTATTGGAGATGCTCTAAGCAATCACGACGGCACGTACCTGGATCGGTTCAAAGTAGCCTACAAGCTCCGTGAGAAGCACACTTGTTTTCTTGACAGATGCATAGGATTTGCGGTTTCTTCAAAGGCGAGTGAGATCATGCTTGACCTTTGACCCGATATCACCGGTCACGGCTGAAGACGCATATGATTTCCCGTTTCATCTTTTTCAGAGAGATAACGGTGTCCGGTCTGTCTGGGTCAAATGCGTTGCTTTGAAGCCGCCCCGCGACTTTTGTGGATTCGCAAAGCTCACGGAGCTCACGATCAGTTCCGTGCATATCATGGAAGATATTGGGACCTTGCTCTCGAGTTGCTGCGCTCTCAGGTGACTGCAAATCATATGTTGCAACTTTGGAAAGCTAAAGCTGCATGGCACGTTTCATCGCCTGCAACATTTGTGTGTTATATATTCCGAACTGCAAGCAATGGAGTTACATGCCATAGATCTGACGACTTTTAAATACGTGGGGCAGCCACTACCAATTGTGTTTTACCAATCCCCAAAGCTTAAAATGGCAGATATCAGGCTGTGCCCGTATTATTACTTTGGATATGTCTGTAGTGAGCTCTCTACATCGATGCCTTGTCTGGAAGAGTTATACATGGATGTGCGATTAAAAGCAGAGGTTTGTCTTCCTACTAGATGTTTATATCATTTTGTCTCCGCATTTATCGCTATTCTTACATTTCTCATGAAAACACTTCAGGTGCGAGAGTATGCGATAAGCCCAGTCAAGTTTAATTGCTTGAGATATGTGAACTGCACGGTAAATATTTGTGGGCATCCAAAGTATACAGGGGGAATACTTGAGTTAGCTTCTATTTTGAAGGCTGCTCCTGTTCTTGAGAAATTGGATTTGCATGCAAGTATTTATCATATGTCCCTTCTACAACCCGCTACAAATCAAAATATTTTTTTGCCTAGGTTTCAGTTTATATTCTCACTGCAACCACACTAAGTATTGTTGAACTGGACAGATGGACGCCAACATGTATCCGTATTACATTTTCAAACCGATTGTGAATCCTCCGCCAAGCCCACACAATCATCTAAAGGTTGTGCGCGCGACAGGATTTTTAGGTTTCGAGGGTCAAATTGAGCTCGCACTCTATATCCTCGAGAATACAAGGTCGCTACAATCGATGACGATCGACATGTTTAGTCTTAGTCAGGCTAGAAGATCAAGGGAACACTTTAACAAGTCGATCAATGTCCAGATATGCCGGGAGATTGTTCATGAGTTTCTCGACCTTGATAAATATCGTGATATGCTGACGATATTGTGACTTGCAACCAAAAGTCAGGCTAGTTGTATTAGATGCATACATGTTGGTGTGGTTAACTTGAAACTGTTTTCCAGGACTTTTAATGGAACTATGAAACAACCGCCAGTAGATTAGGTTTATTTAGGTTTCATTGAAATTTGTAAATTTTTCTAGAGTTTGAATGAAATTCGTCGAATTTTTTATTATAAAAAAATATTTATGCGCCGCAAGTGAGGAGCGACGGCGGCCTGTCCGGAAGGCCTTTGGAGCGACTGGAGATGCTCGAAGCTCTTGTCGGTGTGTTTCTATGGTCGCAGGAGTGGACGAATGCTATGAACATCATGGTCAGCATTGGCACGAGTGCGGCGGAGTCATATTCGTGCGCTAGGCAGGATGGGGAGATTGTTCCGAAGGAAAGTTTTGGCGTCAATCCCGGAAAAAAACTGGGTAGCTATGTATGAGATACTTTATAGACGATATGTTTCACTGTATAGACATGACTAGAAAATCTGAATAGATAGTCGAAATAACACAATTGATATATAAAAAATAAATGAGAGAAGACAATCTCTGATGCCATATTAATGGGGACGAGGAGACTAATAATCTCTGTGACCATGTATGTAGAGTGGATGGATCAGAACCTACATCCCAAAAGGGTTGGCCCGTTCACCATGGACTCTATCTCGTGCGTAATACTTTGAACCTCTTCTCTTGCTTTGGAAATGATTTCCTCGATCCTTCGCCTTGAGCCTCTAGCCTTCCTGAATTTGTCTTCCACCTCTAGCCTAAGGACGTCCACCCGTTCTGGAAGCAGGTCTAGTTGTGATTTTGCAACGTTTTCTTCTAGCTCATCCTTGTATCTCTCAAGGCGGGTGGCTGTCTGCTCTTTTTGCTGCGTCTGGTCACCGGAGGAGTTGTTGCATGGGTCGTAGCACCCGGGTGATCCGAAAACGTCATCGTGCTTGGGCCTGTCCAAAATCATGAGGAGCTCGTGAGCATCTCCATATTCCTTGGCATTGAGATGAGCTTTCATCAAGCGTTCCTTGGCAATCTGACGGTCTTCTGCATCCGGAGCAGCTTGCTTGCGATATTTGTTTGCCGGGAACTGGATGGCCTCCAGATTAGTTCTCATGGCCTGGCAACCATCAATTTCGTCCCTTAGAGTTGTGTACTCTTTAATCTTCCAGATCAACATGTCCATATTAGCGATGGAAATAGTTGCATAGCCATAATGGGGAACAGTCATGTCCAAATCTTGTAGACTTTTGCATGAGGTAAGATCCGCATAGGGCATGACCATCACCACGAGCTCAACACCGTCCTTCCGTTGGCCTTGACCCAACTGACAAGCTTCATGGAAGCTTTGGAAATTGGCGAACTTGATGAAATCTTTGTTCGTTCCATGATTGCGACGAGCGACATGGTCTTCAGTGCGATGGAGTCTGCGAAAGCCAGTCGGTCGATCCACGGCATCCACGAAGCAACCTTTCAGCACTACGTCCAACGGGACGTCGTGCTCTCTCGCCACCTTCTTGGCGCTCTCCAGAGTGAGACCCTCGCCTGTGGCGCGCCAGTTCGCCTCCGCCGCCATTGCTAATCCTCACCACGAGCGCTTTGCTGATAGTGTTTTGTCTGAGAACTTGGGATTGATCTGATTTTGGTCTAGCGTACTCGGTAAGATATATATATATAGCTGCATGCCAGATCTTAAACTTGGCAACGTATCGGTATCGGTATCGGCATCGGTAGAAAAAGCGTGTTTTCAATTCCAGTACAACTCGGCCGCCTTAAACGATTATATAGAAAGTATAGCTGTTAGGCAGGATACGCAACCGGAAAGCCTGCTACACGCGTCCACGATAAGCAGTGCAAGGGTTGCGCACGCGTCTTCTCCCTGTCCGACCCGACGCCGTGCCTCCAGGCTCTCCTCGTCGTTATTCGTCGCCGTCCTCGTCGAGCTCGACAGCCCCGCCTCCGTCTTGCCAAACTCCGGCGAGCTCTACCCCGAAGAGCATCCCCGTGCCGGCGAACTCCTCGCGAGCCATCGGCGGGACACGAGGGAGAGCAGCGCTTGCTGTCCTTGGAGCCGAGCAGCCCGAAACCACGGCCCAGAGCTCCTCAGCGAGGTTGACGGTGTAGTCCGCCTCCGCCGCCACGGCATCCCTCGCGACCAGCGCTGGCTCTCTCTGTGAGCACCGTCGCCATGCTCCATGCGTTGGCCAACACTGCTGCCAATTGCCGGGAAATTTGACAATTGCCGCCACTATAGTTCATCCTTGGACTATGGGTCCATAACAGTAGCTAGATGGTTGTCTTTTCCTCTTGTGCCATCATGTTTAGATCTTGTGAGCTGCCTATCATGATCAAGATCATCTTATTATAATGCTACATGTTGTGTTTGCTGGGATCCGATGAATATTGATATTATGTCGAGTTGATTATTGAATTGTCATATAAATGTTATTTATGATCTTGCATGCTCTCCGTTGCTAGTTGATACTCTGGCCAAGTTAATGCTTGTGACTCCAAGAGGGAATATTTATGCTAGATAGTGGGTTCAGTCTCCATTTAATCTGGGGGAGTGACACCAACCTCTAAGGTTGTGGATGTGTTGTTGTCACTAGGGGTAAAACATCGATGCTTTTATAAGGATAATTGTGTTGCTTACATTATGCACTTTACTTAATGCAATAGTTCGTTGTTTGCAACTTAATACTGAAAGGGGTGCGGATGCTAACCTGAAGGTGGATTATTTAGACACAGATTCCTGCTGGATAGCGGTCTGTGTACCATGTTGTAATGCCCAAGTAAATCTCATTGTACCGTCTTAACTTGTACATCCATTATTATGCACTTCTCAATATTGTCAATTGTCCGACTGTAATTTGTTTACCCAGCATGTTAGTTATCTTTTATGGAGAGACACCACTAGTGAACTGTGGACCCTGGTCCATTCTTTTACATCTGATAATACAACCTACTGCAATCATTGGTCTCTTTCGTTCTCTGCAAACAAACATCATTTTCCACACTATACGTCTAACCCTTTGTTTTCAGCAAGCTAGTGAGATTGACAAGCTCACTGTTAAGTTGGGGCAAAATATTTTGGTTGTGTTGTGTGTAGGTTCCAAGTCAACCGTTATGACCTCTCATTCGACGCAAGCACTTTCCTGGCGCTGTTGACACCTTTAGAAGTGTCTTCATCTCCTACTGGTTCGATAACCTCGGTTTCATACTGAGGAAAAACTTGTTGCTGCACTCATCATACCTTCCTCTTGGGGTCCCAACGAACGTGTGTCTTTCACGTCATCAGCCACCCCATGTGGTACTGTCGTGCAACATACCACGTCAGCTAGCCGTCCCCTGTCATCCCCATGGTCGCGAGAGACTCAAACATGTGTACAAATAATTATTAGATGGGTTTAATTGAGAGATACGGTAGCACACTTAGCATGTGCGTTAAAAATAGACACGAAGCGCAAGCCACTTCGCATGTGCGTTAAAAATGGCCACGAAGTGCAAGCCACTTAGCATGTGCGTTAAAAATGGACACGAGCGAAAGCCCAATTAAATTGAACGGGCATAGGTGGGTAGTTGGTGGGCTGCCAAGAGCGTGCCCACCTACAGCCTGACGTTGTAGGCTTCACCCTACAATTTCGGCCGCCGCGCCGCCAACCGACGCTCGGGACCACATTTGCTTCCTCGCCGAGATCACTTCCAACACCGCCGCTTCTTCTCTCCCACTCCCATACCAGCGCCGGTGGGATGCCACACCCTCCGTTGTTTCCTGTCAGAAAAATATAACAGTCTGCAACGCAACCTTATTGAAGCAGCGACAACAAGCACTTGCAGCAACGTGTCGTAGCTGCAAATGGATGCTTGTTGCAGAGCCTCACCGGGAGGCCCCCTGCTTGTAAGATCAAAAGAGAGTATTTTTTCTTGAGGGAAACAAGAGAGTGGGGTGCATTGTTTGACGTGAGCAACCCCGAAGTTCAATTGATATTGTCACAAAGTCATTTTGACTCCCGAGGTCGAGTGCTATCTCTAATTAAAAAATAAATGAAAATCTGAGTTAAAAAAACTGAAACAATATTGCATGTTGCCTCCACAAACATGAAAAAATTTAATTTGAAATACTTTATATTTTGAGCTAGAATTTTTTGGTATACTTTAGAGATTTGGAAGTTTGTATATTTAGTTCCAACACATTTGTCATTTTTGTGTAGTTCAAACTATAAAATATTTCAAATGGATATCACTCCTTTTTCGTTGGCCCAGCCCACGGTACGTTGGAATGGTCAATCTTTGGAGCCCATCCTAGGGTCGTTTCCTAATCTCTCTCCCTGCAAATCATCTTTTAACCTCCTGCGCATAGCACGCCCGCCCGCCGGCCGCCTCCCCCGGTCGCTCCGCCCTACCATTCCGGCCGCCAACCGACGCCGGGGACCACATCACCTTCCTCTCCGAGATCACTTAGAGCACCGCCGCCCTTTTCCTGCCACTCTCCTACCAGCGCCGGGGCGCCTCGTCAGCCCTTGACTCCATCCCTTCCCCGCAACTGGCTTCCCCCGTCTGTGCGTCAAGCCGTCAAAGATGTGAGTGTCGTGGTTTTCTTACCCCTTGATTTGTTTTCCCTTCTTTATTGATCTGTTAACGCTAGATAGGGCTCAAATGTGCTTGTTCACGACTAATTTTCAGATAATGTTTGAATTCTCTGTTATCCGATTTCGTAAAAAGCATATGTTCTCATGTCGCCTAGTTTTGAGCCAGATCCATTTTGTGCGTATCAACTATTATAGCGAGGTTCATTTTTGAAATAGAATGATAAATATTTTCATAACTATCCGGAGACACTTTTAAAATTTTGTTTATGTTATATTGCTCTAAGAAAAAGTATTCTTTTTTTTAGATAGTCACATAATTCCAAAAAGCTAAATTAGGCCAAAGGAAAAATTGCGAAAAAGGCTATCAATCAATTTACCTAGCTAAATGTGTATTGCTGGGTTCTCTCAAGGTCACCTTTGTTGTTATTTCATTTAAACTAATTCTATCTACCAATATCAGCTCTTAGTTCATCTGTCCTGCTGCTTCATGTACGGGCAGAGATTGGCGACAGCTAATAAAATGAAGTTTCAGGCTTGAGCTATTAAACCCATTTATGAAATCTATTAAACATAATTGATAATTTACCAAGCAGAGTTTGACATTTGACAACATAGTTAGTAAACTGACCAAAACACTTTTAAAAAAACACACAGCCCTTCATCCTGTGCATCACATTTGACAACATAATTAGTAACCGACCAAATTAGTGAAGTCAACCAAGCAGAGTTTTTCAGGTAAAAGAAAAATCAAATTTAGAGCTCCATACCAGCACATCCTGTTTCGCCGAATATAAGCTTGGAGATGCACTTGGTGAAATAGAGGACATTTTCTATTCATGTAAAGTAACACGCCTGTTTAGGTCCATTGAATTGAGCATTCTCAACTAAACCAATCTAAATAATCGCTGGTTTGGAAGCAGTCCTTATGAAAGTTTCATCTGCAGTTAAACCACACAAGTTAGTTTGAAATCCTAGACAGGGCCGAATCCCCTGATTTACACAAAATGTTAGATGCAATTCAGGAAAGTTTGACAGCTAGACAATCTGCAATTTATCTTCGTTATAAATTCCAAATTTCCTAACTCAATAATATCAATCATGGCCAAATCAACTGAAGTGCTAAGACACCAATGTTGAGCTAGATAGGCGTTAAGACAGACATCATCAGTACATCTTCGACAATTCAGGTAAATGTAGGAAGTTTTCATGCAGTGGTCATCTCTAAGATAGTTCATGCTGCTACTCTTTACAATATATCCGTCAAATGATAATGCATCAATTATCTGGTCTTCTTTGTGAGTTTTTCATAGCTTCAAACAAAAAGAATAAGTCAAAAATTTCTTTGCTATCAACTTAAAAAAATTGCATAGCTCTTCAGTGCTTACCTCTTCTTGGTAGACACGTACAATACACATATCATCCTGCAGAATGATGCAAGAATTTAAACAACTTCTCATAATGAAGTTGAAGATAAAATTTGCCATTCAAATTGGATTCAGCACACAAACCACACAGAACCATGCTGACAAATTTGGAATATAGCCATAAACATCAACTAAGTGAAAAGAGATAACAAATCGAAGCTGGGCTTGAGTGCTGGACCAAACAAGAAGCTACAATGATATGCATATATGATAATGGCTTTTTTTTATAGAACACTGATCAGAGGCTGTAATCTGCAACATGCTCATGAGTCACGACCTAGCAAGCACCTAAGAGAAAATATAGAGAGCACTCACATCCTCCCTAGTCCTCATTGATCTAAGAGATTGCTGAAATGCTTACTTTCTCCCTGGACAACGCCCTGGGTGACGTGATTGGGAGTGCTGACTCCAACAAGTCCACAATCTAGAGGCAGCTGTGACCTGTGAGTGGCACCGTCAGCCATGACCACCATTTGGAAGACCTAGGTCGAGACAGGCAGCACCCCTTTGTAAACCTCTCTCAGAGGTGCCACGGGGAAGGCCTGTGGATGCTAGAGAGCAGGGAAGGGAAGGAGGAGGTGATGACCCTCCGCCACGTACATGTTGATCTTAGGCTCGCGGGAGATGGCTGGGAGAGCCACCGCTTGAGGTCGTGGTCGGCAGCCACGCTAGCGGCAGGTGTCGCCCAGGAGAGGTTTGGAAGGGGAGAAGGCGCTAGGAGTCTACGAGAGACAATGGGTGGAGCACGAAAGGATAACGAATGGTGAGGTGCTACTGGGCTTCGAGCTTTGTGCTGGAAGAAGACCCAATTAATCAGAGGGCTCCGATTTGTCGTCCAGAGTAGCTGCCCTAGGGACATCATGCCCACAAGGATCTTGATGGAGACCAAACTGTCAAGAACGACCATGACAAGAGATCCGATGGTTTCAGACACTGGTTGCGTGAGAGAGCCCCTAAACTTCCCAGTAATAATGTCCCTAATAAATTTAATAGTAACTGGGGCATGACTCCTGGCTGTTCATATGCGCCCATTGTAGTATTCAGCACATGATTTACATTCTGTACTGATAGATTAGCCCTCAGAACAATCAGTGCACATACCAAGACATAGATTGATGCAGTCTTTATATTTTGTATTAAAAGGCCGGATAATATTTTCCTCCATTGGTATCCTTAAACAAAACACTTTAATATTTGTTTGTGACCCCAACTTGCTTGGGACAAAAGGCCTAGTTGACACATCCTAATTAAGGGAAATGCATTAGAAAGTAGATGTCGTTTGAAATTTTTGCCATACTGCATGACGAGGTCAAAAAACGTAAGAGAAATGTAACTTATAAATTATCAGGAAAACAAGTGGACAACAGCTGGATAAACCAAAACTGAAGCAAATGGTGATAAAAAAGCAAACTGCAGATAAGGATAGTAAACCCAGACAATTTAGGTGCATTCCAAAAGTGCTGTAAGCGTATAACATAAATAAGGATCCTCTCTTGCAGTGCGCTGCCCTTCGTTTCAAAGTTCTCTCAGTTGATCTGGAGGACTTTGATGCATAATTCTTCGGTAATAAGGTCATAAGAATATCACTTTTTTTTTCAGATAACAGTTACCATAATCTGATCTGCATAACTGTTACTGTATTTAAACATATGTCACATGAAAGGTAATTCTAGACATCAGAAAAAAAATCACTCAAATGCATCTTGATTGATGTGCAATGGCTGCAAAGACAGGCTGCTAATGTCACTTCCATAACTATTACGCAAGCATGAAATCAATCCCAACCGTGACTTAATAGATGCGTTAACTGTTAAGCGTTTTCTAAGCAGAACGCGCTTACAGATACAAAACTAATACTTGTGAACTAGCCTAAGATAAAACCTTACATCCCGCAGCTCAGAGCTGGAAGTGAACCTCATACCGCAAACATGGAACCAATTAGGTGTCTCTTTTCATTTCAGATTATAGTTTGAGTTCAGTTTCCATGACACACCACATCTCATGGACTCCTAGACAGATCTGTTGCAGTAAAACATAGATATTTGGCCCCAATGAGACATCAAAGCATTTACAAATACCCTCAAGTCTACAATGACAGGGGGGTGGGGTTCTTCCAGGAATCAAACGTAGCTGGACAAGGGAGCCTACTGCTCCTGCTACCACCTGAGGCCTAATGGGCAAGATGCTCTCGCCTGCACGAGCTACCGCCGGAACGCGCCTCAGCTCACACCGGTGAGCCTCTGTCGCAAGCTCCTAATTTGGGGCTCAGCAGAGGGGGATAGAGATGAGCAGGAGGTTACTGTCATGGAAGGATCATCACCAATTGTCGAAAAGGCTGTCACCACTGTCTATGCTTGCGGCTGCCATGGAGGTCTCTGCTGCCACAGCCAAGTGGAGATGGTGGGAGGACATGGAGGAAGGTGGGAGGAAATTTAACACGTGGCCTAGTTAGAAATAATGAGACGAGGAGGAATGTGTTACTGCCCAACCTTTGCAGACAATGTGTTGATCGTGGATAGCCCCAGAGACTTCCCTTTGTTTGGCCCTTAATATGTTTAATACGCAATCTGAAAAATTCATGAGTTCTCTTCAGGGTGGCTGACCAAAGAAAGAGACGCCTCTACAAGAGTTCTTTGAGAGCTGCTACTAAAAGGAAAAAATCAAGAAAAAATCCACTCCATGATCTACCCGAGGTAATATACCTTTTTATTATTGTATGTATCTTACTATCCACTACCGTGCAAACTGTTGCCTTATTTTTTGGCTGCGCTGATATATTGTTGTAGATAAGAGTAACTATGCGCCTTTAACTGTTCAGAAGATTTGACAAACAGAGACTATACACTGCCCATATGAGCCTAGAAACGACGTCAATTTCTCGCTGTACTTACATGGATAATTGTGACTTCTCTGGCTTACACGGTTGATTTTATTCCTGTAGGAAATTTTAAAAATAATAATATCACGGCTACCATTGAAAGATGCTGCACGGATGAGTACGCTGTCCAGGATGTGGAAAACGTTATGGAACTCTCACTCTAATCTCAGCTTTGATGCTACCATGGTAACACCTTCCCATTCTGAAGGAGACTGGCTGGAGAGCAGAAGCAGCCAGGAATTTTCTTTTATTGATATGGTCAATTCCGTGTTACGCAATCACGATGGTACATACCTGGATCGGTTTAAAGTATCTTTTGAGCTCCGTAAGAAGCACACTTGTTCTCTGACAGCTGGATTGGCTTTGCAGTTTCATCAAAGGCGAGTGAGATTGTGCTCGATCTTGATCCGATATCGCCATGCACTGCTGAAGATGCTTATGATTTCCCGTTTCATTTTTTTCAAAGTGAAAACAGTATCCAATCTGTTTGGGTCAAATGTGTTTCTTTAAAGCCACCTCGTGACTTTTATGGATTCACCAAGCTCACGAAGTTTACGATTAGCTCTGTGCATATCATGGAAGATATTGGGAACTTGCTCTCAAATTGCTGTGCTCTCAGGTGGCTCCACATCATCTGTTGCAACTTTGGAAAGTTAAAGCTGCATGGCACATTTTACCGTCTGCAACATTTGTGTGTGATATATTCCGAGCTGCAAGCAATCGAGTTACATGCCATAGATCTTTTGACTTTTAAATACGTGGGGCAGCCACTACCTATTGTGTTTTCTGAATCCCCAAAGCTTAAGATGGCAGATATCAAGCTGTGCCCATATTATGAATTTGGATATGTCTGCAGTGAGCTCTCTACAGCGCTGCCTTGTCTGGAGGAGTTATACATTGCTGTGGATTTAAAAGCAGAGGTTTTTCTTCCTACTACATGTTTATATCACTTTGTCTCCGCATTTGTTGTTATTCTTTAATTCTCACGAAAATACTTCAGGTGCGAGAGTATGCGATAAGCAAAGTCAAGTTTAATTACTTGAGATATGTGAACTGCACGGTACATATTTGTGGGCATCCAAAGTATACAGGAGGAATAGTTGAGTTAGCTTTTATTTTGAAGGCTGCTCCGGTTCTTGAGAAATTGGATTTACATGTAAGCACTTATCATATGTCCCTTCTACTACCCTTTACAAATGTAAATCTTTTTGTCCAGGTTTCAGTTTATATTCTCACTATGACTACACTATGTGTTTTTGAACTACACAGATGGACGCTGGTATATATCCGCATTACATTTTTAAAACGATTGCGAACCCTCCGCCGAGCCCTCACAGTCATCTAAAGGTTGTGCGCGCAACAGGATTTTTTGGTTTCGAGGGTCAAATTGAGCTCGCCCTCTATATCCTCGAGAATGCAAGGTCGTTGCAATCGATGACGATTGACCTGTTGAGTCTTGGTCAGGCTAGAAGATCAAGGGAATACTTTAACAAGTCGATTGATGTCCATATATGCCGGAAGATTGTTCATGAGTTTCTCGACCTCGATAAATATCGTGATGTGCTCACGATATTGTGACTTGCAACCAAAAGTCAGGGGCTAGTTGTATTAGCTGCATACATGTTTGGTGTGGTTAACTTGAAACTGTTTTCCAGGACTATTAATGCAAGTATAAACATCCATGCATGGCTTGATTATCAAATCTTGAACAATGCTACAATTTCACCTACTTAGCTTTTGATTTCGATCTCACTTGCACATGCACTGACTTGAGAAGTTGAGTTAGCACGGAAGGATGGCTTACTTCCAGGTGCTTATATCCCTCGGTCGCTAAGACGGCATGAAGGGTCTCGTGATCCCTAACAATGAAGTCGATGCACATGGCCTTTAGTCGCCGGTAGTTGTGCCGCTCGGCTAAAGCAAGAGTCTTGGCTGCCATGGCGACGTATATGTCACCGGACTGCAGCTTGCTTTTGCAAACCAGCTTCAGCCTGTCCAGCTCGTACCTGTGAGCAGCTGCAAGCAGATGGTGGGCAAACACCGCCACGGCCTCTGCGTCCGGCTGTTCCTGATCGAATTCGGGTACCTTGTTGGTGTAAATGAAGTGAATCATGGCCTTGAAGACCGCCGCGGCCATGTCCTTGACCTCCACGCATGGAGACTTGTCTGTGATGCCGCAGAAGAACTGGCGGAGGAACACAACGGACTTTCCGGCCAGTATATACTTGTGAGCCGCGACGGACTCGCCGGACACCAGGAACTTGACGTCCGCCTTCGGCTGGACCGCCCCGTAGCCTCCCGTTCGGCGGCATAGGTCTCCGTTGAACAGACGCAACGCCGGCTTGGCCTTGATGCCGTACTCCGTTTCGACGAACAGCAGTATCCCCACTCTCGCGACCGCTCTTTCCAACTGATCCCCTCTCTCCCACGCAGCCGGGTATGACCGGCCATAGTCCCCCCTTGGTCTCCCGGACAACGAATCCGCGTTGAGCAGCAAGCTGGAGGACCACCCCCACCCGAGGTTCTCCTCACTGCCCTTCGGCGTCAGCTTAATGCTCTTCGTCGCCGCGTCCGGCGAGCACATGAGCCCTGATACGGCCGCCGACACGTCCAAGAATCGCGTGGCCTCGTGCACCATGGATCGGAGCACCACCAGCGCCTGCCGCTGCTTCTGTGCGCCGGAGGCGATGTCGGCCTCCCCGTGCGCGGCGAGCGCGTCTACTGCCTCCGACATCTGCTGCCGCCCGACGGTGAAGTCGATCGCTGCTCCCGCGCCGCCGACGAGGTCGCAGTACGTGCCGCCGAAGCCCAGGGACGAGGCGCCCGGGATGAGGCCGCCGCGTGGCCCGCGCATCTCGCACATCACCCCTCGCTTTCTTCCGTGGGTCAGCTCCCACCACGTGCCGTCGCCACTCTGGAAGCCCGCCAGGTCGAGGTTGTCGGAGCGGGTGGCAAGCGTTAGCGCGCTCGCCGGCGTCTTGAGGACGACGTGGAACCACCGGCGCGGCGGGATGCCGGGCTCGACCGGCGGGAGGACGGGGCGGTTGTGGGAGACGTGCCTCGGGTTACCCAGCCTGTGGCGGATGCCAACGATGAAGGCACCATAGTCGTCGTTGTCGGTGAGGTCGAACGTCGCCGTGAAGAGCGGGGTCGTCGCCATGAACAAGAGCAAGATGAGATGAGAGAGACAAACAATGAGAGTTGACCGGATTGACACAATGGACAATCTGTGAGAATGTGACCGAAACGCAGATAATACGGGCCGTCCGTTTCGTCCTTCGGACGCCCAGATTTGGTCCGTTTTCGTCTGTCGGTCAACGACGGCCCAGATTTCACCCTGGCGTCATATGGCCTTGTAATTATCTTTTTCGAGACAATACCTGCAGCGGTGCTACTCGAAAAAAAAAATTGGATCATTGAATGGGTCGATCGCAACTTCCATTGAATTGCATCCAATTACACAGTGTCAACTCTCTAGGCATATTTTATTTTCATTGATGGCGCTCGCACCTAATGGTCTGGCAATTGCTTCTGCAAAATTGCAACTGGCTCAGCAGGGACATCTCGATCGTATATCACTCTCAAACCAATACCCATTAAGAGCCATGGGTGACTTTTGTTAGTCAATTTTTTTAATTTACTTTTGGGATACCTAAGAGTGTTCGCAAAAGGTACAAGCCAGATATTTAAATTTCTTATTTTTGTTGCCGATCTTTATAAGACGTTTCACATTTTTCTTTGGATACCCGATTGGCAGTTCATCTGTAGTATTGACTATTACATCAGAGTAAATTACAGTGGATGAAAGTGATAAACATTCTAGGAAATACTAGAGCAATACAAACTATAGATTAGCTACATCATCATATCGGCAACTATATTGCGACATGTATGACCAGCACCCGCATATCATGGCGAGGGACTTTTTATGGAGGTGTGTACATAAATGGAGCATACAAAGGACTTTTTTATTCCATGACATAGTTTTCGGATCAGCCCGCCACCATCATAGGCGTCTTTATAATTTCTTATCATGATTTGTAACTCGTTTATTTATTTACTTTATGACTTATGGAATTGTGATAGCCGTGTGCATCCTATCTATAGAGCGGCAGGGTGTAGTTCTTAAAACTTCTTAATTAAAAAAGGTCCCTTTATAAAAAAAACTCAAATCATGGCTATTGACTCAATAGTCTCTTAGTGCAGAAAAAATTGTCACTACTGGAAGTATGACACTCTAGTAGATCCCTAAAATATTCTTAGCACTCAAAACATTTCTCTAGCTCCCAAATGTTTTGGTTTCGACGACCCAATATGATTACTTGCCCATCTTGCGGTATGCAATCCAGGAAACTTGAACTTTGGAACTAAAACCTATAACTTCACTTAGCGAAATAGTTTGTTCCCTTAATACTATCATCATCAGTACCAAAATATAATTTAGAACTTAAAATTTCTTTCCGCGTCTATTAGTGTACAAGTTTCATCCAAATGTACCCTTTATCTTTCTAGACAGATGGTGTCTATTCTTTCTGCATGTTTGGACAAGTGTTTAGCCGAAGAGTTGTTGCAAGGGTGAACCACCTACTCTAAAAATGGTGTTGTGATTTTTCTCGTCCAAAACAACTTCATGGGCATCTCCATATTGCTTCGCATACAAATGCGTCTTCATCAAACGTTCTTTGTCAATCTGTGTACTTGAGATCCGTGTAATATCTATTATTCCAAATAAACACATAATTAGCTATCTCAACCCTTTGGTAGCCCTAAGGAAATTTTCATATCCAATTCCTGTAAGCAAGTGCACGAGGTGAGATCTGCGACATGACTGCCACCAGCAGCCTGACGCCGTCTAGCATTGGCAACATCCACGAGACTGGTGTATATAGGTAGGCATGTCCAAACAAATTTTGGACCCGCGGGAAATTAAAAATATACAATTTATATTAAATTTTATACTTATTTTACGCAAATTATGATTAACTAAAGATCTAATGAGTACATTGTTCTATTATTTCAATTTGGATGACATAGTCAACTCATAAAAAAATCATAATATTACTTATAATGCTTTTGTTATGCTTTTTTATGTATATCTCAACAGAGTTTGTTGTGCTAACTTTACATTGTATGTCGTAATAAAATTCTCCTTGAGATAAATTTTCACGGTAGCATAAATAATATAATTTATATATGTGTATTTATAAGCATGTATTTGTTCGTGTTTCTATTTTTATTGTTCTCAAATACTGTGATAGAGATTGTATCTGATATTTATTCTACTATTATTAGATATTTAGATTAGTATTATCATGTGTGTATATTAATCAGTTCACATAATGTGCATCCTATTCATTTGGTATTTAAATATAATATTAAGTAATCAGTAATGAACATAAATTACCCTTAGATCCGACTTTGTATCATGCACCCGCATGAGAGGATCCATTTCATGTTATAGGTTTACGATACTTTTCAAATACAACTAAGTTATCTTGTTTTATCCTCATACATTTTTCCTTTTCTCTCCATTTACTTCACTTTGTTTATCCAGTTGTTATGCATTCTAAGAAATTTTCGTCACAAAAATAATTACACTAGGAAGTTCAATAGTGGTAGATACAAGAACATCATATGGAAGCTCTTGCGAGCTCAACAAATCACCATAAACAACATAAAAATCCTATATTCTTGCAGTAAACATAGGTTTTCGCCCTTTCCTCGCATCTTTATCAAATTTATTGGAATCAAGTAAGCCAGACTTTGCCCTAGCTCAAGCCAATACACACATTTGGATATCCTAGTGCATTAAGAATGTAGTCAAGAGCATTCAGGCTCCATGTATTTTGATCACATTTTTCATCAATATACCTTTAGTTCAATCCTAAATTACAGAAAATTGCACCATGGTGCACCTCCAAACTGAATTGTCTCATCTACAATACTACATGGCAAATTAAAACATGGAGCCAACCCATCCGGATTTCTCCAAATTAAAACATGGCAAGATCTAACGGGACCAAACCAAATCAAATAGATCACACCCAATCGAGCTAAGCAACTCGTGTTTATGGACCATCTAAGCAAGCTATATAGTCAAAGTTACACAAATAATCGACCTAATCGTGACCGGGATATATAGTTCCCATTGTAAGGTGCAGAGCACCTGGATCTCTTCGACACAAAGGATCCATTTGCCACCATTTGTAGAGTCCATCGTCTTCTTTCAAACCCGCCACTTGCCGCTGATGCAGTTCGTTCAGTGCAAGGTCCAAATTGTTAGAAAAGCCTCGTGGCTAAACTAAAAGAATGGTCCATAATAGTTTGGATCAAAACATCATACTGTATATGTGATCAGTGGCGGAGCGTGGCCAAAGGCAGAGAGGGGGCTAAAAAAAATTTGGCTGCCAAATGAACATCAAGAAATGATTTTCTAGCTTGAAATGCACTTAATTTTTTGGTTTACACAAGAATTATATTTGGCCAAGATCCACCGATTGGCAGCAGCGATTTATTAATTTATATAGAAACTGCCAGGGACTTGTAATTCTATTTGTAGAGGAGCCAGATCCTATTCGCAAAAAAAAGGAGGATCTAGATCCACCGCTGGCTAGCAAGGAAAAACATAAAGAATCAATCGATGGTCCAAACACACAAGACAACAGCCAGCAGCCACACAATGCGCTGAGGACCAGATGAGAAAGTATGGCGATTGGCTTGGCACTTGTCAGGATGAGAACTGACGGCCTTTTTCTCTTTCTGCCTTGTGCTTGACTGAACTAGTACTAGGAAACAAAACATGGGCCGCTGCAGAGTATCAGTATGCCTAGAAAAAACATGAGCATGCTTTTGGAAGGGGGGGTTGCAGCCCAGTTTCGCCTCCAAGGCGCTCCGCCAGTGTATGCGATGCTTACATGTATATGGGCCCTGACTGCGTTGGGCCTGGGCCGTCGCGTCACCATATGGCGTCGATATTGATATTTGACAGCAGAACCTACAGAAGACTTCTCTCCCAAAAAAAACATAACCTAAAGAAGACGCATGGTGCGTGCAGGGAAATGGAACGTTGGGATTCACCGGCCATCCAGAGCGCGGCAATCGGAAGCAAGGGGCCAACGCACTATATCGTCGGTGCGTGCGGAGGCCCTCTCATTGGCCATCACCTGGAACCATCGACGCTGTCAATTCAGGTTTATGTTTATACCATCGGCTGTCAATTCAGCCGGTTGCAGCGTCCACACGCAGACGCTGCTGCTAGTTAATCATCCCCATGATTCATGAGTTCATGACCATCCGCTGTATCTTTGTGAGAAAACGACCGCCTCATCTAGCTACTGCCCAATCTCTGAAAATCGACACCTGAACGGCCTACACCGTCCTAGCTACTCGTCACCGCAAAGCGCACTCCAGTGGGAGTGTCAGTATCGCCGACCTACAAGCTGCTACAGCAAAAGCCTTCGCCGGCCGGTCGACATCTGCCCATTCCGGCCGTCCGGCGCATCCGCACGAAACGGCAAAAAGCATCATCCTATCGAGGGAATCCTTCGCCCAGAAGCAAGAAAAGGAAGATTGTTTAATCTCCAAGATAACCACTACTAGCTAGGCACTAAAAGTAAAACTATCCCGGTTACTAGATCTCGGCTAATCACGCTCGTCAACCGCAGACAGCAGAGCAGGTGCTGAAACAGAACACCCAGGCGAATGTGCGGGGCAAAAGGAAGAAACAAAGGGGAACGTCAACCTCCGACCAGTAGTGCTGTGCCACCTCTCTGATGTGATGGGGTGCCCGATGCTCCTCGTCTTTACCTCGGCCTAATCCGACCCATCCTCCTTTTTCCGGCACCAACCCACCCCAGAGGAAGTGAGTGAGCGAGCGAGCGAGCGAGCTCTCCTAGCTCAGGCTTTGAGTGCTCACCGAATTCGATCAATCGACTAGCTTGCGGATCAGCTTGTTGGTGGTGTGCAGCGTCATCGATCGGCTGTCCATGGCGTCCATCGTCGTGATCGCGCTGGTGCTGATCCTCGACGTTCTCGCCTTCGTCCTCGCCATTGGCGCCGAGCGGCGCCGGAGCACGGTGAGCACATGAACAGCGCCTATCTTCTTAATTGCACATAGTTCAGTTAGCATGGTTAGAAGCATCAGCAGGCTGAGCGGTGCTGTTAACTGTTGTTGCCGGACATGGACCGCAGGCGTACGTGAACGTGGACGACGCCGGGAGGGCCTACTGCGTGTACACCACCGACGCCTCCACCTGGTACGGCGTCAGCGCGCTCGCACTGCTCTTCGCCGGCCAGGCCCTGGCCATGGGCGCCAGCAAGTGCTTCTGCTGCGGCCGCGCCCTCTCGCCGGGCCGGTGGCGTGCCTTCTCCGGCATCTGCTTCATCATCTGCTGGTAATTCGTTTACTATAATTGATCAATTATTTATTCACTCCGCTGATCCCACCCACCTATCGATCGTTGATTGGCTTAGATAGCAACTGCTCCTTATTTTGTTTATTCAGTTTATTTGCGTAGCAGAGCCCCCGAGATATGCTAGTTTTGTGCGCGGGGTCGTATATCTCGCAGTTGTGGTCGGTTGATGCACCGTTTATTATTGTTCTTGGAAGTACAGCCTGGTAGCAAATAAGCAATGGTATTATGTATCTCTGGTAATTTATCTATTGACGGATAGTTAGTCTGACAGTGGGCCCCGCCTGTCATATTCTTACTTAGAGTGTGTCAACTGGCCCATCAGTGCTATTTGCGAGGGATTACCTCTAAAACAGTGGTTTTTGCAAAAAAAAATCGTAAACTGGTAGTTTTTTGTAGCCCTAGTCCCAAATGTGGTAGTTTTTTGCAATTAACTCCCTATCACATGAATTACTAACTATATAAAAGTTGGGCCAAATCGCGAGCTGTGAGGGCATCAGCGCACTGTAGATAACTGTAGAATTCTACAGTGTTCTACAGTGCGTCGATCCGCGCCGTCCGCGGGAATCGGATGGTCCATCCGACACGCCCGTGACAGTTTTGCAGAAAAACCCTCCCAAAGCCGCAAAATTAACCCACGGTCCACGATTTTGCGAGGCCATGGACCAATTTGCAAATTACGGAAAAGTTACGGACAAAAACGAAAACCTGCTCTCACACCCCCTTCTCCTTCCGCGCGACGCGGAGTTCGCCGCTCCGGCGCCGCCGCACGCACCGCCGCTCCGGGACCTCCCCGACAGATCGACCGCCGCAGGAGGCTTCGCCGTCGCCCCCTCTTCGTTGTCGCCGACGGACGCGTGCCGCGGCGCCGCACGAACGACGCAATCGTCGCCGGCGTCGGTTTCTTCCGCCGCCACGTTTCGATGTCGCCGGCGACGATTCCGGCGACCAGCTGCGGCCGCGCCGCCACCCGTGGGTACCCCACGTCGACCCGCGCCCGACGCGCGCACCCTCGCTCCCCAGCTCGCTCGGACGCCGCCGCGGCAGTGGCAGCCTCGCCGCAGCTGATGTCAGCGCGACGTCAGCGTGGGGCCAGGCTGTCAGGTTTTCCCCTTTTCCGCAGAATAATTCAGAAAATGGAAAAAAAGGGGTGGGCCCTACTGCTTCACACGATACCCAGGAAATAAAAAATATTACAACTTAAAAAAAAACTACACAATGCAAACACCTGCCAACGAAATATTAAAATATATATCAAAATACTAGGAAAAAAAAATGCAAACTACATTTCGGGATTTTTTTTTGCCTAATTCAAATTGGCCTACATTTGAATATTTTCATGGTGAAAAAACATATTGGAGCATTCGAACTCAAGTTGTAAATTTGTATATCTCAAACATTTATATAACTACTAAACCTCATCATTTGGTGAACACTAAAAAAAAAACAACAACAAATTCCAAAATGCACAATTTTAAAAATCAATTCGACTATTTGAACTCGCTTTTGACATTTACATATTTCAGATTTTCGAAATATTTACCAAATCGTATTATTTTGTTACCGTTTAGGCCAAGTTTTGCGCTCAAAAAGAAAAAA
Organism: Poa pratensis; assembly: GCA_947311845.1. Lineage (NCBI taxonomy): Eukaryota > Viridiplantae > Streptophyta > Magnoliopsida > Poales > Poaceae > Poa > Poa pratensis. Next base: position 153,556,794 of record CAMZMU010000052.1, read on the forward strand.
AGAAACGAAACATAACCAGAAAACAGTACAAATTCTAAAAATACCTATCGATAAGATATTAAAACCATATCAGAATGCTAGGGAAAGAAAATGTTTACAATTTATGGCGATTTTTTTCACTAATTCAAATAGGGTTAACTAGGATAATTTTGTGGGAAAACACTCATGTTTGAGCATCCCAACTAAAATTACAAATTTGAATGTTCAACAAACTTAAATGACTTTCAGACCTAATCGTTTGGTCAACAATACAAGAATTCAGATTTGATTATATTCTAAATTGTACAACTTTTCAAATATATTTGCTCATAAGCATCACACACACAAAATGCTAACAGATTATACCAAAATGAAAACATATTTACACACCTCAATTTGGTAAAAAAATAGAACAGTTCTACATACACTTGCTCCAATTATATGGAGTTGAATTTTATAAAAAAAAACTCCAGCTATGGAATCCAAATGAATAAATGTGCATTTCCACCCACCGTGAACATACATTTCAAAAAAAAATTAATATTGGAAATTGCTTAACAAATTGGAAATACTCGAAAATATATCAACATTCTCACAAAAAAATGCCACCTATTTACAGGAAAAAAAATGTTGGAACATATTTAATTAGTAAATATTTGAAGAAAAAACAAACACACTCCCCATAATTATGTACAGTTGAATTTACCAAATGCTTGCAGTACGTATTCCCTCTGATTACAGACTCTAATTGAACATCTCAACTAAGCAAAATATTAGCATAACAAATAAATTAACTTTCTCTAAATATGAAATTCGGATGCAATTCCCCAAATTATATTAACTTTATTGAATGTTCATATAACACACCTCTTCTGATTACGAAGTTACATTAAATATTTACATCAACATACAAACATCAACGAACAGTAAAATTTGCAAAGTATTCGAATTTATCGTAACATTTAAAAAAAATTAAATTGGTTAACATCTGGATGTAACTCAGATATATTTCCTCTAATTACATTTAAGAATTCATGTGAACATACAAACATATTTAAGTACTTCAATTTGCTAAATATTTTCATATTCTCTAAACTATATAACAAATGCTCAGAAAAAACAACGCTACCTATGTATGGCAAAATACATAAACATATTTAAACAATTCAAAATAGCCAATATTTAGATGCAATATAAATGAACTTTCCCGAATTGTCGACTCGAATCCAAAAAAAAAATTGCTCTAGCCCTAACTATGTATTCAAATTAAATATTATTTCGAAAATAGAAATATATTTAGACATTTCAAATTGATAGAATATTAGAGGTATTAAAAAATATATGTGCATGCTCACAAAAATAAATGATACTTATTAATTCAAACATACAAAACGAAACTAAACAATTCGAACTTACAAAAAAAAAAAAAAACTTTCCAATGCCAACATACAAACAAATCTGAACAATTAGGACTGATAAGAAAAGAAAACAATTCAAAATGTCTAACATTTGTATACAATATAAGTGGACTTCATCTAGCTATGGAATTAGATTTGAAAAATACCAACAAACTACATTTAGCCAAACAAAAAATTACAGTCGACATATTCATACCAAACAAAAAAAAACATGCTTGCGTATTTCAATTTGGCTAACATTTAGCTAAATATTCAGCTATTTTGCAAAATATATCAGACATGCTCACAAAAAAAAAAAACCCACATATAGAAAAAATACACACATATTTAAACATTACAATTCGACCAATATTTACACACCACACGAGCAAACTTCCTCTAATTGTGGAACCAAATTCAAATGCATTTTCCTAATTTCAATTAAGATTTCACATCCAACTACAAACATGCTTGGAAATTTCAAAGAACTAAATATTTCAATATTCCACAAAATATCACAAATGCTAAAAAAAAATGCTACCTATTCACAACAAAATAAAAATATGTTTAGACATTCCAATTTGTCAAACATTTGCGCGAATAAAAAAAATGCACATAAAATCTCATCAAGGGCGTGGCGTGACGCCACGCCAAATTCAACTAGTTTCTACTGATTTTCAGCCAAATTTGGGACCTCCCGGTCATCGTGGGAGCTCGTGATAGTTTCGTTGATCAATCTGATATTCAATTATAGACCTAGGAGAAAACGTACGCCACGGGACAGATGGAGTATGATCCTCAAACAACTACAAGGAAAACCAATCCATGCGTCAGATATGATGCGACGGAGGGTGTTTTTTTTGAAAATTTGATTTTTTTTGAAATTTTGCGACGGAGGGTGTTCATCCAGGACATGACGAATTTGTGGCTTCCTGACGCTATTCAGCACACACTACAGGCTAGTGGCGTGCGTCGAATAGTTTCAGAGATTGGTGCTCGACTCGTGCTACCAATCCGTGAATCTACTAGCTCTGAGACCATTCTGTCAATTGTTTCGCACTGAAAAAATAATCCAAGTTCTGAAGCTCTGAATGGTGCAATGCTGCAGGTTGACGTTCCTGATCGCGGAGCTGTGCCTGCTGGCGGGGTCGGTCCGGAACGCGTACCACACAAAGTACAGCAGCTACTTCGTCGACGGTCCGCCACACTGCAACATCCTGCGGAAGGGCGTCTTCGCCGCCGGAGCCGCCTTCGCCTTCCTCACCGCGCTCTTCGTCGAGCTCCACTACATCTTCTACGCCAAAGCCCGCTCAGCCGCGGCTTCCAGCCCGCCGATCATCCACGGAGGCGGCATCGGCATGACCCGCATCTGAAGGACCAACGTCCACCTTGATTGACCCTCTAGGCCTCTACCTGCAGCAGCGTGTGTCTGTTTGTAACTCGGATGCGTTGAACACTGTACATTAATTAGTTGTCCTCGTGGAGTGTTGTGTGGGAACTACAGATCCCATGTGTCAAACTATCGAGACTTCGATAGAGGTTAGATTACCGTACTTTATCAGAGAGCAGTTGTATGTTTTTCTTTTGTGTGTGAGCAGCCGAATAGGATGAACTGAAAACATCTTTCGTCCGTGGTTACTTCCTCTTTTTTGTACGATAAAGTTCATCTCTTCTCATTCTGGCCAAACTATTATCTCACTGCGCCGTCGCCTCCTCCCATGACCACCTCGCCCCAAGGTGTTCATCGCATTGCCAAGATCGTTTTTTCTAAATGTTTGCTTGGTTTTAAAATTACATACTGGTTTTTTAACATAGCTAATTTAATATACAGATAGCGACAACGAGCTAGAGTTGTTCGGCGCAATGCCCACCGCCCATGCCACTGCAATCGCTGAGCTTGACGAACACTTTGTGATCATCACTTGCCGTGTTGGTTTGCTAGGTGAGATCAATGCCACTCCTCGATTGGAGGCTCGAAGCTGGTGAAGTGGAAGAAACACATCGCAAACGGATGGAGGGTCATACGACGCTGGATCAAGACTAGTATGCCAACCATGCCACACATGGGCCAAAAGAATTTCGACGACATTCTAGGATGAACAGGATCTCTTCATGTGGATTGTGATGGCCGTGTGGGACTACGATGACTACTTCAAGCTTAAGAGGGATTGTGTTATGCTTGTTGGTTTCTCCTCTATTAAGAAATGCACCGTTGTCTTGAGATGTCTTGCATATGGATCTCCTGCAGATACAATGGACGACTACCTCTATATGGCTGAGTCCATGTATCGGTTTTGCAGTGGGGTGGTTTGCAGTGATTGAGCAAATGTATTTGACACAACCAAATAAAGCTGACACTACTCGGCTCATGACACAAAACGCAGCTAGATGATTTCATGTGATACTTGGAAGAATCGATTGCATGCATTGGGTAGGGAAGAATGCCCATTCACTTGGCAAGGAATTTACAAAAGGCATAATGGAGAGTGTGGTGTCGTACTAGAAGCTGTGGCGTGTAAGGATTTGTGGATCTGGCACGTTTTTCTTTGGTATGGCCGGATCTCACAATGACATACACATGTTGCAATGGTCGCCGGTGTTTTCAATTCTTGCTAAAGGCCATGATCCACCATCCAACACTGATATCATTGGCCATGCCTACGACAAGGGTACTACCTAGCTAGCAGATGGCATCTAACCAATATGGTCTATATTTGTCGCGACCATCTCCATCCCTCTAAGTCAGAACCAATCTCATTTTGCAGTAGAACAGGAGGGTGATTAGAAGGATGTCAAGCGAGCCTTTTGTGTGCTCCAATCTCACTTTGTTATTGTCAGGTGATGACTCACAAGTATAGGGGATCACAACAGTCTTCGAGGGAAGTAAAACCCAAATTTATTGATTCGACACAAGGGGAGACAAAGAATACTTATAAGCCTTAACAGCGGAGTTGTCAATTCAGCTGCACCTCGAAAAGCACTAATAACAGGGGTGATGTGAAAACAGCAGTAATATGAGAGCAATAATAATAGTAACACGGCAGCAGTAGCAGTAACACAGCGGCAGTGGCACCAGAAAATAGTTGATACTACTTCTAATGGCGTACTTGACGGGAAAGCAATGATGATGACAGAAGGACCGGGGTTCCTAGCTATCAACACTAGTGGTAACTCTCCAAACAAATAACAAGTGTTCGGTGAACAAATTACATTTGGGCAATTGATAAAATTGTGAGGGCATGACAATGCATGCTATGATAAGATAAAGTTTACTGTAGTATTTAATTGGGCATTACAACAAGATACACAGACCGCTATCCAGCATGCATCTGTGCCTAAATAATCCACCTTCAGGTTAGCATCCGCACCCCTTCCAGTATTAAGTTGCAAACAACAGATTATTGCATTAAGTAAAGTGCATAATGTAAATAACACAATTATCCTAGGACAAAGCATTGTTGTTTTACCCCTAGTGGCAACAGCACATCCACAACCTTAGAGGTTGCTGTCATTCCCTCAGGTTAAATGGAGACTGAACCCACTATCTAGCATAAATACTCCCTCTTGTAGATACAGGCAACTACTTGATCAGGGTAACCACAAGTACCGGAGAGCATGCAAGATCTTAAATTAACAATAGTATGATAACATGATGAACAATCTGATCACAATTCCACAATTTATCGGATCCCAACAAACACAACACCAATTATATCATATGGATCTCAATCATGTAAGGCAGCTCATGAGATCATTGTATTGAAATACATGGGAGAGAGTACCAACTTACTACAGCCAAGAACCCGTAGTCCATAGGGGAACTACTCACAAACCATCATGGAGTCGAAGTGGAGGTGGTGGAGTCGATGGAGATGGCTCTGGGGGTCAATCTCTGTCCCGGCAGGGTGCCAGAACTGGAACTTCTGACCCCGAAACTTGTCTTCGATGGCGGCGGCGCTGCGGAACTCTTTCTGGAATATGACTGATTGTTTTAGGGTTTTTGCGCCGGGGGCAATATATAGGCCAAAGGACGATGGTTGGGGGAACCCGTGGGCCCCTCACCATGCCCTCGCGTGGCCAGAGGTGGACCCGCACCACCACATGGTGAGGCCACCTCGGTGCCCTCCTCCGTCTCTGCTTTGGACTCCGTTGACGTGTCGGGAAAAATAGGAGGTTGGGCTTTCGTTTCGTCCAATTCCGAGAATATTTCCTTAAGTAATTATCTGGAACAAAAAAACAGCAGAAAACATGAACTGGCACTGTGGCATGTTGTTAATAGGTTAGTCCCATAAAATGTATAACAGTGATATATAATGCATATAAAACATGTGACATTGATATTAAACAAGCATGAAACATCAGAAATTATAGATACGTTTGAGATGTATCATCAGGTACTCTGCTCTAACCTGGTCGAAATAGCAGATGTGGGAGGTGATAATGACTTGTGTTACCACGCACAACATCAGGACCCTCTTGCCTAGGTTGATCATGAAGTGCCGAGAGAGTTTGCCAATTTCCTCACAATGAATGCTAAATCCGAGACGAAGAGACTGATACCCGTAGATGTTATAGCCTTCAGGTAGCTACCTGCGTGAAAAAGTAAACGGGGTTAGGTTGAGACTCCAAGTGCAGAGTGTGTAGTAAGTGGAAGACGTGTTTTCCCCACGAGGATGACTCGAGGGTTTAATATCGAACTCTCGGGAATTAGTATTGAAAGATCTATCTTCATATCCTTCTTTTGGTTACCTACAAAACGAAGTTAAATGTTTTGGTCCTCAACCTCACATGTGGTTGTCAAGCACAAGGTGTAAGAATGATATCAAGATAATATGTGATGCAAACAAGAAATAAATATGCAATGATGGTAAATAAATATGCAAGGATGATGATAATAAAGATAAATTATGTTTAATATCCAATAATTTTGCAAAAAGAGCTGGCAAAGGGGTGCCCATTCCCAATTAATTACAACTTTAACTGCTTAATTCTCTTCACATTTTTGTCCTGATCCAATCAGTTAGGCAATGATACCAGTGAATAACTGCATGTGCAAACAAAAGAGAACAAGAGGGACGATCTGCCTTGCTGGTAGAAATAATGTCCTTCATGGGAGCCGCTTTTAAAAGTCTGGTTGACAAGGGGGTTAAAGTGCCCACTACCATTCGTTGACAACAACAAACACCTCTCAAAACTTTATTTTTATACTCTCTATATGTTTTAAAAAACTTAAAAAGCTCTAGCACATGATTTAATCCCTGCTTCCCTCTGCGAAGGGCCTATCTTTTACTTTATTGTTGAGCCAGTTTACCTACTCCTTTCTATCCCTGAAGCAAACACTTGTGTCAACTTTGTGTGCAACAATTCTTATATGTTTACTTATTGCACTTATGTAACAGCCCCAAATTTGAGAACCTAGAAACCCGAATAAAATTTTCGCTTTTGTGTTGCATTGCATCATGGCATCCGTATTAAGTTGCTAAACAACACACAAAATGGGTTTGACAACATTGGAAAACACAATGCTAACCTTCTTTAAACCAATCTCAAAACAAGGAGGGCACTCAACTTGTAAAACAAAATTACTTTGACATGTTATATTTGTCAAGGAAGTTCCTAGAGCTCAAAACGATATTTTGCACTTGCTCTAAAAATATTAAAGGAGCAACAATTGGAAATTAGCAAAATTGACTTAAACAAACCCTATGAACAAATGTTGTTCAAAACATTTTATTTTGAATCGTCAAATTTTGTGAAGCCTCTACATGTTAGGGAGAGGCTACATGAATTTTCCCACATTTTTTTAAAATGTTTTAGTGCCCTAATAAAATCCCTAAAGTCACAGGTTTTGGAATTAAAACTAAAAAGGACTAATCTGTGATGGAGGAATTCCTGCCAGGGGCTATTTGCAAAACCACCGACGTCTTCTTCCTCGTCACTGTAGCGACCGAGCTCGCGCTCCCGCCGAACCAGCACCATGCCGAGCCCTCCCCTGCTCCCCCTGGACCGCGAGAAGAGAGGAGGAGAACCCCGTGACAGCCCTCTGCTCCACTTCCCCGATTTCTTCCTCTCTCTCGCTCTCTCGTTTCCCCACCATGGCACGGCCGTAGCCGCCGAGCTCGCCGCTTGTTGCCGTTGATTGCTGCGTCCCCGAGTAAATCGAGGACCACGGGACGCTCCGCCGCGCCGTCCTCTACGACCTCATCCAAGGAATCGTGCCGAAGCGCCGTGAATCGGCGCCGACGAACTCGATTTCCCCGCTACCATCCGAGCTCCACCTCGGAAGTTCTCGTCGCCGTCGACCTCCCTTCGCCGTCCCCGACCTCTCCGTCGACTAGAGGGTGAGATCCCGTGCCGTAGCACTCCTCTTCCCTTCCTCCCCCTCGCTCTCACCGCGTCGTAACCATCGTCGCGTCGCCATTCTTCTTCCCCGCGCGCTGACCGGCCGTGGAACTGGCCTAGGCCGGTTGGAGGGCCGTTGCTCTCTGGCCCATGGCCGGCCTGTCAGCCGGCCCAGGCTGGGTGGAAGGCCGGTGGCCTCCGTTACCTGGCCAGCCTGTCAGCTGGCCCAGACCGGGCTGGAGGCCGGTTTGCATAGTTATTTTTTTTCCTGCGATTCTTTTTCGTTTCCCCCTTTCGCGCATGCCTCCCACTACACCCTCGCAACGTAGGCACATCGACTCCGATGATTCCTACTAATTCATCTCTCCCTTTCGAGTCGAGTAAATAATATATTTATCGTTGGAATTAATATAATTAGAAGTAAATTTTTAAAAAGAGGAAATTTATAAAAGTAATAACTTCTTATCGGGACATCAGAAAATTGTGTTAGTTATACCAAAATGCTCAGAAAAATGTGAACTATCCAGAATCATCATCATCATGCATATTTGATCACAATGAAAATACTGTAATTTTAATAGTACAAGAATCATTAAGTTAAATGTGTGGAATTTCCTTCTCTAGTTGGAGTAATCCTTTACACACCCCATTTAAACTTGCTAGATAGCTGTTAACAAGTTCGTTACATTAAAATGTCATGTCATCATGATTGTGCATTGCACCTGTTGTATTTCGTGGTATTTGATTGGTTCCTTCCTGATATTGTTTGTGCATCGGTAGACCAAGGAGCTGAAGTGCCACCACCGAATCGTGACGATCCTTATTACCAGCTGTATCAACAAGGCAAACGTAATCCCCCCCTCTGAGCATGTCTTAACCTATTTTCCGCAAGTATTTTCTCCACTATAATATTGCATGCGGTTCCAAATGTCAATTTGATTGGATTAGAGTATCCTACAGTTGCATTAAGTTTCCGATGCCATTACCTGTTTCCCTCTTATTATCCATAGGTTTGTATTGTTGGCCTGAGATACTTAACTATGCTATGTTGATGCTTAGCCATGCTTAGTTAAAGTTTATTCGTCTGATGGATATTACATGTTGGAAACAGATGTGGAGATGTTTGAATGATGGTGGAGGAAATTGTGGTGACAGGTAATAAAATGCTTAAAGGTGGGGATGAGAGGCCACTGTGGTTGTGGTGCTTTGTCTCGTTCTCGCCGCCTAGGTGCGAGTTCTTTACCTCTTGAACCAAGACTGAGCGTGCAACCATGCGTGAGGCCTATGCAATTGCAGAAACCCTCATAGACTAAATAACTCGGGCGGGGCTAGCCAGGGTCCTCTAGTTCGAGCTTCCATTTGCGCGTGCATTGAGATGGTGGCCAAGACTGAGATGAGGATGGTGGTGTTTAGGAAAATGAGTGGCCACGGGGCAGGGTGTTGGATCCTTGTCCCATCCTCACTGATGATCCTGGGTTAGTCCTTAACGAGGGAGAAGTCGACGCCGCTCCCACCCAGCCGGCTTTCCATGGAAGAGAGCTAATGTCAGGCAATGGGCCGGACGGTACGCGTGGTAAACATTGTACACCCCTGCAGGGTTAAATCTTTTCGAAAAGCCGTGTCCGTGGTTATGGACGAACTTGGGAAGTGAAGGTAAGACCATACAATAACATGAACGGAATGATTAAAATTGAGTACTAAAGGTACTACTCAAGATTGAAAGGTTGACTTCCTCGAGGGTGATTCGGGGAGCTGCCTTGAAGAACAGGTACAGTGGTTGATGGTGGTTGACGATGAGAAAGTGATCATAAGAAAAGAGTTACTTCTTACCCCATTTGAAAATATTCTGATTAGTCGATGCCTTGGAGTTGTGTTTCTTTAAATAAAATAGCTTTATGCAAAATAGACATAAAACCTTGTGAGCCAATCATCGAGCTAGTAGCTCTAAATAATCTTGCAGAGTTCGTCGAACTCAACCTTGTTTATTTTGTTTCAGCTGAGGACTTCACCGACCTCGAAGGTGGGTTCTTTGTGGACGTCGACGAGTAGTCTGGGGTTCCCAGGTAGCAGCTTGGGACATCCCGGAACAGCTGGCATTGGTTGTTTATCTGTAGGCCTTTAGGCCATAATTTGGATCTTGTTGTTTAGACAACTTAATTTTCTTCCGCTTGATGTACTGTTGGGTCAGTGACCTCTGGTTGTAATTTGTGATCTTTCTCTTTATAGGAGTTGAACTATATGATTTGTGTCGTAGAGTCTATGATGTGCCAGTTGTTCCACAAGTTTTGATCTCTCTATTATGCATTGATTGTTGTGCCTGTGTTATGGCGTGAGCCGAGGGGTTGTGTGCCTATGATCAATTCCGAGCATGCCTGCCGATGTGCATCGGCCGGGGATTGGTAAACCCGGGACCTTCGGTTGCGTAGCATGACCCGTGACACACATCATCTCTTGTATAACAGTCGGGTCGGGGCGCCACAAGTTGGTATCATAGCAGTACTGCCTATAGGAAACCCTTCTACTGGTCGACGTTGAGTCTAGTGTTTGTGAAAATATTTTTAACCTAAAAATGAGTTGTGAAAACCATCTTAGGATTCTTTTTACTCCTTACCTAGGTACACTCTAATCTCAGAGCCATCTTACCTCTATTTGAGTTAAAAGTTTTACTTCTCATCTATTACCTCAAAACTTTAGGATCCGTGGTTTGGGTTTTACCTCTAACACTATGTGCCCGGTTGCTTCCGCCGCGCTATAATCCGATATCAACTCAGTTGTTTACGAACTCTGTTATCCGTACCGAGTCTGGTCTTTGCCTCCTTTTCGTTGGGTTTTTGTCCTAGGACTTGAACATAAGATCCCGGATTGTGCCAACTAGAGTGTGTTAAGTAGTGGTTTCTCAACCATTGCATCTCTCGCTAGTAGCACATGATGCTGATCTTCGACCCAAGTTCCATCTTGTTGGTCCCTTGTTAGCTGTTGTCCAAAGTATTATCGTCCCTAGTCTGTGTACTCGAGTGGACCTTAATGCTATTGTTTTAACCATTCGGAGATGGATACTAACTGTGTCATTGTCAAATCTCAAGAATGGCTCGAGGAGGCCGTGGTCACCACCATGAGAGGAACCACCGCCACCACCCTCGATGGCTCAGGTCTTGATGGCCATTGAGGAGAACCGTGGGCGCAATGAGCGGCTGCTTGAGCAGTTGGTGCAGCAGAATGCACAGAGGAATGGCCGCAACACTCTCACTGAGTTCCTGCGCTCGCAGCCACCCACCTTTGCTGATGCTAAGGAGCCACTGGACGCGGATGATTGGCTTCAGGCTCTGGAGCGCAAGTTTGTCGCGCTGCATGTCCCAGTGGTCGAGCAGTCAACTTTGCCACCTACCTCTTGGTTGGTGCGGCTGGCTGTTGGTGGGAGAGCCATGTGGCACTGTTTGCCGCAGTCCATGTCTTCACTTGGGTAGAATTCCGCAATGCTTTCCGTGCGGCCTACATCCCTCAACCGACCATGGACATGAAGAGAAGGGAGTTCCTGGATCTGCACCAGGGTTGCATGGACATCCCAGCTTATGGTCGTCAGTTCAATCATCTCTCACGTTACGCCCCGGGACGTGACCAATGATGCTGACAAGCAAGAGCTGTTCCGCAAGGGTCTTTCACCACAGCTCCGCTAGGAGTTGCTGCCCTTCAAGTTCAAGACCTACCAGGACCTGTACAACCAGGCTCTCACTCTGGAGCAGGGTAGGAAGGAACTGGAGGCTTCCAAGAGGCCATCCCAAGGGGACCACCAGAGTTTCTCGGGTTCTGAGAGCAAGAAGCGCAGGGTATTTGTTCCCTACAACGTTGTGCCGCGTGCTCCATTCATGCCGAGAGCCGCGGGAGATAGGCCACCACCGCCGCGCCCCACTACTTCGACATTTGGGTCAAGCGGGAGTGGGTATCGTCCTCAGCTGACTGCTCCACCTGGACTCACCTGCTACACCTGTGGCCAAGCTGGCCACTACTCCAGGGAGTGCCCCCAGAAGGCACCTATCACAGAAACCCCTACACGAGCCCTGCCACCCCAGCTGGCAAGGCTAGCCCTATAGTGCGTGGTCGCCTGAACCACGTCTCTGCTGAAGAAGCTGAAGAGGATCCCAGCGTCCTCATAGGTGAGCTACGAATCAACAACCATCTTGCTACAGTTTTGTTTGATTCTGGAGCATCGCATTCATACATATCCATAGCTTTTGCGAAAAACCACAAAATACCGTTCGAGAAACTGAGACGTCCCTTGGTGATCTCCACTCCTGGCTCCAAATGGCAAACCGATGGGGTACTCCTGAGGTTCAGATTACCATAGGTTACTCGTCTTTTCCTTTTGCTTTGGTAGCTCTGAGGTCAAGTGGCATTGATGTCATACTGGGCATGGACTGGTTGGTAAAATATCGGGCTAATCTCGACTGTGCTGCCAAGACCATTACCGTGACCACCTCTTCCGGCGACATTGTTGAGTATTGGTCTGCACTATCAGACCTCCATCTTCAGTCATTCCCAACTCACCCGAGATCCTCCTTTGCTTTATGGAAGGTGAATCCCCTCCTGAAATCCAGGACATACACGTGGTGTGTGACTTCCCGGATGTGTTCCCGGAGAATTGCCTGGCATGCCACCTGATCGAAGTGTGGAGTTTGTCATAGATTTGCTCCCGGTACTGCTCCAATTTCCAAGAAGCCCTACCGTATGCCGGTGGAAGAGTTGGCTCTGTTGAAAGAGCAAATTGATCAGCTGTTAGCGAAGGATTTCATTCAGCCTAGCAGTTCACCTTGGGGTTGTCCGGTACTCTTTGTCAAGAAGAGAGATTCTACCGTGCCTCGTCTAGTCTCTGACTATAGACCGTTGAATGCGGTGACAATCAAGAACAAGTATCCTATTCCTCGCATCAATGATCTGTTGGATCAGTTAGCTGGTGCAACGGTATTCTCCAAGATGGATCTGAGGTCAGGTACCATCAGATCAAGATCAGAAAGGAGGATATCCCAAAGACGGCATTTGTTACTCGCTATGGCTCATATGAGTATACCGTCATGTCCTTTGGTCTCACAATGCTCCAGCTACTTTCATGAGGCTCATGAACTCCATCTTCATGGATTATCTTGACAAGTTTGTCGTCATTTACATTGATGACATCCTCGTTTATTCCAAAACCGATGAAGAGCATGCCGAACATCTTCGGTTGGTTCTGACACGACTTCGAGAACACCGCCTCTATGCCAAGTTCTCCAAGTGTGAGTTCTGGTTGGATAATCTGTCTTCCTTGGTCATGTGATATCCGCTAATGGTGTGGCTGTCATTCCCGACAAGATTCAGTCCATTTTGGATTGGAAAACTCCAATGTCAGTCAAGGACATCCATAGCTTTCTCGGATTGGCGGGTTACTACCGCCGATTCATCGAAGGTTTCTCCAAGATAGCCAAGGCCTGACTGACCTTCTCAAGAAGGATAAAAAGTTCATGGATGGCCGAAGCTGAAGAGAGCTTCAAAACACTGAAAGCCAAACTCACGTCCGCTCCTGTGCTTGTCCTGCCGGACACAGCAAGGATTTCGTCGTCTTCTGTGATGCCTCTCTGCAAGGTTTGGGCTGTGTACTAATGCAAGATGGCCATGTGGTGGCATATGCTTCTCGCCAATTGAAGCCGCATGAGCAAAACTACCCAACTCATGATCTAGAACTTGCCGCTGTGGTTATGCTTGAAGCAATGGAGACCATACCTGTTTGGTAACCGTTGCGAGATTTTCTCGGATCACAAGAGTCTGAAGTACCTCTTCACCCAGCCGATTTAAATCTCAGGCAAAGGCATTGGTTGGAGTTAATCACCGACTATAATGTGAGCCTGAACTATCAACCCGGCAAAGCAAACGTCGTGGCTGACGCGCTGAGTCGGAAGTCTATTGCAACAATCTGATGATTCAAAAGGCCCAACCTACCCTCCATGAAGAGTTCGCCCGTTTGAACCTGGAAATTGTTCCCTCTGGCTATCTAGCAAATCTGGAGATCAAATCTACTCTGTAGACCAGATTAAGGATGCTCAGAAGCGGACAAGGGTATCCTAAAAATCAAGGAGAACATTGCTAGCGGGAAGGCCAAATGTTTCTCTGTCGATGAATCCGGAGTTGTTTATTTTGGTGACCGACTAGTGGTTCCCAAGAAACGGAAATTGAGGGAGCTGATCCTTCAGAAGATCATGATACACCTCTCTCTATCCATCCCGGTAGTACCAAAATGTACCAAGACCTTCGATCACAATTCTGGTGGACTCGGATGAAGAGGGAAATTGCCACGTATGTTGCCGAATGCGACACTTGTCGACGGGTAAAGGCAGAAATCAAAGGCATGCCGACACTCTTCGCCCTATTGCAGTCCCTGAGTGGAAATGGGATGAAATTGGTATGGATTTCATCACTGGTTTGCCGAGGTCTCCTAAGGGAAACGATGCCATCTGGGTAATCATTGATCGATTATCAAAAGTGGCTCACTTCCTCCTTGTGCGTGTTGACATCACAGCTGCTAGGTTGGCAGATTTGTATGCTTCTAGGATCGTCGTACTTCACGGCATTCCCAAGAAGATAATCCCTGATCGTGGAAGTCTGTTCACCTCCAAGTTTTGGACTAGTTTCCAACAAGCCATGGGAACCCGTCTCAACTTTAGCACCGCTTTCCACCCTCAAACTGATGGTCAGACCGAAAGAGTGAACCAAGTTTTGGAAGACATGCTTAGGGCTGTGTCATCTCTTTTGGCAAGGTTGGGAAAAGTATCTCCCTTTCGCGGAGTTCTCCTACAACAATAGCTATCAATTTAGTCTGGGCATGGCTCCATTTGAGGTTCTATATGGAAGAAAATGCCGCACTCCTCTAAATTGGTCCGAGACCGGAGAGAGAGCACTCTTTGGTCCAGATGTGATCAATGAAGCTGAGGAGAAGGTCAGAATCATAAGGGAGAACTGAAGATTGCTCAGTCTAGGCAGAAGAGCTACTATGATAAGCACCATCAGGAGATTCACTATGAAATTGGTGATAAAGCTTATCTCCATGTCTCTCCCCTTCGTGGCGTTCGTCGCTTCGGTATCAAAGGGAAACTGGCCCCTCGTTACGTTGGCCCTTTCACCGTTCTGGCCAAGCGAGGAGATCTTTCTTATAAGTTGGAGTTACCGGTCATATTCCCAAATGTACATGATGTGTTTCATGTCTCCCAACTTCGCCGGTGTTTCAAGGATCCTATCCATGGGGTCAATCATGAAGAGCTAGATCTCCAAGAAGACCTCACTTATCGTGAGCACCCCATTCGTGTCCTAGATGAAGCCGAAAGAAAGACCCGCAACAAGACTACCAAGTTCCTCAAAGTTCAGTGGTCTCGCCATTCCGAAGAAGAAGCAACTTGGGAAAGAGAGTCTAGTCTTCGTGAAGAGTATCCCGACTTCTTTCCGCAACCTTAGAATCTCGGGACGAGATTCCTGTAAGGGGGTAGAATTGTAACAGCCCCAAATTTGAGAACCTAGAAATCCGAGTAAAATTTTTGCTTTTGTGTTGCATTGCATCATGGCATTCGTATTAAGTTGCTAAACAACACACAAAATGGGTTTGACAACATTGGAAAACACAATGCTAACCTTGTTTAAACCAATCTCAAAACAAGGAGGGCACTCAACTTGTAAAACAAAATTACTTTGACATGTTATATTTGTCAATGAAGTTCCTAGAGCTCAAAACGATATTTTGCGCATGCTCTAAAAATATTAAAGGAGCAACAATTGGAAATTAGCAAAATTGCCTTAAACAAACCCTATGAACAAATGTTGTTCAAAACATTTTATTTTGAATCGCCAAATTTTGTGAAGCCTCTACATGTTAGGGAGAGGCTACATGAATTTTCCCACATTTTTCTAAAATTCTTTAGTGCCCTAATAAAATCCCTAAAGTCACAGGTTTTGGAATTAAAACCAAAAAGGACTAATCTGTGATGGAGGAATTCCTGCCAGGGGGCTATTTGCAAAACCACCGATGTCTTCTTCCTCGTCGCTGTAGCGACCGAGCTCGCACTCCCGCCGAACCAGCACCGTGCCGAGCCCTCCCCTGCTCCCCCTGGACCGCGAGAAGAGAGGAGGAGAACCCCGTGACAGCCCTCTGCTCCACTTCCCCGATTTCTTCCTCTCTCTCGCTCTCTCGTTTCCCCACCATGGCACAGCCGTAGCCGCCGAGCTCGCCGAGCTTGTCGCCGTTGATTGCCGCGTCCCCGAGTAAATCGAGGACCACAGGACGCTCTGCCGCGCCGTCCTCTACGACCTCATCCAAGGAATCGTGCCGAAGCGCCGCGAATCGGCGCCGACGAACTCGATTTCCCTGCTACCATCCGAGCTCCGCCTTGGAAGTTCTCGTCGCCGTCGACCTCCCATCGCCGGCCCCAACCTCTCCGTCGACTAGAGGGTGAGCTCCCGTGCCGTAGCACCCCTCTTCCCTTCCTCCCCCTCGCTCTCACCGTGTCGTAACCATCGTCGCGTCGCCATTCTTCTTCCCCGCGCGCTGACCGGCCGTGGAACCGGCCTAGGCCGGTTGGAGGGCCGTTGCTCTTTGGCCCATGGCCGGCCTGTCAGCCGGCCCAGGCTGGGTGGAAGGCCGGTGGCCTCGGTTACCTGGTCGGCCTGTCAGCCGGCCCAGACCGGGCTGGAGGCCGGTTTGCATAGTTTTTTTTCCTGCGATTCTTTTTCGTTTCCCCCTTTCGCGCATGCCTCCCGCTACTCCCTCGCAACGTAGGGACATCGACTCCGATGATTCCTACTAATTTATCTCTCCCTTTCGAGTCGAGTAAATAATATATTTATCATTGGAATTAATATAATTAGAAGTAAATTTTTAAAAAGAGGAAATTTATAAAAGTAATAACTTCTTATCGGGACATCAGAAAATTGTGTTTGTTATACCAAAATGCTCAGAAAAATATGAACTATCCAGAATCATCATCATCATCATGCATATTTGATCACAATGAAAATACTGTATTTTTAATAGTACAAGAATCATTAAGTTAAATGTGGGGAATGTCCTTCTCTAGTTGGAGTAATCCTTTGCACACCCCATTTAAACTTGCTAGATAGATGTTAACAAGTTCGTTACATTAAAATGTCATGTCATCATGATTGTGCATTGCATCAGTTATATTTCATGGTATTTGATTGGTTCCTTCCCGATATTGTTTGTGCATCGGTAGACCAAGGAGCTGAAGTGCCACCACCGAATCGTGACAATCCTTATTACCAGCCGTATCAACAAGACAAGCGTAATCCCCCCCTCTGAGCATGTCTTAACCTATTTTCCGCAAGTATTTCTCCACTATAATATTGCATGCGGTTCCAAATGTCAATTTGATTGGATTAGAGTATCCTATAGTTGCATTAAGTTTCCGATGCCATTACCTGTTTCCCTCCTATTATCCATAGGTTTGTATTGTTGGCCTGAGATACTTAACTATGCTATGTTGATGCTTAGCCATGCTTAGTTAAAGGTTTATTCGTCTGATGGATATTACATGTTGGAAACAGATGTGGAGATGTGCGAATGATGGTGGAGAAAATTGTGGTGACAGGTAATAAAATGCTTAAAGGTGGGGATGAGAGGCCACTGTGGTTGTGGTGCTTTGTCTCGTTCTCGCCGCCTAGGTGCGAATTCTTTACCTCTTGAACCAAGACTGAGCGTGCAACCATGCGTGAGGCCTATGCAATTGCAGGAACCCTCATAGACTAAATAACTCGGGCGGGGCTAGCCAGGGTCCTCTAGTTCGAGCTTCCATTTGCGCGTGCGTTGAGATGGTGGGCAAGACTGAGATGAGGATGGTGGTGTTTAGGAAAATGAGTGGCCACGGGGCAGGGTGTTGGATCCTTGTCCCGTCCTCACTGATGATCCTGGGTTAGTCCTTAACGAGGGAGAAGTCGATGCCGCTCCCACCCAGCCGGCTTTCCATGGAAGAGAGCTAATGTCAGGCAATGGGCCGGACGGTACGCGTGGTAAACATTGTACACCCCTGCAGGGTTAAATCTTTTCGAAAAGCCGTGTCCGCGGTTATGGACGAACTTGGGAAGTGAAGGTAAGACCATAGAATAACATGAACGGAATGATTAAAATTGAGACCTAAAGGTACTACTCAAGATTGAAAGGTTGACTTCCTCGAGGGTGATTCGGGGAGGTGCCTTGAAGAACTAGTACAGTGGTTGATGGTGGTTGATGATGAGAAAGTGATCAAAAGAAAAGAGTTAATTCTTACCCCATTTGAAAATATTCTGATTAGTCGATGTCTTGGAGTTGTGTTTCTATAAATAAAATTAGCTTTATGCAAAATAGACATAAAACCTTGTGAGCCAATCATCGAGCTAGTAGCTCTAAATAATCTTGCAGAGTTCGTCGAACTCAACCTTGTTTATTTTGTTTCAGCTGAGGACTTCACCGACCTCGAAGGTGGGTTCTTTGTGGACGTCGACGAGTAGTCTGGGGTTCCCAGGTAGCAGCTTGGGACATCCCGGAACAGCTGGCGTTGGTTGTTTATCTGTAGGCCTCTTAGGCCATAATTTGGATCTTGTTGTTTAGATAACTTAATTTGCTTCCGCTTGATGTATTGTTGGGTCAGTGACCTCTGGTTGTAATTTGCGATCTTTCTCTATATATGAGTTGAACTATATGACTTGTGTCGTAGAGTCTGTGATGTGTCAGTTGTTCCACAAGTCTTGATCTCTCTATTATGCATTGATAGTTGTGTCTGTGTTATGGCGTGAGCCGAGGGGTTGTGTGTCGATGATCAATTCCGAGCACGCCTGCCGATGTGCATCGGCCGGGGATTGGTAAACCCGGGACCTTCGGTTGCGTAGCATGACCCGTGACACACATCATCTCTTGCATAACAGACGGGTCGGGGTGCCACAACTTATTATATTGCTTTGTGCTGACAATTATCCATGAGATATACAAGTTCCAAGTTGAAAGCAATTGCTAAAACTTAATCTTTCTTTGTGTTGCTTCAATGCCTTTTACTTAGAATTTATTGCTTTATGAGTTAACTCTTATGCAAAACTTTTTGATGCTTGTCTTGAAAGTACTATTTATGAAAAGCTTTTGCTTATATGATTCAGTGTTTACTCATTATCTATTTGTTAGCAAACTATAGACCATTGCCTTGAGTCACTTCATTCATGACATATGCTTTACAATATTATTTGATCAAGATTATGTGGTAGCATGTCACCTAAGAAATTATTTGTTGTTATCGTTTTACCTACTCGAGGACGAGTAGAACTAAGCTTGGGGATGCTTGATACGTCTCCAACGTATCTATAATTTCTTATGTTCCATGCTTATATTATACCAATTGCTACATGTTTTATTCACACTTCATGGCATTTTTATGCATTTTCTGGGACTAACCTATTAACAAGATGCCACAGTGCCAGTTCCTGTTTTTTGTTGTTTTTGGTTTCAGAAAAGCTGTTCTGCAAATATCCTCGGAATTGGACGAAACAAAATGCCACGTTCCTATTCTTCCGACACGTTGACGAAGTCTGAAGGAGACGAAGGGGGGCACCGAGGCACCATCCCCACCCCATGGTGCGGGTGGGCCCACTAGCGCGCCGCCATGTGGGGAGCGAGCCTCGGGCCTCCACCGACATCGCCCCTTCGCCTATTTATTCCCGAGTCATATTCCACGAAGAGTTCCGTAGCGCCGCCGCCATCCAGAACAAGTTTCGGGGGACAGAAGTCTCTGTTCCGGCACCCTGCCGGGACGGGGAATTGCCCCCGGAGCCATCTCCATCGACTCCACCGCCATCTTCATCGCCGTTGCTGCCTCCCATGATGAGGAGGGAGTAGTTCTCCCCCGAGGCTGAGGGCTCTACCGGTAGCTATGTGGTTTATCTCTCTCTCCCATGGTGTGATCTTTATGTGATCATGAGCTTTGTAATCTAGTTGAATAAGTAGATGTTACTCTTCATCTATTATGCTACTCAAGTGATTTTATTAATGTGATCTCCGGAGTCACCTTGTCCCACGGTGTGAAGATGACAGTGTGCGCACCGTGTGTGGCTCTTAGGCTAAAGTTTGCATAAATACTTATCATGAGTTATAATTTGAGTTGGATATCTCCATGAAATTGTGGTGTTTGTTTAGTCAGACTTTGGGGGTGTGCTTTTATAGCCCTACGCACTGAATTGGTGTTCGTTATCCAACTGGAGTGTGGTTCAGAGTAGCATAGTGAAGAGAAGATACTTATGTATTCAATTATGATGTCATTGTTGAGAGTGTCCACTAGTGAAAGTATGATCCCTAGGCCTTGTTTCTAAGCATTGAAACACCGTTTACAACAAGTTCTGCTACATGTTCGCTTGCTGCCATTTTTATTTCAGATTGCAATTACTACTTATAATCATCCATATTACTTGTATTTCACTATCTCTTCGCCGAACTAGTGCACCTATACAACTGACAAGTGTATTGGGTGTGTTGGGGACACAAGAGACTTCTTGTATCTTAATTGCAGGGTTGCTTGAGAGGGATATCTTTGACCTCTACCTCGCTGAGTTCGATAAACCTTAGGTGATTCACTTAAGGGAAACTTGCTGCTGTTCTACAAACCTCTGCTCCTGGAGGCCCAGCACTGTCTACAAGAATAGAAGCGTGCGTAGACACCAAGCTATTTTCTGGCGCCGTTGCCGGGGAGGTAAGGTAAAAGGTACTCACATCCTCCAGCTTCTTAGCTATTTACTAGGACTATTGCTGACGTGTGAGTGCTCGAAGGTATTTCCTTTAGATTCTGCAATTATTTATTTTTGTTTTTTGTTTTTATTTTCACTAGTTAGGCTTAATGGAAAACAACAACAAAAAAATAGAGATCTTTCTGAACTTTATATTGAATTAGGACATGATGCTTTTGAAGAGAAAATTAAAAAACCTATGGAAGCTTGTTTGCATAATAGTGATAGCAATGTTATTAGCATGAATTATTTGAACACCATTATTGCTAATGCTATGGAAAAGTCTAAGCTTGGGGAAGCTGGTTGTGATGAATATGATATTTTTAGTCCCCCAAGCTTTAAGGAGGAAATTTGCTTTGATAATACTTTGCCTCCAATATATGATGATTATAATCATTGTGATGTTTTCGGCCCACCTACTATTGAGGATATAGTTTATGTTGATTATGATATGCCTCCTATATATGATGTTTACAATGATGGATATGATATTTTCAGTCCATCTACTATTGAGGATAAAAATCATTTTGATTATTCTATGCCTCCTATTTATGATGATTACAATGATGGATGTGATACTTTTACTCTCACTATTACTAATGATACTATTTATGCTTATGTGGAGAGTAATGATACTTTTATGCATGTGGATCATGATAAGAATGCTCTATGTGATAGCTATATTGTTGAGTTTATTCATGATGCTACTGACAATTATTTTGAGAGAGGAAAATATGGTTATAGAAATCTTCATGTTATTAAATTTCCACTCTTTATGTTGAAAGTTTTGAAGTTGCAATTGTTTTGCCTTCCTATGCTAGTCACTTTGTGCTTCATTGATTTATTTTCCTACAAGATTCCTTTGCATAGGAAGTGGGTTAGACTTAAATGTGTTTGATATTTTCTTTTTGATGCTCTTCTATATTCAACTCTTATACATATGAGAGCATCATCAAAATTATCATGCCTAGCTAAAAGGCTTTAAAGAAAAGCGCTTATGGGAGGCAACCCATGGTTTTATTTCTGTAATTTTTCTTTTTCTTTGAGTCAAGGAGTTTGCTTACTTCTGTAACAACTCCTTTGTATCTTTATTTTATTGCATTTTTGTGCCAAGTAAAGCCTCTAATAGGAAGTTGATGCTAGATTTGGATTTCTTCGCAGAGACAGATTTTTGTTGTCCACCGTTTTGAGATGTACGCACTCCAGAAAAATCTAAAAATTCTGAAAAAATTCAGGCGTGATCCTCATATATGTACGCAACTTTCATTAGTTCTTTTCATTAGTTCTGACTTTTCGCATCTGAGCAACTTAAGTGCCTCGAAAAAATTCGTCTTTCCAGACTGTTCTGTTTTGACAGATTATGCTTTTTATTTTGCATTCTTTTTTTTACTGTGTTTGAGTGGATTTATTTTCTCCACAAAATATCAGTGGCTGTAGCTAATGTCCAGAAGTATTGGTGATGATTGTGTCATTATGGAATATGTGAATTTTTGATTATGCACTAACCTTCTAATAAGAATTACTCTGAGTTTGGTGTGAATGAAGTTTTCAAGGATCAAGAGAGGAGGATGATATGATATGATCAAGAAGAGTGAAAAGCCTAAGCTTGGGGATGCCCCCGTGGGTCACCCAAGCATATTTCAAGAAGACTCAAGCGTCTAAGCTTGGGGATGCCCAAGGCATCCCCTTCTTTATCAACAACTTATCAGGTCATCTCTAGTGAAACTATATTTTAATTCTTTCACATCTTATGTTCTTTACTTGGAGTGTCTGTGTGCTTTTATTTTTGCTTTGTTATTTTCATTTTCTGAATAAATTGGATCCTAGCATTCTTGTATGGGAGAGAGACACGCTCCGCTTTTTCATGTGAATACTCATATTCTTCACTTATACTTGTTGAGTATTCTTAACTAGCTACTGCAATGCTTTTAATTAGCTCCTGTTTTTCATGCATCTCTTGTTCAGAGCTGTTAGTTCTTGTAGAGAAGTACTCTCTTGTTTCATTGTTATATTATTTGTAGAGTTTGTGTTGAAATAAGTTGATTGGTGTTTGGTTGGAAGCAGAAAATGCTACATGTGGTAGATGGTATATTGAAAAGACATACTCATTCTTGTAGATCATTGTCTTGGATAATTTGATGCTTGGCAATTGTTTTGAGCTGTCAAGTAGATCATGTTTAAGCTCTTGCATCATGTAGTTAAAGCCTATTAGTGAAGAACTACCGTAGAGCTTGTTGAAATTTGGTTTGCATGTTTTGTATCTCTAAGGTCTAGATATTTTCTGGTAAAAGTGTTTGAGTAACAAGGAAGACGGTGTAGAGTCTTATAATGCTTGCAATTTGTTTTCATGTAAGTCTTGTTGTAACAGTTTATACTTGTGGTTGCTTCAAACAACCTTGCTAGCCTAAACTCTGTACTGAGAGGGAATACTTCTCGTGCATCCAAACCTTGAGCCAAAACCCATGCCATCTGTGTCCACCATATCTACCTATTATGTGGTATTTTCTGCCATTCCAAGTAAATACTTCATGCGCTACCTTTAAACTATTCAAAAGCTATTATCCCTTATTTGTGTCAATGTTTTATAGCTCATGAGGAAGTATGTGGTGTTTTATCTGTTGCGTACCTGCACTTAAAATATGGCGAGGTACCTGTGTATAGTGCAAACCCCTGGATCGTTTCATTTGCACACACAGTTTAAGATGTAGTATCACAACAAAGTATCATTATTACATCGAATGATCCAGACTTGGTAAAATATTCATTACAACTTGCATAGCATATAGCTAGCTTGAAAGAGTAAAGCAGCAGAAATAATAATCTTCATGGAGTCTTCATCCTTAGCATGTGCCACAGGTGAAAAACATGTTGGTTGCAGACTCGAAATCCTTAACGTAAAACTCACTCGTCAACTGAACAATCTGCAACAAATAAAATTTTGCAACAGAGTGGGTCAGAACCATTAAAAATGGATCTGGCAAGTGACACTATGTGGACACTTAATGGAATAACTCTATAGCCTATATGCATATTTGGCTGGTGGAGTTTCAAGGCTGATTTGCATAAAAGCAAGTTTTTCCTATCTTTTATAAAACACTTTTCTTTTGTCAAAAACAGGTATGGCATGAATACCATCCTCTTGTCTACTTTTGTTCAACCTTCACACTTTTATTTCAGAAATTGGAATGTTGGGAGCCTCTGTTGTCATCCTTGATCAGCTGCTCAAATTGTCCGTAACCGGGGACACGGCTAAGTACTTAGATTTTACACTCTCGAGAGGTTGTGCACTTTCACCACGAGACCCAACAAACCCAAACTATTCTCAAGCACTCAATTTGTGCTAAGGAAAAGGAGAGAGTTGAGACGAGACCTTTGGGAAACAGTCCCCTATTCCTCTGGGCAGACCCAAAGATATTCATCTACTGAGACGTGCCAGAATCAGGTTCCTAGAACTTACTTAGTCTAGGCAGAGCCATAATACCAAGTGGATGCACTGGAAGCATCTTCACTTAGAGAAAACTTTGGTCCCTTAATACCCTGGGTGGCAACCACAAGTGACCATCCCTCAGAGGTCACCCCTAAGAGATGACACTCAACCTTTCCATCATCTTTTCATAACCAAGTCCACCAAGGTGATAAATTACTTAGTAGAATTAAGCTTTAAAGAAAACACATTTGCATAGCAACAATAATTCTACTAAGTTATCAATGGTGTTCTAGACACAACTAGTGTGAAGGTATTGCGGGTTTAGCATATAGCAATAATACTATCCAACACATGCATATAAAGAAATACACTAAGTAATGCATATAAAAATACTTAGGAAAATTCATGAGGGGTGTGCCACTTGCCTTGGCAAACAGGAGTGTAGTAGTAGCGGTTGCAACCACCTTCGTCTCTCTCCGAAATTTCTAACACATCAAACAATACACGATAAATATGCAGCCAAACAATATTTAAGAAAATATGATATGCATGAGATGCAAAATGATACAAGGCATTATGATGTGAAAGACATACAAAACACAATAAGGGATAAGACATAAACTAACCTAATCCCATTGGCTAAGGCAAGGTCAAGGTCAAGCAAAATAACTTGATAAAACAACAACTTGAAAAGTTGCAAGGCTACTCCAAGTCTTCACAAGTTTGGTCTTCAATTAATCTTCAACCCTTTGTAGTTTCATTGATCTTCAATGATCTTCAATCATCACTACTTAGTCTTAAACACCCAATGACTTGGTCTATGTCCAAAGTGAGACAAAATAGAAATGAAGAGAAAATAGAAAGAAAGTAGTTGGTTTTCCAAAATTCTTCTCCTTGCTTCCATGTAGTTTTACTTGATGTGTTGACTTCTTTGAGATTGTAGACTTGATGATTCTGAAGACTTGATTGTTGGTAGCATCAAGGTTGGTCTTGATTGTAGAATATTCACCAAGAAGTTTAAGAGAAGAAGGAAGAAAATAGAGGAATGGAAGGAAGACTTAGAAAATGTAGCTGGTTGGTCTTCATGAACTTCCTCTTTATTTCTTCTAAGTCCTTTCTTCGTGGAGATGCTTCTGGAGTCTTGTTTCCTTGGCTAAGTCCTTCATTGATTTCCACTAATTCTGACTTAGTGGTTTTTGACTAGGAGAGTCAAAAGAGCTAACATGCATCCTCAAAAATTTCTAAGGATGAAAGCCATGTAAGAAGTACAAAATAATACTAAGGACTTTTAATATGCATGCTATGCTTATGAAAATGCTCTAAGGAACGCCAACAAGAAAGATTGGTCAAAATATAGCCAAGGACCAAGGTCACAACACATGGTTCGAAATTTCCACTAAGGAAATAAAGGTTAAGACATCAAGCCAAAATAATCCTAAGGAAAAGTAAACTAAATGAGAGGTGCTAGAATTTTCTAAGGAAAAGTGGGGTCAAAACACTTGTCAAATATTTTCTAAGGAAGAAAATAGTTTTGTTTTGAGGGGCAAAATATTTCTAAGTACTTTTAGTACCAAAGTCTTCAAAATACTACTAAGTTATTTTATAACTCGAATATAGGGAGAAAATAATTTTTAATACATTTTATTTATTAAAATAACACCTAAAAAGCATTTAATCAATATTAATCAAAAAATCATTAAAAATAATTTTACAAAAATAATAGAGTATTCCTACGGCCAATACTTAGGCATACAAAACTATAGCAAAAGAGTTTGCTCAAAAATCTATTTTTTAAACTCAAATTATAGTAAAAATACTATTTAAATCATTTTAAAAATTAACTAATTTAATTTCGACAAAACCTCAAATAAGTATACCAAAAGTTTATACCAGTCATAAGCTTTCCAAAAATATATTTTTCATAAAATTTGGATAAACGAGTAAAAATTAATAAGAGATTGAAAACGCAGGGACTAATCTGTGATGCGCATGGGCTAAAACGTAAAGAAAAAAAAATCTTCGCGCTGAGGTCCCTGGCCACGTGGCGGCTCCTGATTGGCTGGATCGGATCTGGCTGGATGCTTACTGTGTGCTGACGCAACTGCCACGCGGCGCATCCTGATTCGTCTGTACCGGTTCGCCCTAGATCTAATCCTGACCGTCAACTACGGATTGGACGGCCGGGAGGAGGTGACCATTACCGTGGTGGTGCAGTTCGCCGGAGATGGCGGAGACGGCGGCGCCGGCGTGCGGGTGATGACGGGGCGACGTTCCGAAGCTTCCTCGGACGTCCTGATGGTGTCTTCGGGCGCGGCGCAACACGACGATGAGGTTGGTGGCGACGGCGTCGACTGGATCCTCCTATAACGGTGCTGGTTCGTGGCCGGAGTGCGTCGGGCGGCCGACGAGCTTGTCGAGCTCGTTCTCGTCACTCTAGCTGCTCAATAAAATGCACCAAGGGCTCAGGAGATGCGCCATGTCACAAGGAAGAGAGAGGATCAAGAAGGGGCCGAAGGGACTCACTGTGGCGGCCGGAGAAAGAGAAACTCGGTGGCGGGGCGGACGAACTCCAGCGAGCAATTGGGGACGGTGGCGGGGGCTAGGGTTAGGGTTTTCAGCGGAGGGGGGATGCGGACGTCGAGGCGAGGCTTTTATGGAGGGGGTTGCGTGCGGAGGGGGTTAGGGCGCGACGCGGCGGTGTCCATCTTGGGCACGGGCGTCGAGGATGGCCGAGGCGAGACGAGGACGCTGACGTGCGGGCCCCGCTCGTTAGTGACAGAGAGAGGAGAGGGGGCCGATTGGGCTGTTGTTGGGCTGGCTATCTGTCGCCCGCGCGATAGGTAAGACACGGGCTCGGCCCAGTAGCTAGGGTTTCTATTTTTTTGTTCAAACTTTTCCTTTTTCAAAAAGGAAAATTTTAATAACTTTTAAAATAAAAGTCCAAATGGACTCAAACCAGTTTCTAAAATTTTGTGAAATCCAAGCCTTTCAAATGAAACTTTCAAAACCCCTTTTCCAAAACTTTTTATAAACATTTTTTTTGAAATGTGTTTAAATGGATTTTGGACATAATAATGTCTTTTAAAACTATAGGGTTTTATAAATTACTTTTAAACTTATATTTTAAACCAAAGCAAAATATGAGCAATATGATTAATATCCCTCAATAAAATAATTTTGTATAAAACTCACATAGTTTAAAAAGGGTTTGACAAATCAAATGAATTCAAAACTCATTTTAGAATCCAAATAAATATTTTCTTTCAAAACAAAACTATAAAACTTGAAAATAGAGAATAGGTAAGTAATAGAAAAATTCTCAATACAAACAAACTATTCACACCAAACACACTTTTCTATTAGAAATCATTTTGATTTCCAAACTAGGTTTTTAATAAATAAACAATATGACACTTGATGTCAAAAGTAAAATAGGTTTTAAAACAAATCAAAGCTGGCTTTAAATACCACAAGATAAACATTTGCAAATATTTATATTGCAACAGATTCAAACAATTTCACAAGCAACACTATCAGAACAATACATTCTTAAAAGTCAAAAGAAAACTTGGAGCATAAATGCTCTACTAGTATATTTTCTTAAATATGTTTTCAAGTGGAAATTATTATTCCCACTTTTGAAATAACCAAATGCAAACAATGCTATATGATGATGAATGCATGCATGAATTTTCTTTTTAAAGCAAAATATATAATAGTTTTCAAAAGTTTTAAATTTTTCTGATTTTTCAAACTTTTGAAAAACTTGGGATGTTATAGACTACCACCCTTAAAACGAATCTCGCCCCGAGATTCGGGAAGGCTAGCAAAAGGTTGTGACTGGGATAACTCGGTGGCTACCACCCTTAAAAGAGATCTGTGTTGGTATTAAAATTCCAATGGCAAATATTACAACCTTATCACCATTACATTGAGTCTGGTCCTACTTGGCTAAAACTCCTCGTGAAGTTTCTCTGGGTGTCTTCATTTCTGGTTTTACATTGATATCTGATCCGCCTTTTATCTGGTGTGGTGAGCGTGACCGCTTTGTTGGCTTGATCAATCTGACCATCATATTTGGATATCCAGTCCTTGCCTATGATTATATCAAAGCCTTGCAGGTCCAGCACAAACAACTCACTTGGGAAGTTATGTGTCTCAATTCCCAAGATCATGTTTTGGCATACAGTGTTTGCTGGCATTTTTCCTTCTCTAGAGCTTACCCGGATGGGTCTCCTAAGTCCTCGATTGGGGATCTTATTTTTACTCACAAAGTCTTTTGATATGAATGAATGCGTTGCTTCAATATCAAAGAGTACTAAGGCAGGATAAGAGTTGATCATCAACCCATCGATAACTAGGTCTGGTTTCTTGAGAACTCTCTCTATGCTTATAGAAAACACATGTCCCTTTCTGAACTGAATTGGCTTAGTCCCATTGCCGGTCTTCTTTTCTGGACAGCTTTGGGAGTAGTGTCCCCTTTTCTTGCATTTGAAACACTCTACCTGACTGAGGTCCTTCTTATTGGGTTTTGGGAGGAGATTCTGACTACTGTTTTCTCCCATAAGGTGCTCATCTTCGAGGTCATAAACTTCTTCAATATGAGCGGGGCTATGGTGTCCATGGTTGAGGTGGTGGTCATCCTCTCCATGCACGTCGTGTTCATTAATATTACGACAATGGTGGTTATGGTCTTCATGGTGGTTGAACTCAAAACGAACATGTTCCTCATGTGAAGTGCTCCGTTCATGTTGTGATGCTGAGCGATGGTTTTCCAATTTATGCTTTCTCTTCTTGTTTGCATATTGCTTCAGTTTACTTTCCAGGACTATAGCTTGGTTAACCAGTGACTGGTAACCAGGGGCATGGGAAATTGTTAAATAAATGGATAATTTGCCATCCAGACCATTTAGAAATCTCTTCCTCCTTTTATCATCTGTATCAACATCATCCGGTGCATAGCGCGCTAGATTGTTGAACTCATTCAGGTATTCATCTATAGTTCGGTCGCCTAGTCGAAGGTCGAGAAATTCCTCCCTCTTCAGTTTCATCACTCCTGATGAAATATGTTTAGCACGAAATCCTTCTTGGAACAATTCCCATGTCATCCCTTCAATGGGGTAAGTGATCTGGTAGCTGTCCCACCAGTTTGCTGCAGGTCCTTCTAGTAGATATGCCGTGAATCTAACCTTCTCAGCATCTGTGCATCCAATTGTGACTAAATCCTTATTTACTGAACGTAACCAATCATCAGCCAAAATAGGTTCAGTAGTACTTGAGAATTTCTTTGGTCTAAGCTTCATGAATTTGGTCAGCATATCCTCTTGAGATGGGGGTGGTGCTGGAATGTCCTTGGTGTAACACCCCGGCCACCCCCGGGCCGGGCCTGTCACCCCTGGCAGCTCGCTAGGATCTACAGACTGGCCCCACAGATCAACACTAGTCTTTTCTGCGCACTTTGTCCTCACTCGTGCACACCCGGGAACCAGTTCCCGGTCGGTCACCCATCCTTGGAGTGCTCCGGGCCAAGCACGCTTAACCTCGGAGTTCTTTCCAGATGAGCTTCCGGAAAAGAAGTTGCAACTTATTGATATGAGTATTCTATCAATCCTGTTAAGCCCTGAGCCAGGATCTCACACTTGGTGTCTTCTTGGTTTTGGTTCATTAACAAGCTCAACTGATTCTGTGCTTCTATTATTTGATTTGTCATTGTCTTCACATCAACGTTGGGGCTCTGGTGAGGCATATGTTTGGGTTTAGCAGAGATGAGTAAAAGATAGACAGATCTAGGAGAATTATTCCTACCCATACAAGCAAATTTGACACAAACAATCACACATGATAAACACGCACAAATTTTTGAGAAAACCAACTAGTCGTTTTTGGATCGAAGTATGCCTAGGATATGGGGAAACAATATGATAGTACTGCCATACCACAATTTGATAGGTCAATACATCAACATGATTTATTTATTCTAATACATAAGGGGGTCTATTCTATCTCCTTCTTGAGTGCATCGAGTTCCTCCTCTATTTCCTTGAGTTCATCAAGATATTTCTGAGTGTTGTGGAGTCTAAATCGAAGTCTTCTTCCAAGGTTCTCGATGGCCTCCCATGCTGCACTTCTTGCTGAATCAAAGAATGATGTTCGAATTATTGGGTTTGTGAACATGCAGCAACCTTTGGTCTTGTGGTCATCGTCTTTGTTCTTGTATAGATGGAGTTGCACCCACTAGTACTCTTGACCTTCACCCATGAAAGAAAAACCTTTGTAGACTGCTGCTCCTTCAAGTCCCATGCTCAACATGAGGTTCTTCAAAGCTTTTGGAAACTCAGTCTCACATTCCAAGGTCATGGTCATTGATGGACCTTTCTTGAGTGATTCCAGGAGGCGGGAAATCAAGAAGTAAGAGAAGGCATTTAGAAAGCGAATAGTTAAGAAGTTACAAGAATGATATCCAAAGTTTTAGACAAAGAACAAATAATTTTTTTTGTCCTATGGGCTTTCTTATTTCTAACCAAGGGTTTCGAACCTACAGGCAACACAGTGCTCTGATACCATCTGTTGCGTACCTGCACTTAAAATATGGTGAGGTACCTGTGTATAGTGCAAACCCCTGGATCGTTTCATTTGCACACACAGTTTAAGATGTAGTATCACAACAAAGTATCATTATTACATCGAATGATCCAGACTTGGTAAAATATTCATTACAACTTGCATAGCATATAGCTAGCTTGAAAGAGTAAAGCAGCGGAAATAATAATCTTCATGGAGTCCTCATCCTTAGCATGTGCCACAGGCGAAAAACATGTTGGTTGCAGACTCGAAATCCTTAACGTAAAACTCACTCGTCAACTGAACAATCTGCAACAAATAAAATTTTGCAACAGAGTGGGTCAGAACCATTAAAAATGGATCTGGCAAGTGACACTATGTGGACACTTAATGGAATAACTCTATAGCCTATATGCATATTTGGCTAGTGGAGTTTCAAGGCTGATTTGCATAAAAGCAAGTTTTTCCTATCTTTTATAAAACACTTTTCTTTTGTCAAAAATAGGTATGGCATGAATACCATCCTCTTGTCTACTTTTGTTCAACCTTCACACTTTTATTTCAGAAATTGGAATGTTGGGAGCCTCCGTTGTCATCCTTGATCAGCTGCTCAAATTGTCCGTAACCGGGGACACGGCTAAGTACTTAGATTTTACACTCTCGAGAGGTTGTGCACTTTCACCACGAGACCCAACAAACCCAAACTATCCTCAAGCACTCAATTTGTGCTAAGGAAAAGGAGAGAGTTGAGACGAGACCTTTGGGAAACAGTCCCCTGTTCCTCTGGGCAGACCCAAAGATATTCATCTACTGAGACGTGCCGGAATCAGGTTCCTAGAACTTACTTAGTCTAGGCAGAGCCATAATACCAAGTGGCTGCACTGGAAGCATCTTCACTTAGAGAAAACTTTGGTCCCTTAATACCCTGGGTGGCAACCACAAGTGACCATCCCTCAGAGGTCACCCCTAAGAGATGACACTCAACCTTTCCATCATCTTTTCATAACCAAGTCCACCAAGGTGATAAATTACTTAGTAGAATTCAGCTTTAAAGAAAACACATTTGCATAGCAACAATAATTCTACTAAGTTATCAATGGTGTTCTAGACACAATTAGTGTGAAGGTATTGTGGGTTTAGCATATAGCAATAATACTATCCAACACATGCATATAAAGAAATACACTAAGTAATGCATATAAAAATACTTAGGAAAATTCATGAGGGGTGTGCCACTTGCCTTGGCAAACAGGAGTGTAGTAGTAGTGGTTGCAACCACCTTCGTCTCTCTCCGAAATTTCTAACACATCAAACAATACATGATAAATATGCAGCCAAACAATATTTAAGAAAATATGATATGAATGAGATGCAAAATGATACAAGGCATTATGATGTGAAAGACATACAAAACACAATAAGGGATAAGACATAAACTAACCTAATCCCATTGGCTAAGGCAAGGTCAAGGTCAAGCAAAATAACTTGATAAAACAACAACTTGAAAAGTTGCAAGGCTACTCCAAGTCTTCACAAGTTTGGTCTTCAATTAATCTTCAACCCCTTTGTAGTTTCATTGATCTTCAATGATCTTCAATCATCACTACTTAGTCTTAAACACCCAATGACTTGGTCTATGTCCAAAGTGAGACAAAATAGAAATGAAGAGAAAATAGAAAGAAAGAAGTAGTTGGTCTTCCAAAATTCTTCTCCTTGCTTCCTTGTAGTTTTACTTGATGTGTTGACTTCTTTGAGATTGTAGACTTGATGATTCTGAAGACTTGATTGTTGGTAGCATCAAGGTTGGTCTTGATTGTAGAATATTCACCAAGAAGTTTAAGAGAAGAAGGAAGAAAATAGAGGAATGGAAGGAAGACTTAGAAAATGTAGCTGGTTGGTCTTCATGAACTTCCTCTTTATTTCCTCTAAGTCCTTTCTTCGTGGAGATGCTTCTGGAGTCTTGTTTCCATGGCTAAGTCCTTCATTGATTTCCACTAATTCTAACTTAGTGGTTTTTGACTAGGAGAGTCAAAAGAGCTAACATGCATCCTCAAAAATTTCTAAGGATGAAAGCCATGTAAGAAGTACAAAATAATACTAAGGACTTTAAATATGCATGCTATGCTTATGAAAATGCTCTAAGGAACGCCAACAAGAAAGATTGGTCAAAATATAGCCAAGGACCAAGGTCACAACACATGGTTCGAAATTTCCACTAAGGAAATAAAGGTTAAGACATCAAGTCAAAATAATCCTAAGGAAAAGTAAACTAAATGAGAGGTGCTAGAATTTTCTACGGAAAAGTGGGGTCAAAACACTTGTCAAATATTTTCTAAGGAAGAAAATAGTTTTGTTTTGAGGGGCAAAATATTTCTAAGTACTTTTAGTACCAAAGTCTTCAAAATACTACTAAGTTATTTTATAACTCGAATATAGGGAGAAAATAATTTTTAATACATTTTATTTATTAAAATAACACCTAAAAAGCATTTAATCAATATTAATCAAAAAATCATTAAAAATAATTTTACAAAAATAATAGAGTATTCCTACGGCCAATACTTAGGCATACAAAAATATAGCAAAAGAGTTTGCTCAAAAATCTATTTTTAAACTCAAATTATAGTCAAAATACTATTTAAATCATTTTTAAAAATTAACTAATTTAATTTCGACAAAACCTCAAAATAAGTATACCAAAAGTTTATACAAGTCATAAGCTTTCCAAAAATATATTTTTCATAAAATTTGGATAAACGAGTAAAAATTAATAAGAGATTGAAAACGCAGGGACTAATCTGTGATGCGCATGGGCTAAAACGTAAAGAAAAAAATCTTCGCGCTGAGGTCCCTGGCCACGTGGCGGCTCCTGATTGGCTGGATCAGATCTGGCTGGACGCTGACTGTGTGCCGACGCAGCTGCCACGCGGCGCATCCTGATTCGTCTGTACCGGTTCGCCCTAGATCTAATCCTGACCGTCAACTATGGATTGGACGGCCGGGAGGAGGTGACCATTACCGTGGTGGTGCAGTTCACCGGAGATGGCGGAGATGGCGGCTCCGGCGTGCGGGTGATGACGGGGCGACGTTCCGAAGCTTCCTCGGACGTCCTGATGGTGTCTTCGGGCGCGGCGCAACACGACGATGAGGTTGGTGGCGACGGCGTCGACTGGTTCCTCCTATAACGGTGCTGGTTCATGGCCGGAGTGCGTTGGGCGGCCGACGAGCTTGTCGAGCTCGTTCTCGTCACTCCAGCTGCTCAATAAAATGCACCAAGGGCTCAGGAGATGCGCCATGTCACAAGGAAGAGAGAGGATCAAGAAGGGGCCGAAGGGACTCACCGTGGCGGCCGGAGAAAGAGAAATCGGTGGCGGGGCGGACGAACTCCCGCGAGCAATTGCTGACGGCGGCGGGGGCTAGGGTTAGAGTTTTCAGCGGAGGGGGGACGCAGACGTCGAGGCGAGGCTTTTATGGAGGGGGTTGCGTGCGGAGGGGTTAGGGCGCGACGCGGCGGTGTCCATCTTGGGCACGGGCGTCGAGGATGGCCGAGGCGAGACGAGGACGCTGACGTGCGGGCCCCGCTCGTTAGTGACAGAGAGAGGAGAGAGGGCCGATTGGGCTGTTGTTGGGCTGGCTATCTGTCGCCCGCGCGATAGGTAAGACACGGGCTCGGCCCAGTAGCTAGGGTTTCTATTTTTTTTTCAAACTTTTCCTTTTACAAAAAGGAAAAATTTAATAACTTTTAAAATTCACACCATGGCTCGGCCCAGCTGCTCAATAATAGGTAAGTAATAGAAAAATTCTCAATACAAACAAACTATTCACACCAAACACACTTTTCTATTAGAAATCATTTTGATTTCCAAACTAGGTTTTTAATAAATAAACAATATGACACTTGATGTCAAAAGTAAAATAGGTTTTAAAACAAATCAAAGGTGGCTTTAAATACCACAAGATAAACATTTGTAAATATTTATATTGCAATAGATTCAAACAATTTCACAAGCAACACTATCAGAACAATACATTCTTAAAAGGCAAACGAAAACTTGGAGCATAAATGCTCTACTAGTATATTTTCTTAAATATGTTTTCAAGTGGAAATTATTATTCCCACTTTTGAAATAACCAAATGCAAACAATGCTATATGATGATGAATGCATGCATGAATTTTCTTTTTAAAGCAAAATATATAATAGTTTTCAAAAGTTTTAAATTTTTCTGATTTTTCATACTTTTGAAAAACTTGGGATGTTACATTATCTTTCAACCTTGTCATTTACTTCTGACAGACTTTCACCAATGGACTAGTGGCATATACATCCGCTTATCCAATAATTTTGCAAAAAGAGCTGGCAAAGGGGTGCCCAGTCCCAATTAATTGCAACTTTCACCGCTTAATTCTCTTCACATTTTTGTCCTGATCCAATCAGTTAAGCAATGATACCAGTGAATAACTGTATGTGTAAACAAAAGAGAACAAGAGGGATGATCTGCCTTGCTGGTAGAAATAACGTCCTTCATGGGAGCCGCTCTTAAAAGTCTGGTTGACAAGGGGGTTAAAGTGCCCACTACCATTCGTTGACAACAACAAATACCTCTCAAAACTTTATTTTTATACTCTCTATATGTTTTCAAAAACTTAAAAAGCTCTCTAGCACATGATTTAATCCCTGCTTCCCTCTGCGAAGGGCCTATCTTTTACTTTATTGTTGAGTCAGTTTACCTACTCCATTCTATCCCTGAAGCAAACACTTGTGTCAACTTTGTGTGCAACAATTCTTATATGTTTACTTATTGCACTTATTATATTGCTTTGTGTTGACAATTATCCATGAGATATACAAGTTACAAGTTGAAAGGAATTGCTAAAACTTAATCTTCCTTTGTGTTGCTTCAATGCCTTTTACTTAGAATTTATTGCTTTATGAGTTAACTCTTATGCAAAACTTTTTGATGCTTGTCTTGAAAGTACTATTTATGAAAAGCTTTTGCTTATATGATTCAGTGTTTACTCATTATCTATTTGTTAGCAAACTATAGACCATTGCCTTGAGTCACTTCATTCATGACATATGCTTTACAATATTATTTGATCAAGATTATGTGGTAGCATGTCACCTAAGAAATTATTTGTTGTTATTGTTTTACCTACTCGAGGACGAGTAGAACTAAGCTTGGGATGCTTGATACGTCTCCAACATATCTATAATTTCTTGTGTTCCATGCTTATATTATACCAATTGCTACATGTTTTATTCACACTTCGTGGCATTTTTATGCATTTTCTGGGACTAACCTATTAACAAGATGCCACAGTGCCAGTTCCTATTTTTTTGCTGTTTCTGGGACTAACCAATTGCTAGCAAGAGGGAGAAAGTTGACCATCTAAGTGCATGCATGAGTGTCCATAGAACTAACTAATCCATGTTAAACAAAGTAAAATAACATTCATTATCAAAACATGAATAAGAGATAGCTCTTGATAAAGCATTTGCAAATTATTACTCATTAACAAGCTCATGAATCATGCAACTATATGTATCATTTAAAATCAACTCAAACATCCATTTTCTCAATCTTATAATAGCATCCAACATATTTCAACCCATATTTTCAGTAGCTCTTTCATACATAAATGATAGTGTGGTGGTCTCACAAAATAAAAATCAAACCAAAAACAAACAAAAAGACGCTTCAAGTTTATGCGATAGTGTTTCGATCGAAAAACAGAAGTTAGACGTGTGCAAACCGAGAGTGTGTAGGTTGATACGTCTCCAACGTATCTATAATTTCTTGTGTTCCATGCTTATATTATACCAATTGCTACATGTTTTATTCACACTTCTTGGCATTTTTATGCATTTTCTGGGACTAACCTATTAACAAGATGCCACAGTGCCTGTTCCTGTTTTTTTGCTGTTTTTGGTTTCAGAAAATCTGTTCTGCAAATATCCTCGGAATTGGACGAAACAAAATGCCACGTTCCTATTTTTTCGACACGTTCACGAAGTCCGAAGGAGAGACGAAGGGGGGCACCGAGGCGCTGTCCCCACCCCATGGCACGGGTGGGCCCACTGGCGCGCCGCCATGTGGGGAGCGAGCCTCGGGCCTCCACCGACATTGCCCCTTCGCCTATTTATTCCCCCCGAGGCGAAAACCCTAAATACCCGAGTCATATTCCACGAAGAGTTCTGTAGCGCCCCCGCCATCTAGAACAAGTTTCGGGGGACAGAAGTCTCTGTTCCGGCACCCTGCCGGGACGGGGAATTGCCCTCGGAGCCATCTCCATCGACTCCATCGCCATCTTCATCGCCGTTGCTGCCTCCCATGATGAGGAGGGAGTAGTTCTCCCCGAGACTGAGGGCTCTACCGATAGCTATGTGGTTTATCTCTCTCTCCCATGGTGTGATCTTTATGTGATCATGAGCTTTGTAATCTAGTTGAATAAGTAGATGTTACTCTTCATCTATTATGCTACTCAAGTGATTTTATTAATGTGATCTCCGGAGTCACCTTGTCCCACGGTGTGAAGATGACAGTGTGCGCACCGTGTGTGGCTCTTAGGCTAAAGTTTGCATAAATACTTATCATGAGTTATAATTTGAGTTGGATGTCTCCATGAAATTGTGGTGTTTGTTTACTCAGACTTTGGGGTGTGCTTTTATAGCCCTACGCACTGAATTGGTGTTCGTTATCCAACCGGAGTGTGGTTCAGAGTAGCATAGTGAAGAGAAGATACTTATGTATTCAATTATGATGTCATTGTTGAGAGTGTCCACTAGTGAAAGTATGATCCCTAGGCCTTGTTTCTAAGCATTGAAACACCGTTTACAACAAGTTCTGCTACATGTTCGCTTGCTGCCATTTTTATTTCAGATTGCAATTACTACTTATAATCATCCATATTACTTGTATTTCACTATCTCTTCGCCGAACTAGTGCACCGATACAACTGACAAGTGTATTGGGTGTGTTGGGGACACAAGAGACTTCTTGTATCTTAATTGCAGGGTTGCTTGAGAGGGATATCTTTCACCTCTACCTCCCTGAGTTCGATAAACCTTGGGTGATTCACTTAAGGGAACTTGCTGCTGTTCTACAAACCTCTGCTCTTGGAGGCCCAACACTGTCTACAAGAATAGAAGCGTGCGT
This sequence comes from Poa pratensis, assembly GCA_947311845.1. Classification (NCBI taxonomy): domain Eukaryota; kingdom Viridiplantae; phylum Streptophyta; class Magnoliopsida; order Poales; family Poaceae; genus Poa; species Poa pratensis. The sequence continues at coordinate 153,594,424 of CAMZMU010000052.1, forward strand.
AGACACCATAGGTCCAGTGGGGTTTTCTTCACATCCCCAAGCTTATGGTTTTCACCATCCTTGGATAGCTCTTGGTGCATCTCCTCCAATCCCTGTGAAATAACTTCAAAACACCGTTTCTCCCATTTCTTTTCTGTGGGGTGCATTAGTAGTGATAAACAAATAGGTTTCTTGCTGCATATAATCTTCAAACAAAACATCATATGAATGTCCAGAAAGTGTATAATGTTGTATGTCTACTCATAAACTCAATTGAATAAAAAAGATTCAAGCTAAAAGCTCAAAGTATGCATCAAACAAGATGAGACAGAATCTGTCCAGAAAAACAGCATCAGCAAAACGTAATTTTCTACCCTACCAAACTTTGTCGAAAAAATCCGAAAAAATTCATGCATACATAGGATGAAAATTTGCAACTACAGTTCAAATATGAGATCATTCTGAGTTACATAATTAGAATTAAAAATCATACCGTGCACAAATTCGTGCAGGAATAAAATCTCCGAACGCTATAAACAACTTTTTCAAACCAAAAAGAGTAAAACTTGGCACTTTATTAAAAATTCCAGAAACTAAAATAAAAATAACTCTCTTGTTACAGCAAGAGGACACAAAGAAAATCACAAATGAAAACAACCGGGTTGCTTCCCGTAAAGCGCTTTCTTTATAGCCATATAGCTAAGCTTCTTACTTGATGTTTATTGAAGATGAAGCTCATGAGGGAGCTTGAACTTTGATGTGCCCCTCTTTCTTGGGAAGTGTTCCATGCACTTCTTGTGTGGGAACTGAAACTTCACATTCCCTTCTTTTGAATTGATGATAGCACCTGTAGTACGAAGAAAATGTCTTCCAAGAATAATATGACTAGAGGTTTTATTCCCCATGTCCATGATTAGAAAATCAATAGGCACAAAATTCATATGTAGCTCTACCATGACATCACTTACTTTTCCTAAAGCATATTTAATGGAATCATCAGCAAGCGCAAGTTCTATAGAGCATTTTTCAATATTCTTTAATTCAAGTACTTCATATAGTTCTTTAGATAAAACAGACACTAGATCCTAGATCAAGTATAGCATGGTGTATCTCTTTTCTAATAGATACCAGTACCTTGGGAATCCATATATCCCTAAACTTAGGTGGTATCATAGCCTCTTGGTTGTACCTAGCAATCTTTTCTTTCAAGACATGATTAGCAATATAAGAACCAAAACCAGCTTGGTTAGTGTTGAAGAAAGGATCACTTATAAACTTTTGTAAGATAGATATTAATTCATGCGAGCTACAATTTTCTAAGTCAAGTAATGGATCCTTGACTTCACTAAGCATTTTAACTTCCTCAACTTCTCTCTCTTTCATTACCCCAATAGACTCTTTAGCAACTCTCTCCTTTTTAACCCAAACTTGTTTCTTAACAGGGAGTGCTTCCCCACTTCTAGTCTTTTTCTCAACATAATGGTCACGTTGTCAAGGATAATATTTCCTAAGGAATGCTTTATCTAGTTCACTCCAAGATTTAATTTCAGCAAGGGGTAATGAATATATCCACTCCTTTGCCTCTCCCTTTAGCGAAAAAGGAAATAACTTTGGCATCACAATATCTGGTTCTTTAAAATTTTGCATATTACAAATGTCAGTAAAATTCTGAAGATGCTTACGAGCATCCTCATATGCTCTACCGCCAAAACTCACTCTATAATTATCAGCTTTTATCTCAGGTGTGGCAATAGCTCTAGTAATAAATTGATCATTAGGAGTGTTTGTGTAGTCACACAACTTAGTTCTTTCTCCCATTTTAGCAAGTTTTTATGTGTTTTTTTCTAATTTTTTATGCAAAACTGAAAATAAAATGATACTAACAAATGCAAACCGAATTAACAAATGCAACACAAAATGCAAAACTGAAAATAAAATATGCAAACCGAAATAAAAAATGCAAGACAATGACAAAACAAAATAATTTGCTTTGAAGGTAAAGATGGATAAGATGATGCTCACGTAGGTGCAACCTCCCCAAACTTAGGTGTTAGCACAAGTTGGTGATGAAGTTGACTTTGCTGTGATAAATCCGGTGCCAGTAAACAGAGCTGGTGCAAGGGAAACAAGTGCACCCTTGGATAAATCTTTTCAGCTATAACTCCCCGGCAACGGCGACAGAAAATAGTCTTGATACCCGTAGATGTTATAGCCTTCAGGTAGCTACCTGCGTGAAAAAGTAAACGGGGTTAGGTTGAGACTCCAAGTGCAGAGTGTGTAGTAAGTGGAAGACGTGTTTTCCCCACGAGGGTGACTCGAGGGTTTAATATCGAACTCTCGGGGAATCAGTAGTGAAAGATCTATCTTCCTATCTTTCTTCTGGTTACCTACAAAACAAAGTTAAATGTTTTGGTCCTCAACCTCATCTGTGGTTGTCAAGCACAAGGTGTAAGAATGATATCAAGATAATATGTGATGCAAACAAGAAATAAATATGCAATGATGATGATAACGATGATAAATGATATTTTTGGGTTTTATATGATGTATGCAAGATGTAAAAGTGTTTTTGTATTTTCGGATTTAATAATAGCAGAAAATGGAAAAGTGGTAAAAGTTGTTGGAAAGGTGTTTCTTATGATTAAAAATGAACCGGGGTTCATGGTTTTACAAATGCACCCTCTCTTTAATAAATTGGTAGACAATGGAACACTAGAGTTGACATATGAGATTGAACACAAAGTTTAATGACAAATTACTAATTATATGGGCATCACGTCCTAACATAGAGACCTTTTGATTATTAGTCTCACTTATACTCCACCAAAATGCGAACTAAATCATAACACCTCAGTAATTAAGATAACTCAGAGCATAGCCTTAAGTATCATGACATGAAGATAAAATAAGAACATGCTAGATCTAGTCACGGAGAAGTGGCATGGTCACCCACATCCCTGTAGCATGGTATTTTTGTTTATCCCTAATGAGTCAACAAAGTAAGGTAGAAATATCCAAGTGGATAGCAGAACTTTCTCTCACGTTCACTGCACTAGCCACCCCCCGTTACTCCAACTAATGCACACATCACCCCACACACGCTCTCATAAACATGCTTGATCATAATAAATGAATAAGAACGGGGTACATAATATGCATCTATATTCGTAACTGAAATAAACATTTGCAATCTTAAACATATATTAACTCATAAAAAGATCCACCACATAGGTATTACAAAGGTGACCGTAATCATGTTCAGCAGCTCATACGGTGCTAATTAGTGAAGCTCAAAGAGAGGAGAGATACATAAGTTACTTCCACAAACCCATAATCCAGAGGTGGACTACTCCCTCTTCATCATGGACGCGGTGGAGAAGTCGTTGGAGAAGATGGAGACCACGCCGGCAGCGCCTCGCCGGAGTTTTCCCCCTCCAATTTGCAGCTCCCGCCGGAGTTTTCCCCCTGAGCACACGACATGCGAGGGTATCCTTCTCCCGACGGCCAGGGAAGTGGCCAGGATGCACGGCGTCCCCCTAGGAGTGGTGCTCAGGGGTTTCCACGTGCCGCGAGGCCACAACGAAACCCGCTCGGCGGAAGACCATGTCGTGGTCCACATCGGCGCATACCATGTCATCAAGTTCGCCGACTACAGCCTTTTCACTCAAGTCTGCAGGCCGCGGCGCCCGGATGAGGGGGTCGGCATCCACAGCGCCTTGCTCACCGTCGTTATCATGACGTATGCTGACCTCGCCTCCTGCAAGAAGATCGCCGAGCTCTCCAGAAACGCCACACCACATACGCACGGCTACTACAGGGTCGTGATCGCCAACCCCGACCTCCTGACCCGAAAGTTGCGAGCCACGGCGGCCGTGGACGATGAGGCGAGCAGGGTCCGCGACCTTGGGGCGCAGATTCAGAGCCTAGGACGTGCCCTCTTCCCCGCAAACAAGTACCCTAGGACGTACCTTATGCCGCTGACGCCCGGATTTGCACCTTGGCGCCGGCCGGCAGATTAGCGCGTTGCGCCGTGGTTGCTCTTACCCATATAGTTGTGAGGTTTAAGGGAGGGTATTTGTCAAGTGTCTCTCAAATTACACTCAGCAAAGATTTTGGCACTCGGCAACCTTGCCATTTCCGGTAGTGTCACCTAGTTTGCCTGCACGTGTGAATTAACTATCTATTGTGCTTTGTGTGCAAATCCCGTGGGTGAGTCTTTCAAGAATAGAGAAGCAGAGGCCGAATACTTTTCTTTTGAAACAGAGGCCGAATACTTTGTTAGCGAGGAAATGGAGCTAGATCAGGAAAGCGCGAACCATTCTTCTGGGCATACGTCCTTAAACCAATAGCCACATGTGGATATGAAGCTTGATTACCAGAACTCAATCGGAGTAATTAACGATCCTATGCTAAGGACGGCGGTGATCTAACGATCCTATGCGAGAGAAGCCACCCCTGCGAAAAAAGGAATGTAACAATCCGTATACGAACGTGATTGCATCTGGATTCTGATTTTGGAAACCATGCATGGCAACTGGCGAACACACCGATCTCATATCGGTGCGGTGATATAAACTGGCACCGTGGCCGCCCACCGTTCGTCATCTCAATCGATCTGGGGTCTCGGCAGCCACACGAGGCTATCTACAGGGCATCGCAATGTCGCGGCGTGCCCCTCGACGTGCTTCTCAAGGGTTTCCGCGTGCCGCAAGGCATGGACCACCTCAACTACGTCGAAGACCACGTCTTGGTCACGACCGCGTCGCGGGACCCAGGACATCTGATCAAGTTCGCCGACTACGGCGTGTTCATGGCCCTCTTCCCGACGACCCATGGTCAGCTTCTCAATCCCAGCGCCGTCATCGACACGCTCAGGATCGTCGTCATGCCGTACGCCGACCTCGCCTCCTGCAAGAAGCTCGACGAGCTCGCCAGAGCCGCGGCTCCACAGCTGCACGGCTACTCCAAGATCGAGATCGCCAACCTCGACCTCCTGCTGCACAAGCTGCGAGCCGCGGCCGCCCTCGACGACGAGGTGCCAAGGGTCCGCGACCTCGGGCGGCAGATCGAGAGCCTCGGACGCGGCCTCTTTCCCACGAACAAGTACCCCAGGTCGGCGGGGACTCGTGGTCGTCCGAACCGTGAGATCGCCATGGAGAGGCTCATGAAGGCGCACCTCGACGCGAAGCAGTACGGCGACGCACACGACCTGCTCCTCCTGCTCGACAAGGGGAAGCACGACGCCGTCTTCAGGTCCTACGACCCCTGCCACCGCCCTGGCAACGAATCTGCCAAGTCCCTGGCGGAGAAGAAAAAGGAGGTGGTGTGCCGTCTCGAGGAGTACAAGCGGGAGCTAGAAGAGAAGTTTGGAAGTGTGCCGCTGCACCAGTGGCCCGAGCGGGCCGACGTGCTCCGGATGGAGGCCGGGCGGAAGTTCCAGAGGGAGTTGCTCGACGCGCGCAGACAGGTCATGGAAATTGTTGAGACTGAGCATCGCCGAGCAGTTGGCGGCCGCAGGAACAGAGCCGAGCCTTCTTGGGTTTGGTGTGTGATTGAGTTCCTTCTATCTAGTGTGTTAGAATGGCCCAGGATTACTATCTCATAATGTTGGAAAATTGAAATTGACCCGATATGTCTACATACTCACTTTATGGAGTTATTTTGTCCTATCTCGACTATCTAGAAAGATTTGCTACAAAAATTTCAACAAAACGAAATAAACACAAAACAATTAGATGAAAAACATATAGGAGGTGACACATACAAAAGAAGAGTCAGCAATTATATATGTTTCGCGTATTTTCTCCTTTTTACCTATCTCAAACGGTAGACCATATCGACAAAACTTTAGCACTGTAATATGTCATTTATTTTTCTATAATTATTGGTTTACTAAGAACAGAAGAAGTGCTGGGTTGGGAGTATAGGTATACATGGCCCTCAAAAGATATACTCTCTTCATTAATTGAAAGATATCTCGTTGGGAGAGTTGTTTGATTTGTCTAACCGATTAGGGCGTTGCATGCAAGTACACTTGTGTTTCTGTTGTAACGGTTTTTTTTTGGCAAGGTTTTCCAATTATTAACTAGGCAATTTAATATTCTTAATTAAAAGATTGGTGCAAACAAAATTACCGCCGTTTCAAAAACATAAATATCGTCTCCGAGTCCTAGTTATTAATCTCATATAGTCATATACAAGCCATGTATCCCATCTATCAATGTCTTAAGTATTTCTTTTCATACGAAAAGTTCCATCGATTTATTGATAACATAAAAGGAAATACAAAGGATTCCTTCCAAATATATTTGGTCAACCATATCACAAGCTTTGGAAATGTCCGGCCTGTAGGCGCAGAAGGCGTCTAATTGTTTCTTGGTCCTCTAAATAACATGGAAGCATTAAAACATAGTAAGGGCATTGCAAGAGATTAGTTTTACCTGAATGAAGGTGCTTCGAGTTCCTGAGATAAGCCCACAGATGAGGGGTCTCAACTGGTTGACTAGGCATTTGGGGATAATTTTAAAGATGACGCTGCAATGTAAGATTGTTTTATTTCAAATATTCCACATTGTTAGATTTAGGGATAATTTTGGAACTCGCAGCGAGTGAAGATGCTGATACCACTTTGTGACGCCCCAAAATCAGTACCATGCGGATTTTCAGCGACCCCGCCAAAACCCGCATAATAACAATCTTAGGACACCCACCAGACATAACATGCGCGCCGAAACATGCGTGTTATGTGGGTGAAATTGTGTACAACAGTTCACGAAAGAATCCACAACAAAAACATAAGATGAAATATATATACAAGAACGACTCAAACGAGTCAAGATACAACTGATACAAATCACAGTGAAAGCGAAACTAGTGTCCGTGTACGGACAAGATACAAGTTTGGACTAAGAGTCCTGAAGATAAACGATGGCGTCCAATCCCTGCCCAGGCCTTGCCGGAGGGATTCCCAAGCTAACGGCGTCAGACTTCAAACATGTTGACTGTTCAGTGCAAAACAGCCCAAAGCCATCAAATTATATCTCCAGCCCAATTGCGAGAAGGTTGCCTTATTAGGAGAAAACAAGGACACAATCTTCTTCTATATGAGTATAGGACTAACCCTTCACCGACTGAACTCAACGGTATTTGCTTGTTATATATTTATATCAAACTTTTTTATTTCTTTATTAATCGATTTTTATGTACAATATTATGTATTTTCTATCTAACAACATTCTCGAGTAATTCAACTAAAACTAAAGGTTTATTAAGCATGTATCTTTATAAATACACTGCACGTTAAAGCAACAGTAGATTTGTCATGAAATTTGTTTTAGTTTTCGAAACTCATGTGTGACATTATACTGAAAAAAATCTTGTCCAAATCCACAAAACATAAATGTGAAAAATCGCACCTATCTATAGAACAATATGTGCCACTCAGTATTATGTTATGTGTGTTTGTATGTGTTAATGTCTATTCTTTTTACCATGAGTGCATCTCTCTTTTAGTATATATAAATCAATATCTTGATAGCGTGTTCCATAATGTACGAGATAACAAACATGATAGCACAGAATCATTGAAAAATATTGTTTCTAACTTAGTTTTAACCCAAAAGACATGCCATTATTTCACTCAAGATTCAGCCTCGGCTTCATGGGTGCCAATGCCGAACCCACGCCACGCCAGTCCCACTAGTGGCGCGGCTGCAATTACGGTCCTGCTTTGAGCGCCACAAGCTCCTCCTCGTCCGGGGAGATTGGTGTCGCGGGAGGTGCCACGGGTGCCTGACCACGTCCTGTAGTCATCCAACATTAGCCATGGTAGGGACTGACACATACTTGTAAACTACTCACTTTGTTCCACAATATAAACCTTTTTAGCATTATTGCTAGAAAAGACTTTCTACATCGTCGAACAGAGGTACTCCCTCCGTTTCAAAATAATTGACTTCTATTTATCCACACATAATTATATCTAGACATGTTACACGTATAGATACATTCACATGTGGACAAGTGGAAGTCAATTAATTTGAAACGGAGGGAGTAGCAGCTAGCTAGCTGGCCTTGGTACCGTCACTGTGAGCAAAAAACCCGGATTGATTTGGCATCTTGCCGTACGTACACATCACGCGAAGCTCTGTATGCTCAACGTATATGCATGCATGTGTACAGGTCCGCGACGCCGACGCTAATCATTAGGTCTTTTTACTGTGCTTACCATTGATGCCAACACACACAACTTGCACCAAGCTATTAACATTCTCTAGCGAGGAGATGCGTGAAGGGAATCTGTTTTTTTCGAAACACAGTATGACACTACAACGCAAACAGTCAGGCACACACTTACCCCTATGAACGCATACATGCACACCCTATTTCTATGAGCACCTTCGAAAGATTATAACAACTCTAACTGAAGAATATTCTGTCTAAACGAGAAATACCAATGCCAAATTTAAGAATTGAGCCCAATACTATTGGGCTAGAGATACAACCATTATCCTTCCTATCTTAATCATCTTGCCACAGTCTGAAGGGAAGCTGTTAGTACTACGTAGTAGAAATCACAAACGGAATCTGCTAGCTAGTGCGGCGCGCCGTGCACGTTCCATGGGCGCGCGATATTGGATCCCGTCAGTCCCTAATATTAGCTGTAACGATCTAGGCTGGAATAATCAGGCCACAACATTAGTGTACAGCTAAATAGTTAAACAATTAGGACAGGCAAGGCAATAAGTGAGTCCTAGATCGTCTGGTTTAGCTGGTGAGAGTTGATTAACTAGGAGAATCAAGTTGAGTAGTACTTCCTTCAAAAAAAAATTGAGTAGTACTTGCTAAAGATGCCAGCTGGGATCTCTGATCAATTTCCTGCCATGATCCACAAACCACAAGCTTCATTGGCTTTGGGACGCATGCATGATCCATTGACTTGGCCGGATCTGAAGATCCATGGGAAGAAGGAAACGCGCCGACGGATCGCAACGTGCCTCCGACGCCGACGTGCACGCGAGCTTTCGATATGGATTCGGTGCAGAGTGAAACTGACGTGCATGTGTAATGGAGTGAGCACCGTCGCAGAAATTAACCCTGGAATATTAGATAAGACGACACGTACGGCCGGGCGATCGACAGGGCAGCAACCTGGGTAGTTCGTGCCTTCGTGGTAACATGGGCGGATCATGTATTGGATCAAGCTAGGGGATCCGCACCCTATTTTCTTAAAAAAAAGGACGGATTATGGGCGATTTTCTTCAGACATCCTGCATGTTTGATTGGTGAGGCATAAGTTTCAAAACGTGGTGTAATAAGTAATTGAGTATGTGTCAGGACTTCAGGTCTCCTCCAATGCTCTTCTTTTCTCAATAATGTTCTAATGATAGTACATACATACAAGGAGAGTGGTTTCTCTTGTGTTGTGAACTTGTGATTGTCGTTATGCTGGTATTCTATTTTTTCACCTTGTGGTTATTTTTACTTTCCTTTTCAAATTTCACTATGTGGCTACCCGCCACCCCTTGCAAAGATGTTGTCCACATGGTGATGATAAAATAGAAAAATTACATTATTGTTTTACTTTTGGGTCATAAGGACGGCTAGATTGTAGCTGATACACTGGTTAGAAGTTTTGTGTCATTCTGTTGCCACACTCTTTTTGTCGATCTGTTTTACTTTTATGACTTCCGTTATTTTTTATTTGAAAGAGGATAGTTTCTTGAAAATGGATGGTTAAGGTTAACCCTTGGAAGCTATCAATTTCTTAGAAGTCACATATTATGTCACGGAATATAAATGTTGTTTACTATGCATATCGAAGAAATGTTCTTGTCTCATGAATAATTTTGTCATCATTTAGTACTGCATATCGAAGATGACTCTTGGAACAACTATTCAGCCATCAGTACAAAGAGGACAATGTTTGAAGGGAAATTAGCTTTGGCACCCGGGTGCATATGCACCCGGTGCTTAAAAACATATTTGAAAATGTCAAAAAAATCTGAAATAAAATTTCGCAGATACTTATTCATATTCTATGTGTTTACAAAGTCGTTTCACCAAAATCTGATATATTTTGTGCCTTGTATAAAAAAGACATAAAAAAAGTGCCGCGAAAAGCCTTATTTTACCACCAAATTTTGTGTTTTTAATACACGCCACAAAAAATGTCGGTTTTTCGTGAAACGACTTTGTGAACACATAACATGTTCAGATCTATGCGCGGACATTTTTTCAAATTTTTTGACGTTTCCAAATATATGCAAAATGTATTTTAAATAAAGGGTACATATGCACCCGGGAGCCAAAACGCCACTCCCATGTTTGAATGGCTATACCGTATGTAATAAGATTCCATGCATCTACTCCTAAAAAATTCTTGATGAAGAGAAAGTGGAAAGCTCTGACAACATTTAGGGGTCAGCTTCTGCACCAACAATGATCAATTGATAATGTTGTCCTTAGTTGCACCGTTGCAGTATATGCACATAGGAGGTGGTCAACCCTGGACAAGGTGGCCAACACAAAAGGGAGGAACTGCCACTAGAGGAGCCAACCCAACATATTTATACCAAACTTTTTTTACTTTTAGTTGCTTACTATCACTAAATATTAACTAGCTAGTTGATTAATCTACCCCCTCCAACCCATATTTATTGTTGCTGAATCGGAATGGTAGATACATCCGATTGAGAGACAATTAATATGGATCAAAGGGGTATTATAGATTACAATCTTATATATTATTATATTTTATCTCACAACATTATCGAGATAACTATCATGGAAAAAACTAAAGGTTTACCATCGTAACTAAAGCGTGTATCGGTATAAATACACCACATGCAAAGAAAAATTTGATGTCACGAAATGTATCTTAGTTTTTGAAACTTAGTTCTTGACATAATACGAAACTTAATCCTTTTCCAAATCAAGCAAACATATATAAAATGTGAAAAATTACACCTATCTATGACAATTCGTGCCACTCTAATTTATATTGTGTTTGTTTTGCCTATTATGTTTCCATGATTGTTTGTGTCTATTTTAGTATCTACAAGATAACAAACATCAAGACGTGTCCAATATGATTCTTTACTCAGCTTTAGCAATAAAGTAATCTAAAATTATTGTCTATTTTTTAAATTATGGCAGGATAGCTGATATATTGATTGTGTCAATATTTTTTTTCACGGTAAAAGGATAAGCCCAAAGGGGAGCCTTCCTATAGAACACCTAGGAGAAACTTAGCCTTGGTCGAAGGGGTGCCAGCATATTGATCCACGAGAGGTATCGGTGCACCTGCTAACGGGAACTCGGGAACAGATATGTCTTAGAGGCAATGATATTATTAATATATGTTTCATAATTAATGTTTATATTTTCTATACTATACTGTTCTGATTTCTGAATTTTGATTTAGAGAAAACCCCATACGCACATATAGAAACGTGAATGCAAAGATAGACCCTAGTCTTACCTCTTAGGCTAAGTCTATATACATTTTTCTTCTGTAAATAGGATAGAGTAGCTTAGTTATTTCTGTTCTTTCCGTTTATGCTTTTCGGGCACTCTTTCTGCCCCTGTTTGAACTTGATGATCTCTTAATATAATGAAAAAACAAGGCTCGCTTTATTTCGTCAAAAAAAAGTTGGACATGAAGCTTGATTACCACAACTCAAGGGATAATTCGTACTGATCACGCGAAGCTGTGCTCACCTCATACTCAACTCAAGGTATATACGCAAAGCATGCATGTCCGCTAATCATTGTGTGTCTTAATTAACTTTATTGCCAACTTGCATCAAGTGTTAGCATTCTAAACTCGGGAGCTAAGCTGTGTAAAGAGAATCTGGTAGAAATTCACAGAATCAGCATGTGCATCTGTGTGTCAACTGTCAACACAGATCGATCCACAGCCCCCAGACCCTGAAAGGCTGAAAGCTAGAGTACTTACAGCTAATGAACCCCCCGCGGCGCGCCGTGCACGTTCGATAGATCCCTCTTCAGATTCCTTCCGTTTTCGTACTAGTAAGCAATTAACCTCACTGATAGCAGCTGTAACGATCTAGGCTGGAATCTAATCAGGACAGCATTAGTGCACAGCCAATTAGTTAAACAATTAGGCCAGGCAAGGCTTTGGGGCGCATGCTGATCGATCAGCCCGATAGAGCACTAGCAACAACCCAGCTGCCTGCAATGGACATGGATGCATCTGCTGATCCATGGGAAGAAGGAAACCCGCGGACGGATTGCAACCTGCATCCGGCACTTACTACTCTATTGTTGCAGGCACGCGAGCTTAATTACGATCCATCGATTGATTCAGAATCAAATTGACATGTATAATCGAGTGAGCACCGATGCAGAAACCTCGAGTATTATGATCTTGTTTGGTCTTCTGAGACATGTGTCGCAAAATGTTAATTTTAGAGTGTCAAAAGAGAAATCAAACATAAGCGGACGCGCGGCAGCAACCTGGATAGTTCATGGTAATATGGGCCGATCATGTACTGGATCAATCTAGGACGTGCTGGTGAATGATCCAAAAGTTTAACGTGCTTGTAATGGAGTTGTCCCAGATTCAGAACATATGTGCACATTTTTCTTCAGACATCTTCCATGTTGATTGTTGCCGGCTGCAAGCTGGACGGATCATGGTTAATGGTAACGTGGGCAGATCGTCGGATCAAAGCTAAGGTAGTCCGGACGTGCTGGTAGCGAAAGTGTTTGTCTCCGGCGAGAAGCAAAGTCCAGCGAGGCCGCCTCATGATCGAGCAGGCTTTGCTCTGCTGAGCTGCGTACTTACTTTTTGCATGACGCGTGAACTCCCGTCCACGTAAATCCCGAGCGACGTCTTCATCGATCGTCCATCGTCGTGCCGGCACGGCGCCAGACACGCCGGGATCGATGCGTGCTGCCTATTAATTACTAGGCATTTGACGCTGTCCTGTACTTTCAGTTAAGCTGATCCTTTTCCGCGTGATGAAGAGTGCCGGCACGTTTTTACTCAAGGCCTCCTTTTGTTTTTTAAATGAAGGCAATTTTTTTTGCCTCATTCTAAAATTAAGATGGAGTTTGACATAAAAATAGAAGTTATTACAAACCGGATTACTCCCCCGACATTAAATCACTCAAAGGTTTATTACCCTCGCTTACCCAAAAATTTCATTTGTTCTTCCTAAACTTACCGAAAACCACCATAGCTGACTCTCGCTTGTTCAAAAGACGTGTGTCTTGTTCATTCAACAAAATAGGTCATGAACATTTTACAATATATATGAATGACATAGTTTCTTTTCAATTGGATGTTCTCTTCGTCACGGGAGATGATGACGACCTCATTGACCTTAGAGCCCAAGGCCTCGACATCGTCAGTAAATAGCTCACCCTTGGCCGCAAATTTATGTCTCCAATTCCATCTAAGTGTCTGATTACTTTTGAAACTCATTATTTTTGTTCTCCTCCCCCAGGTACACGGTCCTTGTGGCATCGGCGGCACAAATACACAATGAACCCTCCACCAGGCGATGGTCCTCGAGCTCCTCCTCGTCCTCTCGCCTGGCCTGTTGCTCGACCTCCTAGCACCACCCAAGCTACGATGAATAATCCTATTTTGTCGCTTTTGTAGTGTCCTCATCCATCCAAAAGTTTGACAGTGGGTGGTTTGGAGCTCCGACATGGTTGCTATCTATTTATATGAAACATTTTTACTTTTCAACATTGTTTCCATCACTAAATCTTAAGTTGTTTTATTGATTTTAATTTGCAATCTTATGTACTATTTATATGCATATCAAAATATAATCTAGATAAATGTGTCGATATATTTAAATCTCACTCTTTGTTTGTTTACAACTCAATAATGTCTTTGTAGAAATACATCGATTCTTATAATTAGTTTATAAAAGTAAATATCTTTTTAGTTTTGTCGTGAATATTGTGTTAGTCATCTAGTTTCTGTTTTGACATTGTGCTCATCTTAATTATATCTAAATCCAAACAAAACATAAAAGTGATAAAATCGCACCGATCTGCGGAATAATGTGTTCCACTCGAATTTAATGCGCAGTGTCTTTTGATGTGTCTGTGAACCGGCATATTTTAACACGAGTTTGTGTCTAATTTAGTATCTAGAATAGTTATCTTGATAGTTGATTCTATAATAAACGTGGCTAACAAACAGAATAACAGAGATTTATCTAATAAGATATTCTAATTTAGTTTTAACAAACGAAGAATTACAAAATTCGGAAGTGGAATGATGAAAAATGTGATGCACGTCGACTTTGTCCGCTGTTTTTCACTCTGAAAATCTGATAACTGTATTGCACGCAACTTTGTGTGATGTTTCTTACTCTGAAAATTGGAACACCATATCTTTCTCTGCGGTGAATGGTGCATGCTGCCACATGCGATCAGAGTGGCACATCCTTTCTAATCCTATAGGATGAAAAACCTGCATGAATTTGGATCAAGGAGTGTTGAACGAAGGAAATCAAGCTATACTGTATGTGTTAGTGGATAAAACATTTCCTCCCAAAGAGATCGCATGTGAATAATTTGAAGAAAAAAAATTGAGGAATCCTATCTTGACTAAAATGGCAAAGAATAAACTTCTGAAGGACCCAATTCTTCTAGAAACCCAATGAGATTATTTTGAATCAAACAAGCCCTTTAAGTAAAATTGTCCATCCATCCAATATTTTTTAAGGAGTTACTTGTTTTCCCTATGTTGTAATCAAACAAACTTTGTTATAATATTGGAGTGTGCATAACAATGCAATACTACAAATAAAAGAGTTTCTATTGATCAGTGCATGTAACTGGTACTAAGGATGAATTGAGATCCTTTGTTCCAAAAGATTCTCATAGGAATCTTTAGGAGCGGGATCTTAGGATATTTTGTCCCCGAAAGGCTAAGACGTTATCTAGGTTCACGTCGTATTTTTGTATGCTATAATATATCAAAAGAAAACATCCAGTCAAAATAGACAGATTTGACTCGATAAACTGGATCACCACAATTCGACAAAACCATCCACTGTCCCTTAAGGATCACAAGCATCGTGTTCAAATTGATTATCTTGAATCATGGAGCAATAAGAATTCCTTGTAGTACCAGTGTCGTGGTGGGATCACGGCAGATGCCATGGGTATGGCTTAGTTGGGACCGAATGGTCGTTGGGGGAATCCGGAGAGGGTTTATGCACTCAAGATGTGCACAAGCAAGAACATGCGAGAAACCACAAGAACATGAACAAGAAACCAAGAAATCCAAGAACACAAAAGACACCACGATGTACCCAGGTTCGGGGCCTTCGTGAGGAAGTAAAACCCCTACTCCTGCCTTTCCTCTCTCAATATATCGGTGTCGTTCTCAGGTACAAGGTGCTCCTCGAGCTGTATGATGCTGATCAAATGAGAGCTCTAGATAGAAGATGAAACTATGAAGGGGGAAATGAGCTAGGGTTTTTGCCGTCCTCCTCCCTGGAGGTAGAGATGCCGCATATATACATGGGCCGAAGTACAGTTTTACCCCTGCCTACAACTAACAATGGCATGGCCAAAAGGTAGAAGATAAGCCTCTGCCTCCTGCCAGCTCAACGGCCGGACTGTCAAGCCAGACAGGCCTAGCTTTCCTCTTCCGGTCATACTTCAGTAGCCTGCCGAGGTCTAGCCTGTAGACCTTTCCTGAAATAGCCAAGTCAGCTCCTAGGCCCCCGAGCTTCCGGGAAACCCGTGGACGGACCTCGCCGTCCTCTGAAGCTTCGGGCCACGAGCTCTGCGGCGCCCGTGACCTCTCTGACATACCTCGATCCTTGCTGCCAACCTCGGATAACACTCCTGATCCTATACCTCGGTAGAGAATACCTTATTCCTGTGGTAGCTAGCTGATTACCCCGAGGTTGATATCTCGGAGGATATACCTCGGAGAATATACCTCAGACGTACACCTTACGTCGGATGACGCCTCCTGCGTCCTTGCTCAATCGTTACCTCGGACAGCTTACTGTCTTAACCTTACATGTCTTTACCTCATCTTTACCCTACCCGGGGGTAACCCCCCGACAGTAGTCCCCGAAGCTGATGTGGTCTTGCAACCTCGGATGAAAGGCCGCATCGGGTTCAACCCGAAACCACATGCGCTACAATGCTTTGCGGGTCACCGAACCAATACCCCGGAAAATCCATCGGTCTGTTCCTCGGGCCATACTGCTTTTCCGAAGTATCAGCCGAGATCTCGGACATCAACCCCTCGATTCCTGCGTCCTTACTGACTTCGGTCAGAGAACACTGTTCACGTGTCCCATCCGTCACTTCCTGGTCCACGACAGTCAAAGCACTCGAGTGCCTTCCACCACGCGGCCCACGTCAGCGTAGATTCCCCGCTCGCGCCGCTTCGCGCTCCAGAAACCGCACCGCCCGACGGTTTGCCTCCTGCAACCGATCATGTGGCCTGCTCGCCCACCGCTATCTTCAAGCCACGTGTGCCATTGTGCACAAACGATCCCACTCGCCGCTTCGATAACCGCGCGGTAGTGCGCAGTTACCGCCCGCGGTTATAAATGCAGGCCCAGGGCAGTGCATCCCTCTTCTTCCTCATCCACTTGCTATTTCGCCTCCATCGCAACCAGCGCCGCCGCTTCCAGTCGGGAAGAAACGCGTTCCCGCCGCCGCCGACGAGCAGCTCCTTCGTCGCCGTTGCGGACGCGTCGTCAGCGCCGCCTTTGAGCATTTCATCTTCACGGTACACACCTCTTTTCTTGTTATTCTTAGCATTGCTCTTGGTTTCTCCCTCTTCGCGTTTTGGTTCTTCATATATTCTTGATTAAAACTTCATTTATCTCCTCCGGTAGATCTTTCTTGTATACTCCTTTGGGTAGAAAGTAGTTTCTTGCCTCGGATAGCTACTCCCCTAGCATGGATCTGCCTCTATGCACATAAGATAGCCACCAAACTCCTCCTGAGTTAGCCAAATATTGTGCTAGATTGCAGATTCCCTTTTTCCTTTACTGAATGTTTGCACACTCTCTGCAGATTGACTCTGCCGAGATGTCTCCGCCTGAGACTTCGGAACAAACCGAGGTTCATGACCTTGAACTAGAGGTCGGCGAGCGCGCCGGCTGGGAGGGTTCGGATGTTACCCCAGACGAGATCCAATGGCTCAGGGACACTCGGCGGATTCCCACCAAGGTAGAGTGCCGCCTAGCCGAGGGCGAACTCGAGCCACAAGTCAGATCAGGGGAACGGGTGGTCTTCATCGCGCACTTCCAGCGCGGCTTCGGACTGCCCGTCAGCGATTTCTTTCGGAGCTTCCTGGACAAGTTCGGGCTCCAGGTTCATCATCTCCCCGCCAACGCCATCACTACTCTCTCCTGCATCGTCTCCTTCTCTGAGGGATACCTCGGCCTCAAAGCCACGGTAGACCTCTTTTCTCGCTACTTCCAACTTAAGCGGCAAGTGATCCCGGCTCCAAAAAACAAGGATCTGCCCAAGCTTCTAACCGCCTGCGGAGCTGCCACCATAGCTCCTCACCAAAACTCCATCTTCCCACGTATCACTACTCCGGACACCGTTCGCAAGTGGCTCCGGACGTGGTTTTACATGAAGAACTCCGGCGAAGAGGACTTCCTCAACCTGCCGGCGTTTAACCTCAGCCCTCCTACAGAACAACTCAACTGGGACTACGCTCCCCCTCACACCGGCGAACTCAAGTCCATCCATGGGTATATTGTGAAATGGCAGGACCCGGAGGACCCCGAGAACGACGGGAAAGTCCTGACGGCTGACGACCTGGCCTGCACATTCGTGAAGCGCAGGGTCTCCCCTCTCCAGGCGAGGTCTCACAAGATCTGCCACATGAGCGGTCTTTATGACCCCACCCGACATACGCACATTGCACTGGACAATGCCGCGGTAGCTCGGCGAGTCCGAGCTATCACCAAGTCCAAGATCTCTGATGCTTGGACATGGGGAAGGGAGCCCCACTACAGGACCAAGCCAGCGAAACAGGTACGCTATTCCGACGTTTTCTTCGATACTCCTTTACCACCGAGGTCTTGCTACCGACGTTCATCTTGACAATTTTCTTCCTAACTCCTTTTCATATATCTGCCATACAGCTGTTTGCCCGCCAGACCGCCGAGGATGGAGCCCATCCTGCGGACCACTTCGGCGAGGATCTCCCTGTCGAGGACCCACCATCCAACGTGGACCCTGACGACGAGGATTTTATGCCCATTGCCTCGGCCCGCATCACCACCGCGGGTAAGCCTCAAGCACAAGCTTCAGTTCAAGAGATTTCGGATGACGAGGAGGGGTTCCTTGTCGTGGAACCAATAAACGCGGTACCTCTCTCCTGCCTTCCTCACCTTCCGAACTTTACTCCAGCAACCAGCCAGAAACGCGCTGGTGCCGCAACTCCGGCCGCCGAACCATCCGCCACTGGAGCCTCCGGACCCACTGAGGCTCCGGTCAAGAGACGCCGGCTGAAGAAGTCCGGACATCCTCCTCATGCCCGGGGGGGCAGGAGGCTTCCTACCTCGGATGGGTAATGCTTTGCTTCTATAGTCAACACTGTTTGTTGCTTAAACATATTATCTCGGTATTAACACTTGACCATCTTCCTTTCGTTGCAGTGCCCCCATAGACGTGGATCAGGAGGTATCCTCCATGACTGCACCCATTGGTGCCTCTGAAGCCACGACCTCCCCGACGAACTCTCGCCCCGGATCTCCTCCACCGAGGTCTGGCCCGGCTTTGGGGAAATCTGCCCCCACCCGAGGCCAGGACTTCAGCTACCACCTTGCCGGAGCCTCGACTCTCCCCCCGTAGCCAGACTTCCCGCAACCAACAGCAGCAACAGCAGAAACAACAACAGCAACTACCACCTTGCCGTTGGAGAAGGGCAAGGAGAAAGAGAAAGAGGCGGTGAAGTCCAAGGTCACCCCCAAACCAACATCTGGGTCTGGCACCCTGACTATCTCTTCTCCTTCAAGGATCCAACCGAGGTCTCCTCCCCCGGTGACACGCCGAATTCCTCCATTCGCCGCACCCATTGATGAGACTGCCCCTCCGGCCGAAGAATATGCTCGGAGGGCATCTCTCATATTGGATAATCGGCCTGCTTCAAGTTCCGAGGCTGCTTTGGCCGTGGAGGCCTCGATTAGGGGCATCGAGCAGGGCGGACCGTGGGGATTTCCTCCTCTGCGCACTGATAGTGGCCAGAGCCTCGGCTCCTTGGAACATTACAATGCAGACTGGAATTCTGCAGACGAGGTCTCCTCGGCCTCCTTAGCTGCTCCGGTGGCTGAGCATCCCGCGGGAAACAGCGCCTGCGGCCGAAGCGTATATGATCTACAAACTGCTGCCCTTCGTGCTGGTCAAACCATCGACGTAAGTCCTATTCTCTTTACTTTCATGCAGTATCTCATCTAATATCCACCATCCCCAGTCCCCGAGATTCGAGGTAAACTATTGACGCTCCGTCGGAGTTAAAATTGTTTGGCTTGAATCTCAACTTTCCATTTTCATCCGACGTATCCAATCCATTTTATCTCACTTTAGCATGCACCTCGGGTACGAGTCCCCGAGACTCATGTCGAGGCATACCCCGACAACATTTTCCCAATGATTTGACTCCGAGTCCCCGAGACTCTTGTCGAGGTATAACCTTTCTAACCGAGCTATATGTTTCTTCCTTGCAGAATACTATGAACATCCGTACGGACGTCTTCCACTCTCTCTTGTTCGCACACAAGAACCTCCATGATGCGCACAAGGCCGCACTTGCAGCGAAGAAAACGTCGGATGACCAGCTAGCGCAAGAGAAAGCCGAGGTATCTCGGCTGGTAAAGGAACTGAAGCGCATTGATGGGCTCCGGAAATCAGAAACGGAGAAGCTGAAGGATGAGAAGGATAAGGCCGTCGAGGCAGAGAAGAAACTTCGGGAGGACTCTGCCAAGGACCACCAAGAAGCTCTCCAAGTAGCCGAGGTCCGCGCCAACTCGGCCACAGAAGCTTTGGAAGCTCTGCAGGCGCAGGTCAACCAGTTTCTCCCGACGCTGCAAACTATCAACCGGAGATGGACAGTAGTTTCTTGCCTCCCTTAGCTTTTCTTTGTCCTCCACACCATTGGTTCTCTGCCGAACCATTTCTCACACTGATAACAGGCTACCCTACTATAGAGCATTTTACCTACACCCAAGTTGCGGCCCGCAGCATCACTGGTCGGCACAGGGAGAGGCGGAACGAACAGAACCCCGATTGGACCGTTGAGGACCATATCGTGGCCATCAAGTCTAGGATCAATCCCTTGAAGACCATTGGGTCAGAACTCCTCGACGCAGGTCTGTGTGCTTTCAAAGCCTTATGGCCTCTTGCTGATGCTCCGAAATCTACCGAGGATCTTGCCTCCAAGCTTCGTGAAGCCGAACAAAGACTCCGAGAGTGGCGTTCATCTTCAGCTCGCGCTGGAGCTGATGCCGCTCTCAAATTCATCATGACTTGGTGCGAGAAGATCGACCTCGAAAAGATGGACACTCTTCGCCGAGGCTCGCCCTGGTCCTCGGACCCAACTCTCATCAAGCGCCGCGAAAAGATGGCTGCCTTCTTCGCTGGATATGCCAACACAAAGAACTTGAGCGAAGGAGACACCTACTCCGACGCCGAGGATTACGCGCCAGAAGACGAGGAATACGAAACAGAATCCGACGTCGAGGCCGAGCAAGGTGACGACGGTGAAACCCGCGAAGCAGAAACCGAGGCTCCTCCCAACCTGATGCCGAGGTTACTGCCGACGTTGCCAGCACTTCCCAGGCTACCTCGGCTCCGGACGAAATCCCTGCTGCATCGGCTGCTGCCGACGTAATTCCTGACGCCTCGACCTGAACTTATGCTTGGCCAGAAAACTTCATTAAATCCCCGGTATGCCGGGACGCAGATGTAATCAAACTTAAGTAGTTCCTTTGCTACCTCTATTACTATTATGCTCATCGAACCATGCTTTTCTAGGCTTTATATCGAATCCTTTTGAACAAGTGCCCGAGTTCACTTTCGTGTTTACTATAGTTGGCAGTCTCTTGCTCTTGTCTGCCATTCTGGCGTTCGACAGTCGAGTCACAAGATTGTTGTTCATAGCATACAGTACTTAGTAAATTCCGAGGTATAGTTCAAAGTCATCCGACATAAAGAAGAAGTAAAAAACAGGGGTTAGTAAACGACATATGCCGGACTGTCTTTTTGGACCGAGTCCCCGAGTTCATTTTCATGTTTCCCATGTTCTTTCGTCTTTGCTCTTGACTGCCATGCTGGCGTTCGTCAGTCGAGTCACAAGATTAGTTACACAGCATACAGTACTTGAAGTTTGAGACGAGGTTCAAAATAGTCCGGCATACGAACGAAAAAGAAGTACAAACATAAAACAAGCATGCGTAATAGCGAGGCAGTCCCCGAGCTCATTTTTAAGGTGCCGAGGTTTTTATTAAAGATCAGCCGAGGTACATACATTACTTCCTTCAACAGTAGAAGGGTCGGAGTAGAGCTACATTCCATGGACGCTGAAGCTCCGCATCGGGTCCCTCTCCCCTTGGCTCCTGTGCATCTATAAGATAGTACGAATCATTGTGCAAAGCTCGGCTCACAATGTATGGTCCCTCCCATGGAGGTGACAACTTGTGCCGACCTTTGCTGCGCTGAACAAGCCTCAGCACTAGGTCTCCTTCATTAAACTTTCGGGGTTTTACATGCCGGCTTTGATAGCGTCGGAGACCCTGCTGATATATTGCTGACCGAGATAAGGCCAATTCTCTTGCTTCCTCAAGCAGATCTACAGCATCTTCCCGAGCTTCTTTAGCCTCGGCTTCTGTGTACATTGCCACTCTGGGCGCATCATATTCAATGTCGGTTGGCAGCATTGCCTCGGCCCCATAGACCATGAAGAATGGCGTATAGCCTGTTGATCTGTTCGGTGTGGTCCTTAAACCCCACAGAACTGCTGGTATCTCATCGATCCAACACCCCGGTGTTTTCAACAGTGGTTCTACTAGCCGAGCTTTGATTCCGGCCAATACCAATGCATTTGACCTTTCTACTTGCCCATTAGCCTGTGGGTGAGCCACCGAGGCTACATCAAGTCGAATTCCCTTACTCATGCAGAACCGAGCAAACTCTCCGACAGCAAAGTTCGTGCCGTTGTCTGTAATGATACTATGAGGATATCCATATCTCAGGATTATTTCCTTCAAAAAGGTCACTGCCGTATGACCATCCACTTTTCGGATTGGCTTCACCTCGATCCACTTAGTGAATTTGTCCACCATCACCAGTATGTGAGTCATATTGCCTCGGGCTGGCTTGAATTCTCCCACCATGTCCAGACACCAAACTGCAAAGGGCCACGTGATAGGAATGGTCTTGAGCGCCGAAGCTGGCATGTGCTGCTGCTTGGCGAACCTTTGGCACCCTTCACATTTCCGAACTATATCTTCTGCATCGGCATTGGCGGTGGGCCAATAGAACCCGTGCCGGAACACCTTGGCCACCAGAGCTCTTGTGCTGCAATGATGTCCACATTCTCCTTGGTGGATTTCTAAAAGCATCTCCTTGCCTTCAGCTGGTTCGACACACCTCTGCAACACCTCGGTCACACTTCTCTTGTATAGCTCCTTGTTGATGATGGTGTATCCCTTAGCTCTCCTCTGGATTCTCCTTGCCTCGGTTGTATCACTTGGCAAACTTCCGTCAGTTATGAAGTTCATTATCTGCTCCGCCCATTCCGGCACTGGATGTAGAGGAAAAAGGCTCTCATCTATCTCCATTGGTTCGGTCGCCATGATCTCCCATGATTGCCTTTACCATTGCTCGGCCAGTCCCCGAGTGTTGGTGCGAAGTCCCCGGGCCAGATCCGAAGCTCCCACCATCCACGTCCATGGAAAAGCTCCATCAGTCCCGGTACTGCGAAGCAGTCCCCGATTTCGGCCAAACGCATCCGACGTCTACCTCCATAGGCTCAGGCTCCGATTTGGTGGTAAGAAAATTGATTCGGAATCAGGAGAAGGCTTGATTGAAGGAGTTCTCAAATGATTCAGTGCTATCCCCGGTGGCACCGGTTCTTTGGATGAACCGAGCTTGGACAATACGTCGGCGGCTTCATTCTCCCCCCGAGGTATGTGCTTGTACTCACATCCTTCGAAAAACCCAGACACCTTTTGCACATGAAACCGATACAACTCCATGTTCGCATCCAATGCATCCCAAGTGCCGGTGGATTGATGCACCACCAAAGCTGAATCGCCGAAGCATTCTATACGCCGGACACCTATCTCCTTTGCCACCTTGAGCCCATGGATCAGGGCCTCATACTCCGCCACGTTGTTCGACGCCGAGAAATGGATTTGCAGCACATACTTCAACTGGTCTTGCTTCGGCGAGGTTAGGACTATGCCGGCACCTAATCCGACCTTGGTCTTGGACCCATCAAAGTGCATCTTCCAATAATTATAGTCCGGCAAGGGCGGCTCATATTGCATCTCGGCCCAATCGCATAAAAAGTCCGGCAGCGCCTGCGACTTGATTGCATCTCGCCTTTCATAATGCGGAGTGTATGGAGATACCTCGATCGCCCATTTGGCAACTCGCCCAGTTGCGTCCTTGCATCCGATGATCTCCGAGATTGGAGCATCACATACCACCGTCATGGGATGCTCTTGGAAGTAATGCTTCAGTTTCTTAACCGCCAGGTATACTCCGTACGTCATCTTCTGGTAGTGGGGGTAGTTTTGCTTCGACGTGGATATCACCTCGCTCAGGTAGTAGATTGGTCTCTGCACCGATTTGCCTCCTTCGTCTCGCTCCACCACCACTGCAACACTTACGACCCGGTTTGTAGCCGCAATGTATATCAACATCGGTTCATTCTGCAAAGGGGATGCCAACACCGGAGCAGTGGACAACATCTTCTTCAGCTCATTGAACGCCGCGTCCGCCTGCGGGGTCCAAGTGAAACTGGTACTTTTCTTCATAAGTTGATACAATGGTAAGGCTTTTTCTCCTAGCCGACTTACAAACCGACTTAAAGATGCAAGGCATCCCGTGAACTTCTGCACATCTTTTAAACAGTTCGGCAACTTCATTCTTTCGATAGCTCGGATCTTAGCCGGGTTAACTTCTATACCTCGGCTCGATACGAGGAAACCGAGCAATTTTCCAGCCGGGACACCAAAGGTGCACTTGTCCGGGTTAAGTTTCAACCGATACTTTCTTAAATTTGCAAATGTCTCTTCGAGGTCTTCGATGAGAGTATGCTTCTTTTTAGTTTTGATAACAATGTCATCGACATACACTTGCACATTCTTGCCCATTTGAGAATGTAAGCACTTCTGCATACACCTTTGATAAGTTGCCCCGGCATTTCTCAAACCGAAACACATGACACGATAGCAATACGCCCCGTACGGGGTAATAAAGGCAGTCTTTATTTGATCATCAGTGTTCAGTGGGATCTGGTGAAAACCAGAATATGCATCAATAAAAGACAACAGCTCACATCCAGCCGTAGAATCGATCACTTGATCAATCCGAGGTAAAGGAAAGGGATCCTTCGGGCACGCCTTGTTCAGGTTGGTGAAGTCAATGCACATGCGCCACACCTTGACTACCGCCGGTTCGTCCTTCTTTTTCTCCACGAGGACTGGATTAGATATCCAGTCCGGATGCAGCACTTCCATGATGAAGCCTGCAGCCAGTAACTTCGCCAGTTCTTCGAGTACCACCTTTCTTCGGTCATCTGAGAGCCGCCGCGTCGGTTGACGCACTGGTTTCACCTCTGGCCGAACAAACAAAGAGTGCTCTGCCAACTCCCTCGGAACACCTGGCAGGTCTTTAGCCGACCATGCAAAAATGTCCCGATTCTCACGGAGGAAGTGACAGAGCGCGCTTTCCTATTTCTCGTCCATGCCAGTACCAATGATGGCGAAACGCTCCGGGTTCTCCGAGTCCAGCGGGATTTTCTTGGTCTCCTTGGGCACCTCGAATGAAGCGCTCATGTCCGGAGTAATTAGTCCGGACATGCCGAGCTGAGTAGACTGCGCCATTGCCACCACCTTCTGAAGTTGCTTCTTCTCCGCCGCGATCACCAAGGACTCGGCTAAACTAGATCCCGCCGAGGCACATTGCATAGCCTTCTTGTAGTCACCAGAAATGGTTATTATTCCCTTGGGCCCCGGCATTTTCATCTTTAGGTAGGCCACATGAGTGGAGATCATGAACTTGGCCAAGGCTGGCCTTCCCAGCAAGGCATGGTAAGGGCTCTGCAAGTCCACAACCTCGAACTCAAGACTTTCAACTCGGCTGTTATCTCGGGTACCAAAACCCACGTCGACCCAAATCTTTCCCATAGGTGCACAAGAGACCCCGGGCACAATACCGTGAAATGTACAGCTGCTAGGCTGCAACTGGTTCGGTGAGTATCCCAGCTTGACCATTGTGTCTCGGTACATGATATTTATGGCACTCCCATTGTCCACCAAGACTCGGGTGAATCTCACATTGTTGGTCGGCCCACAAAACGTCGGATCCACCACCAGTGCATAGTTTCCAGGGCTCGGCATGATCCGAGGTGTATCTTGCCTGCTCCAAGTGATCTCTTGCTCGGACCAGTTCATGTATTTCACCACCGCCGGAGTTACTGCATTCACCTCCTTGGCACGCCTCAGCATACTCTTCTTATCAGTTGACTCAGTCACAAACACCACGTAGCTCTGATGTACTTCCCTATAATCATTACCGGGGTTCTCATACCTCTGATTCTCAAAGGACCACGTTTGGCTTTGGCCGGCACCACCGTTGTTGTTGTTGCCCTGGGCACTCACTGCATTCACCGGTTTCGCCTGCACCGTCTTCTGGTTTTGGGCCGCATGCACCGGGGTTGAATTTGCTCCGGTTAAGCTCTGATTCTGCGCCGCTATGGTCGGCTTATGCTGCTGCTGCGCGTTCGGATATTGAGGTCTACGCCATTGGTTCGGTGGCCCACTCCGGTTTGCCCCAGCTTTCGCCCCTTCTGCAGCGGTTCGGTGATGAAAACTACACTGCAGAGTGGTATGGTTGGGTGTTCTGCCATTCCTGCCATGATAGATACATGGTCCATTCACCAATGACTCGTAAGTCACAGGTGGTCCGGCCTCCTGCCACTGCTTCGCACCACCTCCCTGATTCTGGTTCTGGTTCGGAGTCCACGCCTGACCCTCAGTCTTCGGTTTCTGGGCGCCTCCAGGTCCGGACTGACTTGGGTTTACAGCATTGACTTGGAAATCTGGTTCTCTCCTCTTCTGCCCGAACTCTTGACGGTTATCAAACCTCGGTCCGTTGTTGCGATTGTTCATCGGATTCCTCCTGTTCCGGGCATTCCCATCCAGCAGAGGCTGCATCGGATCGCCAAGGGCATAGGAATCAGCTATCCGAATCGTCTCGGCCAGAGTCTTTGGCATATCTCTCTGGAGCCTCTGCCACAACATGCTACCATACCGACATCCATCAGCAAACCACGCTATAGCCTGTGCTTCGATAACTCCCTCACAGGAGTTCCGAACATTGCTCCACCGAGTCAAGAATTCTCGGTCAGTCTCATTGTCCTCCTGCTTGCACGCCTGCAAAAGCTGAGGTCGGTTTGGCCTCTGTAAGTGCTGGCGAAGTTGCTATTGAATGCCTCCTCTAAATCCAGCCAGCAATCGATGCTATTCTCCGGCAAATTGTTCAGCCAGATCCGAGCAGGACCTTCCAACATGTGCGGGAGATACCGGACCGCCCATCGGCGATTGCCCCCCGCAATGTATACTGCTGAAACATAATCAGCTAGCCAATCTTGCGGCTTGGTGCTCCCATTGTACGGCCTGGTACTCCGACCCAACTGAAACTGAGACACTGGTGGAGGTGGTTCCTTCATGATCCGAGGTCCAAAACACGCCGGACCAGGAGGGCCTTCCTCCTCCAACTTCTCGGACATGTAAATCCGATCTAGCTTGTAGCGCGCATCACCTGTAGGCAACGTCCGAGCTCCGATACGCTCTCCCAATGCACCATCCACTCTATAGAATCCAGCCCGCTCCATGGCTGAATTTCCATCATCATATCGGTCGCCACCTCGACCGACGTTCTTCGGCTGCGGAACATACTCCGGCTCTTGCTGATACTGCTCCTGCGGCCGGGGTTGCTGCTGATGCCTCGGGGGCTGAGGTGGTTTACCTCGGCCAGCCGACGCTGCTTGCCCACCGTTCTGATTTCCCTGAGCTGAACGGCCTTTAGCTCGGCTTGCATCACCTGGGCCGGGGTCTCCATTGGCTCGGCTAGCGTCGCCGACCTTTTGCTTCCCAGCTAACACCGGATCGTACACTTGCAGCTGCATCTCCTTGTTCCGACCTGAAGTGACACTCCGGGCACGATCGGCTCCTCCGACGTGTGGAGACGAGGCTTGCCCCTTGGACCCTGGCTAACTGGCCTAATCGAATGGACCGCCTGCGAACCGCCAAGCCCGGCCTTGCGGAGGGCTTCATTTTGCTTGCTGGCCACATGCACTAACTCATTGAGCCGCTTCTGCTGCTCACGCCATGCATCTCCGGTCAACTCCGATAGCCCGGCCCTTACTGCTTCGGCTGCTCTAAGGTTCTTAGCTGGTGAACTATACACCGGCCTACCAGTAGCCGACCTGCTACTTGTTGCCTTACTCGAGCCCGAGACTGCAGCCCTACCATCTCCTCATAGAGGTCCTTGCCTCGGTTGAACAGAGCAGCTTTCTTACGCCGCACAACCGGAGTAAAACCATCCTCTATACCATGTGCAGCATTGTACTCCTTCTGCTCCATATCGAACTGCTGCTTAGCCTCGGCCAGCAACCGAGCTTCTCTCAGCACTCTGGCGCTCTGCCTCTAACCCGGCCACCGTATGCTCCACACTTGCCTCTACTGCGAGTGGCCGAGCTAACCTATCAACGATAGCTTCTAAGGGAACTTCTTCCCTTGGCATGCCCAACTGCTCATTCTGACTAGGTTTCTCGTACGGAAACTTCGCCGCCCGACCTGATTTCTCAGGCAGCGCGGTTGGCGTCGCCTCCACCTCGGCTAGCGCGACCTTGCCAGCATCTGCCTTGCTAGCTGCAGGCTTGGTCCAGCCACCATCACCTCCACACACCTCGGAGGGCGAGTGACACGGCCCAAAGCCGCCAGGAGAGGAGTTTCGTCGTCCACGAGCACCTGCTCCGGGTACTCGAGAGCCACCTCGACAGCAACGTATGTGGGGAAGCTGCCGAGCATCATGAGGAAACCATCGGTGGGGAAAGGCTTGCCGGCGAAGCACCCCGCATTGTCGCTCACAAAGGCGAACTCGCCGATCTTGGTAACAAGGCCAGAAAGAACACACTCAGAGGAGCCCGTCCGGATGGAAACTCCACCCAACGCCTCAATCTGCCCCACGGTGGGCGCCAACTGTCGTGGTGGGATCACGGCAGATGCCATGGGTATGGCTTAGTTGGGGCCGAATGGTCGTTGGGGGAATCCGGGGAGGGTTTATGCACTCAAGATGTGCACAAGCAAGAACATGCAAGAAACCACAAGAACATGAACAAGAAACCAAGAAAGCCAAGAACACAAAAGACACCACGATGTACCCAGGTTCGGGGCCTTCGTGAGGAAGTAAAACCCCTACTCCTGCCTTTCCTCTCTCAATATATCAGTGTCTTCTCAGGTACAAGGTGCTCCTCGAGCTGTATGATGCTGCTCAAATGAGAGCTCTAGGTAGAAGATGAAACTATGAAGGGGGAAATGAGCTAGGGTTTTTGCCGTCCTCCTCCCTGGAGGTAGAGATGCCGCATATATACATGGCCGAAGTACATTTTTACCCCTGCCTACAACTAACAATGGCATGGCCAAAAGGTAGAAGACAAGCCTCTGCCTCCTGCCAGCTCAACGGCCGGACTGTCAGGCCAGACAGGCCTAGCTTTCCTCTTCCGGTCATACTTCAGTAGCCTGCCGAGGTCTAGCCTGTAGACCTTTCCCGAAATAGCCAAGTCAGCTCCTAGGCCCCCGAGCTTCCGGGAAACCCGTGGACGGACCTCGCCGTCCTCTGAAGCTTCGGGCCACGAGCTCTGCGGCGCCGTGACCTCTCTGACATGCCTCGATCCTTGCTGCCAACCTCGGATAACACTCCTGATCCTATACCTCGGTAGAGAATACCTTATTCCTGTGGTAGCTAGCTGATTACCCCGAGGTTGATATCTCGGAGGATATACCTCGGAGAATATACCTCAGACGTACGCCTTACGTCGGATGACGCCTCCTGCGTCCTTGCTCAATCGTTACCTCGGACAGCTTACTGCCTTAACCTTACATGTCTTTACCTCATCTTTACCCTACCCGGGGGTAACCCCCGACAACCAGGGCCACCATTTTTCTACTATATTATTGCTTGGGAGCCATGGAAGGAAAGGAACATGAGGATTTTCGGCACATATCCAACCTGGTAGGGGGGTTGAGCTCTTTGGTAGTGTTAGTAGTTATGCCGGTTTATCAAGGGTAAAGGCGCTCGCTGGTTAAACTCTTTATCTCTCTTGCTATTTTTTGAAAAATGTCAAAAACTTTTGCCATTGTTTTAAAAGAGAACACAATTTTCGTGGCTTTGTCCCCACCTGTTATGGTCAGGCACTGGATATGCCGTCCCGGTTCCCGGATACCAGGGAAGATCAAGGTTGGGTTGTTTGTTGTTGCCTTGCTGGTGGCTGCCTGCACGGGTCGGCCCGTTCCTTCGGTTCCACACCCAGCAATACAAAACAGAACCCAGAATCTGTCTAAACAAATGGCGCAGTGCTCCTCGTTCTCGCTGCTGCTGCTGCTGCTGGCTCCCCACTTTCCCAGCTTCAACTCCAGCTGGCCGACGACGACGACGACGAGCCCCGCACCACGCACACCTCAGCAGCAGCCGTGACAGCGACACCCAATAGGATAGGCAACACCCGGTATAAACTCGCGGCGCCTTCAGGGCCTGTGCAATGCCGGAGGTGGCGACAATGGATCCGGCGGCGGCCGCGGGAGGGGACGCGGGGGAGGGGCAGGAGGAGTTCTACGAGTCGCTGGACCGCATCCTCTCCTCCTCCTGCTCATCCACCTCCGCCTCCGACGACGACGCCGCGAGTTCCGACCCCCTCCACCGCCGACGACGCCACCACCACCAGCAGCCGCCTCACTCGCCGCACGCGGCGGCATCCTCGGCCGCGTACGACGTCTGGATCTCCGAGCCCACCTCCGTGGAGGAGCGCCGCCGGGTGCTGCTCAGCCGCCTCGGTCTCTCGCCCTCCGGGTCCCTGCAGCCCCACTCCCCACGCCGCCTCTCCTCCGCTCGCTCGCCTTCCCCGCCGCCACCCGCCAGCTCGCCTCCGCCGCCGTCCGGGGAGCCCGCGGAGGAGGAGCCCAGATCCGCGGGGCACGGGAAGCCGCCGCTGGCTAAGAACTCCAGCATTGACGGGGGAGGCGGCGGCGGGGAGCAGCAATGCCGGATCCGGAACCTGGACGACGGCACGGAGTTCGAGCTCGGGGAGGTGCACGAGGAGGTGGTCCGGGAGGTCGGCACGGGCCGCCAGCTCACCATCGACGAGTTCGAGCTCTGCCTCGGCCGCTCCCCGATCGTGCACGAGCTCATGCGCCGCGCCACCACCGCCGCCTCATCCGACAACCACGCCGCCGCCGTACCCGGGGCATCCACGGCCTCCAAGCCCCGCAAGGGGTGGCTGCGCGGCATCAGGCACCTGGCCGGCACCGTCGCGTACGGGGGCCGTCGCAGCACCGACACGAGGGACAGAGACAAGGAGAAGGAGGCGCGGCGGCTCAGCTCTGCGAACGACGACAGCCTCGACGGCTCCGGCGGCTCGCGCAGCAGCGCGGGGAGGGTCAGGGTGCGGCAGTATGGCAAGGCGTGCAAGGAGCTCACCGGGATGTTCATGACGCAGGAACTGGCCGCACACTCTGGCTCCGTGTGGTGCATTAACTTCAGCTTGGATGGCCGGTACCTTGCGAGCGCCGGCGAGGACCGTGTGATCCACGTCTGGGAGGTCTCTGAGGGCGAGAGGAAGGGGGAGTTGCTTGGGGAAGGGGCAGCTTCTAGGGAGAGTGGTGGCGGCTCCAGCCCGTTTGCTGCAGTTGCTGGAAATGGTTCGCCGGATGTGGGAATGTTGTCTCTGAGCTCTGCGGAAAAGGGATATGTGGAGAAGAAGAGGAGGCCAAGGGTGCAAAGCAGCCGGAAGTCCGTCGGTTCTGATCATCTGGTTGTGCCTGAGTGTGTGTTTGGGTTCAGAGATAAGCCAGTTTGCTCGCTCCTGGGGCATGCCGCTGATGTTCTGGATCTATCATGGTCCAAATCTCAGGTACCCATTCTGTGATATTTAATCGAATAGCTAACTGCTTAATCTTACCTGTTGATACTTGGTTGGACATTCTGAAAATTTAGAATCAACAATCATAGTACTACTATTTTCACAACTCAAACGAATGTAAATTTTAGTTTTGATGGTGTTTAGTGCGTCTGTGAAGACCATTAGCCAATTGAATTTTGAATAGCAGACTTTTTAATCTTACTTTTCGGCACTTTGTTAGACATTATGATATTTAGAATCAGCAATTGCACTGCCATCTTCAAAACACAAAGGAATGGAGATTATAGTTTTGATGTCTTGTGCGGCCTAAGGATGTGATCATCAAAATGTAAAAAACATGACGCTTGCAACTTTAGTCACATGGATACACTAATTGAATATTAGGCTTCAGGATGCAACAATATACTACATCCTGCCGATCGAACAGAAAGCCTGACTGTTGTGTGCTTCAGTTATTCACTTGTTTTGTATTGGTGGTGAATCTGTTGCAACATGCAATTTGATTTTCCATTGTGTTAAACTGCTATATGACACAATTAGTTGATCCTTATATTTTAGACTGCACGTCTGAAGATAGTTGAAGTAGTTGTTTTTTCGTGATCTACTGTGGTTAGGAATTGAAAATTGGATATTATTTTCATGATCTGTAGTCTGATTAAGAAGACGAACAGTTTCATATGGTTGAAAATGGTCTGTTCATAACTGTATTGGCATCCTACTTGTTCGCAAAATATTACCAGTAACACTTGATCTCCTGGGTCCATGTATTTTTCGAATCCATGATCTGCAAATCGACCTTCTGTGTTAACTGTGAGCTCTCTTTAGCATTCATTCAGTACTTCTGCACAGTGTTTTGCATGCTATCTCGTTTCCAGTTTTCTCGTGCAAACAACCACAGCCAAGTTATACAACGACTTAGGTTTGATATGTGCACCATATGCATATTTGTCTTGGCCTGTGATTGGCTTTCAGTCGTTCAATCTGGTCAGTATGACTTGTGTTCGGATGTGTTCACCATTTCACTGTGCAGTTGACATGATTAAATCATAATTGAATATAACCTAAGTGTAGACTAATTTTTGTGGGGCTCAATTTAAAGCTTAAAATATTATGTAAAGGCACTAACCAGTTCTTTGGCTCTCATGCAGTACTTGCTTTCATCCTCAATGGACAAAACTGTTAGGTTATGGGACATCACCGCCAGTACCTGCTTGAAGACATTCTCACACACTGACTATGGTCAGTCTAGTTGCAGGATCATTTTCTATGTGAAAACTTTTTGGCCATTAATTATATATGCTTGGCACAACCAGACAATTGACCTCCTTCCGTGCACTCAATTTGTTGCAGTGACTTGCATCCAGTTCAATCCGGTAGATGATAACTTCTTCATTAGTGGGTCACTGGATGAGAAAGTTCGCATTTGGAATGTCCAGGATCGGAAGATTGAAGATTGGAATGATCTTCATGAGATGGTTACCGCTGCATGTTATTCCCCCGATGGACAGGTTTAGATAGTTTCCTGTTAGTGAACATGGTGTAGTGATCATGAAAATTGTATAAGCTGATGTTGAATTCCTCTTATAATTTTGAAGGTTGCAATGGTGGGATCGCACAAGGGAAGCTGCCATTTGTTTGATACAACCGGTATGTCCCTATAGTGTAGTTAAATGCATATGTTTATGTTAGTCACAATCAAGTAATATTAGCCTGACATAAAAAAAAATATTAGTATGTAGTAATAACCTATAGTGTTCTGTTTCTTTGGTGATAACAGAGAAGAAGCTCCTGTACAAAAGTCAGATAGACTTAAGAATCAGGAAAAAGAAGTCTGGTCAGAAGAAGATAACTGGCTTCCAGGTACGTAATTGTGCAGGGTATCCATTTGTAGGTAACTTGTTACTTTGTTAAGACTTAAAAACTGTTAGAGTATATGTACGGTTAGGATTGATTAGGGTTAGATCATCTTGTACTCCAAGTCTCCTAACCCTTGTACTCCTATATAAACCCCCACCAGGGTCAGATCAATACAACAACAGAAATTAGGGATTCTAAAACTTTCACATGGTATCAGAGCGGTTAGTCTCACGAGCCGATCCTAGGTTTCTCCACCACTTCCGCAACACGCCGCCCCCGGGGAGATTAATCTCTTCTCCTCGGGGGCGCGGCACCCGATTTAGATCAAAGATCTGATCGGTTCTTTAGGTTAGATTAGGTCCAATTTCGAAATTTCAGTTCCGTAGATTAGATCCGATTAGCCCCAAATAAAGCCCTAAATTTTTACGATCCTCTTCCCAGCGGAAATCAAGTCCAGATCGGCCGCACTCCCTGGCTCCAGTCGAGATCGATATTCAGCGGCCCAGGACGTTGCTCTTGACGTCTTCGGTTCTGGCTCGTCCAGCTTCAAACTAAGGCGCGGTTCCTCGTGCATGCGATCCTCGAGCGCTGCACCAAGCTACGCGCGGCCATACGAAGGAGCAGCCAGAAGCCAAGCCATCATCAACGTACTTGTTCACTCCATGCATGCAGGGACACGCAGGCACCAGGAGCTAGCGGGTCTTCGCTGTGTGCACCATCACCAGTCAAACTACATCGACCATGGAAGGGCGCTCCGTACAAACATCCACACAGTCCGGGTCATCGAGCCGTACGACTACACCGACCAATCTGCAACTACATCAAGCCGGAACTACACTAAGCCGAACATTTACATCAAGCTGTGGACTACACCAAGATTTTCGTCGAGTTCTACACCGCCAACACAAATCAGCGCAAAGGTCTACATCACGCCAGTCGAGCCGTACGCCAAAAACCCGCCGCCGCCGCAGATCCGCTGCCGCCGCCGCACAATGACTTCGCCGGCGCTCTGCTAGGGCGATCGCACGATCGCCTCGCCCGCCTGGTAAAAACCCTGCCGCCGCCGCCCAGAAACCCTGCCGCCGCCGCCTCAAAACCCAAAACCGCGCAAATTTTTTTGCGCCTTCGGCTCTATCGGCTACACCGACCGCGACAACCTCGACCACGGCTACATCACGCTCAGCTACCTCGACATCAACATCATACACACGTCTACAGCAACTCAAGAGCTCCAGTTGACAGCATCCGCGTCATCCCTTGCGTCCATGACACTCCCGCTGTGACTGCGGGAGGGAAGAGAAGGAACCAGAAGGGGACGGCGATGATGACAAGGTGGAGGAGGTGACGGACGCACATGACTTCTCCAGTCGCAATCGTCCGCTTCACTCCCGCTACTACTGAGGGGGGATGTTAGTATATGTACGGTTAGGATGATTAGGGTTAGATCATCTTGTACTCCAAGTCTCCTAACCCCTTGTACTCCTATATAAACCCCTACCAGGGTCAGATCAATACAACAACAGAAATTAGGGATTCTAAAACTTTCACAAAAACAACACATGAGTAGCCATGTTGACATTTGTACAATTGTACTATGTTAATCTGATGCCTCCGATATCACCTAGTCCTAACTATCTTTGTTTCGTGCAACAGTTTGCTCCAGGAAGCTCTTTGGAAGTCCTGATTACTTCTGCAGATTCAAGAATCCGTGTTGTTAATGGCGACGAGCTTGTTCACAAATTTAAAGGTATCTTTTATTCTCGTCTCATTGTAAATTATCCATGGTATCTTTGCTAATTGAACTGCATTTCTGTTTCACAAAAATCTAGAGCACATGAACTTAGTCATTCTATGTAATTTGATTTGTGCCAACCCTGATGCTATTGCTACCTTATGTGATCTGCAATCTGCCAGTGTTAGTTTGGGCTTTTGCATTTACTGTGTGCTTTACTTTTTCACCAGGATTCCGCAATACAAGTAGCCAAATCTCAGCTTCTGTAGCTCCAAATGGGAAATATGTTGTCTGTGCCAGTGAGGATTCTCATGTCTATGTCTGGAGACATGACAATAGTTCCCATCCGAGCAGAAGCAGGAGCGCAGTTGACGTGACCAACTCATATGAACATTTCCACTGCCAAGATGTAACTGTGGCAATCACATGGCCTGGTGCTGAAGCTCGTGAATCGTTCGGGTGCCGTAGCAGTAGACACAGTGATTCAGATGGTGCAGTGAACTCTGTCCCTGAAGCTCCTGTACAAAGCAATGAGCAAGAAGCGAATGGAACTGCTAACAGATCCACCGAGACCCCAGCTCGCGAAGCTGGTGCAAGCACCAGCAATCATCCGGTTGAAGCGCTGCCTCCATCTTTGCCCGACGAGCAGTTACCGTCTGCCAAGAGCAGCCCTGGTCAAGGCTCGTCCGATCTTTGCATCGGAGCTATGGATGTCCAGCGCCGGTCAGCGTGGGGTTTGGTGATCGTCACGGCAGGACGTGGAGGAGAAATCCGAGTGTTCCAGAATTTTGGCTTCCCGGTTCAGGTGTAAAGCTAGCGTGAGAGTGCGGAGCTGTTATTGGGTTCTTTTTTACTGTACATATATCTTTAGTTTTCACCAGTTCACCTAGGATTTGAACTAGCTCAAAGTTTTCCCTGGTTTGGTGCCTTAAGAGCTCACTCCAAAGACCACACTATTCTTTCATTTGTTTATACAAACAGGGCTCTGTGTACTATATTGTTAACAGCCGATACATTTATTTGTTCATATGGTTGTTCTTTTCGTATCCAAGAAAGTTACTGTCAGTTCATGATGAACATTATATTGTATATATTTCTCTTCTATGTTTCCCTGCCAATGAACACTGTACATGCTTATCTAAGCTAGTGTGGGTGGGAACTGGAACAGACTTTTTATTGTAAAAATATATCACTGCACAGACCAAGTTACATCCTCCCTGCTGCTAAGGATAGATAGATCATGGTTCATGGGTTCAAATAGCAATCACCACATCATTCTAGTGAGAAACAGAAATAATGTAAAGTCATCATAGGATCGAGCATCGTGCAAAGCTCAGACGAACGCACTGTGATTAAGCTGGTAAGCAGCACGTACGCTACCTGACTGATCGACTATGCGACGCTAAAACAGGAGCCCCGAGCGCACCGGCGACCGGCTGGGAGGACATGGATCAGTTGCCGGCCGGCGGCGGTGGCGGCCAGGTGAGCTCGAGACCGGTGGTGAAGTCGTCCCACGCGCCGCTGGACAGCGTACCGTCACCACCAGCCCATGGCGCTGCGAGCCCGTCGTAGAGGTCCGGCGCCGACGCCGAAGTTGGCATCCACGGAAACCCTGCCGACGCACCGGCGCTGCCGAGCCCAAGGTCGAAC
This sequence comes from Poa pratensis, assembly GCA_947311845.1. NCBI lineage: Eukaryota > Viridiplantae > Streptophyta > Magnoliopsida > Poales > Poaceae > Poa > Poa pratensis. The sequence continues at coordinate 153,631,056 of CAMZMU010000052.1, forward strand.
TGTGGCAGGAAAACGGCGCCGTCACTGAGGAACGGGAAGAAGGGAGGCGTCGCCGGGAGCATGTCCGGCCGGGACGCGTCCTCTGTCGGCGACGCGGTCGAGGGCGAAGGCTCGGCGGACCTGCGGCGCTTGTTCCCGCCGCGGCGGCATGCCCCGCCGACGGGGACGTTGCGCAGCGTGCCGCCGTGCGTCCAGTAGCGGCGGCAGGCGCGGCAGAAGTGGCGCGGCTGCGTGGTGCTGTAGTTGTTGTAGTAGCAGAATTTGGTGTTGGCGGACTTGCACCGCGGGCACTCCAGCGGCTGCTGGTTCTGGCTCTGGTTGGTCTTGCCCGCCGCGACGCCGTCCTGATCAGTGATCATCGCCAAACGCGTCAGTATTCAGTATGGACGCCACTTGTCGGTCATAGCTGAGACGTGAGCAGTCACTGACCTGCGCGGGCGTAAGCTCAGCAGCGTCGGAGGCGGCGGCGTTGGAGCTGGTGGGAGGGAGCAGGGATGCCGAAGCTGGAGCCATCGTTTGCTTCCGTGCGAGCAAAGCGCATGCCTGTGGCCGTGGGTGGGCGGGCGCGTGATCACCAACTCTCACTCTCGAAAGGAGGGAACCGAGCTACTCGTAGGCAACTGGCTAAGCGCCTAGGATTGGCAAGGAGAGATTGAGACGTAGCGGTCAGTCCGAGCTGGATGGGCGGCGGCGGCGGCAATCAGATGAGAGTACGTCGATGTGAGGGGAGCGGGTGGGGTGGTTGCGTCTTCGTCGTGGCCTAGAAGCTAGTAGTGGCGCGTGCATCCAGTTGGGTCACTCCTATATGTAGAAGCCTGCGAGGCGGCGGTAGGAGATGCTCTCCTTGTGCCTTAAGTTACCTTCCTCCGCCACTCCCGTCCCCTTCACATTCCCTATCTGGCTGCACAGGCCGGCGACGGTCGTATTCCCTCCTCGGACTCACGCCTGGGCCGCTGCTTTTGCCGAGGAGACTGGAGAGTTCGATCGATCGATCCTAGTGGATGGAATCTAGCTCGTTGCAACTAACCAGTACGTCCAAAGTCCTGAGTCCAGACACGCGCGCTCACACAGTTCGTATCCGCTACAACGATCAACGTACGTACGTGATCGGCGCGGGCTAACTTGCCAGAATGCCAGGCATATGGCGCCGCCGCTGGGCCACGGCGTAGACCACTGTGACGAGAGGAGGCGGTGGCATCGTGTTCTTTGCACTTGTGCGTGACGATCGCCTGCTAGCGCGCGCGGGAGTGAACGGGCAATGGTGGACCAAGGTCAGCGTTAATGGGGACGGCACAACGAGCTGGCCTGGCATGTCGCATGCGGCCGGAGGCCCCGCCATCGAGAGATAGCTTGTCATTCGGAGGAAGACAAGGGGGACATGGTCGGTGCCGCTTTTTCCACCCGCCGGGGCCACCGTGCGGATCGATCGAGGGCGACGGGTCTGTCGCCGTCGGCGGTTCTGTCGTCTATTTCTGACCGCCTATGTTTGCTCGCTGCCTTGGCTGGGCTAGCCGACGTTATCCCGTTTAACATAAGATTGCTGCGTGCATAGATTAGGAGGCAGCGGATCGGCGAACTGGATGACCATTAGATATCATGATCCACTCGATCCACTCGTGCAAAACGATGCTGTGTAAACGCGAGTTGAGTGCGCCACGAGAAGACTAGCAAACATACGACCAGCACCACGAGTGCACAACTCAATAACAAATGACACTTTCGGCAAACCATGCATGGACGTCAACCCATGCTCCCCTTGACTCTCAGCTCGACCGATTCGATTCATCCGTGATCGCGCAGAATAATACTAGTATGATCCATCAGTGCAAATCAAGCGTACATGCTTGACTAGAACTGGGGCCAAATTACATTTACAACTCAGGCAAAATGAATTAAAATACTGGCTGCAGGAACCCATAATATTAGTGTCCAGAAATGCTCGTAAAAAATGCCCTAACGATCCAAAGAAAAGACAAAATGTAAGCGTTAGCGCCACTTAATCCAGATGATATTGATATTGACAATCGATATACTACAAAAATGCATGGTGTCCTACCGACCAAGGTTTGAAGCGACGGCGACGTATAGGCGGCCGGAACCGCCGCCGCATGCATGATTGCTTGGCTCCAATTTAATCATAAGCTCGATCGCAAGCTGCGTTTAAACAATGGTGCTCATGACCGTTATCCTGGCCGTGCTCGATCGGACGCTGGTACGTGTACGCACGCCTCCTACTTCCCCGCCGACACCTTCTATGCCCGCCGGCCATATACTGGTCAAGTGGTCAACACTCAAACGCACGCGTGCCAAGGACAAATGCTGGTCATGGATCTCATGATCTCATCATGGATCTAATTAACCATGAGCGTCATGGTCTGATGGAGACACTACAGGAGAACATGTTTTTAGAGGCACTTTGAAATGCCACTAAAAATACCCAAAGTGCCTCTAAGTATTTTTAGTGGCACTTTAAAAAGCGTTGCATTTAATCGTGTTGCTAAAAAGTATAGAGGCATTTGAAGTAAAATGCCACTAAAAATGAGTATTTTTAGAGGCATTTCCAGATTTGCCTCTATACTTTTTAGGGGCACTTTGGAAAATGCCTCTTAACAATTTTTAGTGGTATTTGGGAAAATGTTTCTAAAAAGTTTGTGGAGCATTATACTCACGTGCCTCTAATTAATTTTAGGGCATTTATAGAAACTGCCTCTGAAAATAAGTAGGGACATTACCAAATGTACCATATTTTACAAATTAATTTGTATTCACAGCAAAAGCAAATTCATTTGTATTCACAGCAGCAACAGTAATATACTTCACAACAACAGCGACATCATACAATATCACATTATTCAGAACTGCGAAACCCGAATGATCTTCAGTTTACATTGTTCATACAATTTCACCACATTGTCGTACAATTTTACACAACAATATGTATCAACAACAGCAAAAGGAATGACTATAGTTCAGTTCACCACTCCCTATTCATAATGCCTAAGAAGACGTAACTTGTTCAGCAACAGGAATCACTATATAGTATCCTTTACGAATGTGCCAGCTTCAGCTAGAAGAAATACAACAGGAATGCTCTGTTAGTAGCAAATTATAGGACAATAGTAATTTCGAAACTAATCAGCTCTTGCTCTCATGGAGATATCAGGATTATACTTTACTATCAAGTCGGACAAAGATCATAGTCATCAGATGGTAAACTTGAACACTTAAGGTGTATTGATTTTAGCATGCAGCTCATTAAAAAACATAAAAACTTTCAGACATTGTTTGGTTTCAACTATTTGAGATTGAAAGAGCATTGCATAATCTATGGATGCCAATGAATTAGTGCAAGAGAGCAAAATTAAATTACCCCTCTGTCGTCGCATATAACAACATGCATTAGATGAGATTGTCCTGTCTTGTCAACCGCATCAAAATCTGCACCTTCCTCAATTAAGCATTCACACATATCAGCATTTCCAGTACATGCAGCTCTGTGTAACGGTGTGCAGCCAACAAAATAGTAATTCAGTATTTAAAATTGCATGTCTGCCAAGTTAACTCAAACTGCGGTGCAATAAAGATATATAAAGTAGGTAAGTATAATAAACATATTTCATGAGAAGTACTTTACATGGCACGATGATAGCGCCTAAATCGCAAGTTAAAAGCAGCTGCAACATTCATTCAATTTGATTTAACACATGGCAAAACATCATGATTACCAGAAGCTATTGGGCAGTGGGCACAACAAACTACCCAATGTTCCTGTAATAGTATTATAAGGCTAAGAGAAAATAAAACCTAAAGACTAAGCATAGTGGTGCACAAGTGTACGTGCCTAGCGTTTTTACTCTTTCAGCATCAGTTTACCAAGTGTCAGGTGGAGAACTGCAGATAAATACACGATGAAAAGGGATCGTGAGAAAATCAATGGCACAGCTGGTGAGGAGCTCTTTTGTCAGATGAACATGCTCTCCGGTGTTTGAAGCAACTTCCTCCCAACGATGGAAATTAGTCTGCAGCTTACCAATCTGCAAAAGAAAGGTCCTTATCCTCAGACCGAAAAGAGGAATACAGATGATACATGTAGGTCTACGATGTGATGTGTTTCTGGAACTATGAGAGAGTTTCAAGCGGCATGCATACAAATGAGGTTTAGCCCCAGCAGTAACAGAACATGATAGAGAAATGCGTGTGATTTGTGAAACTATATAAAAGACTTAGCAGTACCCGCACTGTAACGACTCATCTTCTGAACTATCCAATCGAAGAGGCCTTAGATTACCAGATAAAGAGGAGCAATCGCAGAGGTGTATAACGTATTAAATATTCAGGAAGCATGCTTAAAATCCACATTTACGATATATCCCCATACCACAGAACCACTAAACAATCTAGCAACAAATCACTTCAAAACATTCCTTGCTCATGGTACTAGCTCTTCTCCCCTCAGGGTCACGAACATGATCGCCGAGGTAACACGGGGCAGCTGTTCACATACATATAGTCAGAGAACCTTCCTCGCAAGCTCTCATGTTGAACATATGATATGTTTTTTTTAGATGTAATATGTTTCTTTTGTAGTGGAAAAGGATAGCATGGTTCTAACCAACATATCTGCACAGTAGATATAAGTAAGAGTCGGGACTCGGGAGACTCACCTCATTAGTAGAAGCTGTCTATCTGATTCCGAATCAATATAGTCATCGTTGTCTTGGGATGAATAGTGGTCAGTTCTGTTTGTGCCCATTAAGTCAGGATGTCTTGCCATTGCTGAATTGTTCTTCCCCTTTTCAACAGCTCTCTTGACAGTACCAACCTAGATGAGTTTGTCCAAAGATACGAGACAAAATAAATAAACTTCACATAGCCAATTGCACAGATAAAAAATAAGGGGATCCACACACACCCTTTCTCGAGCTACCACAGTTCAGCGATCCACGACATCATCACCAGTACAAAAAAAATAAGGGGGAGGCAGCGCAGGGGATTGGGTAATTCCGTGCGTTACCGAGGATGCCGAGCTTGACGGAGCCGTAGATGACCTGGAACTCAAGGGAGAGTTGGAGGAGGTCGTGGTCGACCTGGAGAAGCGGCAACAACACCACCGCGCCACCAAATTAACAACGCACCACAACAGCACCACCACCACATCAGCACCGTACCACCATAGCATCGGAGAGGCCAGGCGGCGCCATGCATCCAGGTGAGGCCGAGACAGCGAGGTTGCGTAGGGCCTCGTGGTAGATGCGGATCAGCAGGACCACCTCCGCATTTGCTCGAACACCTAGCCCGCAAGGATGCCACATGGCAGGGAGCCTCGGACAACAGAGTCACGAGGGCGTCGGGTCGAAGGCCGAGCTCTAGGAGAGAGCTGTAGACAACGAAGAGCAGCAGCCGAGGGTGCGCGCGGCAGCGCGGGATCGCGGCGGCGGCGGCGGCCGAGCCCCCACGGCTAGGGTTAGCCGCGGGGTCGCACTCAGGAGCGGAGCGGCTTGTCGGCGGCAGGGAATCAACGGAGATATGCGAGGACAGTCCAGGCCGGAAAGCGGCTGCGCCGGGGCCGGCCGCCGATGGCCGAAGCCATGGTCGGCGGCGCGGGCGGTGTGAGAGGAACGGGAGAGAGCTGAGCGTGAAGAAGAGTTTTTTTTTTGAGAGAGCTGCGAGTAGCAGCTGTGAGGGAGATAGATAAATAAGGTAGGGGTGGGCCGGTCGGTGGTTTTGACCCACCAAGCCAGAGTAAGCCCACGGCCAGTGATCAATCTCCACGTCCATCGCGCAAAAGATAGCTAGCTACGGGAACCTAATCGTTCTGGAGTTCGTTGACTCACGTCTCAACACCCAAACACACGCACGCACTAAGCTATGGTCTTTGATTCCTCCATGGAGCACATATGTTAATGTAGAATCGAATATCCATTAAAGCCTATAACATTTATAGAGGCACTTTGAAAAAATGCCCCTAAAAATGGCATCTTTAGAGGCACATTTTGAAAATGCCCTTAAAAATCGTATTTATAGAGGCAAATTTTAAAAAGTGCCCCTAAAAATACTATTTTTAGAGTCAGTTTGTAAAAGTGCCCCCAAAAATGACATTTTTAGGGGCATTTTGAAAAAAATGCCCCTAAAAATAGCATTTTGAGAGGCACTCAATGAAATATGCCCCTAAAAAATATTTTTAGAGGCACTTTAAAAAAATGCCACAAGCAAAATGCCCCTAAATATAGGTTCTCTCATAGTGAGATGTGCCATCTAAATTGTTAATAACTAATCAAAATCAGTAAACGCATCCACGCGAATCCTGAAAATGAGGCTGTAAAATAAGCAACTTTCTGATTAGGACGACCGCAACGGAGGTGCAAATTAGGCCAGGTTAATTGGATTAATTTATCCATACTGGTAGAAACCAGTGGAAAAGCTCAATTTGCTCAGCAAGTGCACAAACTTTTGTAATTCGGAAATCAGAATGCATACCTACACGATATGTTTTCTCGTTTGGTAGCAAAACATCCATGTTCATATTCTGTTCATTCATAATGTAGAATCAGTAGACTTGGAATTTTGCACCGAGTAGTTGACACCTTTTCATTCGCCTAATTTTGTACCAAGAGTCCTGTTTTCCTTGGCGGTCTTGAGATCGAGAATGTGATCAACGTACTGCTTCGACATCTCATTTTGAAGCTTGTTCATTGTTGTTTCCTTGATTTAGTGATCAACAATTTCTCTTCTAATCAAACTTGTGGGATCAGTGCATCAGGCGATTCATAACCATTCACAGTGATGTTGCAAAATTAAGTCGACATGACACACGATGTCTTCCCTCAATCTCCTCTCGTTGATCCTACCTCACCTAGACGGAGCTACTCGCCCACTGCTCCCCACGAGCTCCACCACATTGACCTCCACTGCCAGTGGCAGGCCACATGAGGAGAAGGAGTCGTATGTGTGGCCATCGCGAAGATTGGCGCCCTCCTGTGGTGTCGAGCGTCACGACAGGGTGTGAGCCACCGGTCGTCGTCGTCCTCTACCGCAAATCGGGAGAACCAGATTACAGAGAAAGCCAGCAATGTCACCAACCCGTCGGATGTGAACTTTTATTTTCTTGACATTTCACTCGAATCTCTGTCGAATCTAGCAAGTATCTCTGATGTATCTCTATTAGATATTGTTGTATCAAGTTATTTCATACACAATCGAGTTTTCCAATGGAATTTTGGGTGGGCGTGACAATCTTTATTTTCTTTTCAAATTTATTGTAAGAATCCCATATGGATCTTGCAAAATTTGTGCTTCTTGAATGTTTTATTGGTGTTTCCTTATGCGGATCTGCTAAAATTATTGGATCTTGTATCGACTATGATGAACTAAAATATTTTATATCTTCAAAGAGATCTTGTATGAACTATGAGAAAAAGGAATCTATAATGACTTTAATAATTTCGTATAAAAAAGAGCGAAAAATTATTTGTTTCAACCCGGCTTCCAATCTGGATAGAATAATTCGTCGAGAAAGAAATAGAAACATGGCAATACCTTAAAATATGTGAGTTCTTGTGCAAAAATGAAACGGACTCAAGATTCAGTCTGGACTCTTACCAAGGAGAAGGAGATTTTTCTAAAAATCAGATAGAGCCGGAACATCAGCATATACGGGGGAAATGCATTTCTCCATATAGATCAGATCATGGTTCATTGATTCAAATAACAAATAACAATCACTGCACAGCACCAGAAGAAACAGCGAAGGTATCAGAGGAGAGTACATTCCTAGCTCAGGAGACATACCGTGTAAACTGATATGTTAAGCGGCTAAGCGTACTAGCTGACGATCGTGGCTGCGATGATAAAACTGGAGCCTCGAACGCATTACGGATCAGTTGCCTGGTGAATCTCAAAACGGATCAGTTTCCTGCCGGCAGAGGCCAGGTGAGCTCGATCCCGGTGAAGTCGTCCCACGCGCCGCCCACAAGTGCTCCGTCACCACCACCCCACGGCGCCGAGAGCCCGTCGTAGACGTCAGTACCTGAACCTGCCGCCGGCGTCCACGGAAACCCTGACAGCGTGGCAGCGCCCCCCAGCCCGAGATCGAGCTGCGGCAGGAAGATGGCGCCGTCGGTGAGGAACGGGAAAAAGGGCGTTGCCGGGATGTCCGGCATGTACGCGTCCTCCGCGGGCGAACCGGTCGAGGGCGAAGGCTCGGTGGACGAGGAGTCGGCCCTGCGGCGCTTGTTCCCGCCGGAGCCGCGGCGGCATGCCCCGCCGACGGGGACGTTGCGCAGCGTGCCGCCGTGCGTCCAGTAGCGTCGGCAGGCGCGGCAGAAGTGGCGTGGCTGCGTGGTGCTGTAGTTGTTGTAGTAGCAGAACTTGGTGTTGCCGGACTTGCACCGGGGGCACTCCAGCTGCTGCTTGTTCTGGCCGCTCTGGTTCTTGCCCTCCGCGCCGTCCTGGAAACCCAAGCAAACCGACCAGCGCACGGATCAGAATTCAGTACGCGCACCACTTGTTCGTCACAGCTGACACCATGCTACCAGCTCGGTGGAGTGGAGACGGTACGTACTGAGCAGTGAGTGACTGACCTGCGGGAGCAGCGTCGCCTCAGCGTCGGAGGCGGGGAAGGCAGGGCGCTTGGCAGCGGCGGAGTTTGAGCTGGTGGCGGGGAGAAGCGAAGCTGAAGCTGGAGCCATTGTTTGCTGCCGTGCGAGCAGAGCGCATGCCGTGTCTGAACCGTCGGCTTAAAACAAGGACGGGCGCGTGATCACCAACTCTTTTCTCACACTGGTGATGAGCCGATGAGTCGATGGATGGTAGGCCGTGCGTCCAGTTGGGGTCCTATATATAGAAGCCGGCGCCGCGAGTGGAGCCCGCCGGTGACGCCGCAGATGCTCTTCTTCTCCGTGAAGGCAACTTCCTCCACCACCACCTCCCCTACTCGCGTCAGCGGCGCATTCACTATCTGGCGGCCGGTGACGGAGACTCGACGCAACACGCACGGTCCACCAGTGGCTCAGCTGGGCCGTTTGCTTTTCCCGAGGAAACCAACTGAGCTGAACGGCTGGCGTGGTGTGGACACCGGAGTCCGGCTCTGGCCGGAGAGTTCTTCCCGGTCTTCCTCTGATCGTGGTTCCTGGAATCTTGCTGCAAGTTGCAGAGCAACTAACCAGTACGTCCGGCCACGCGCGCTCACACAGTAATTCTCCTGATCGACGTACGTAAGCTACCAAGCTACAGTGATCGATCGACGTCCGTAACGGCAACGCGGTGGATCTGTTCTGCTGATCGATGGCATCTTGCGCCGCCAGCCACCGGGCCGCGGCGCACGGCGGACACCACCGTGCGACGACACGAGCGGCTTGCGTGGAGGCGTTAATTGACGATTGACGCGCTCGTGCCCGTGGGACGGAGAGATAGGCGGGCGGCCGCCGCCGTACTCGTCACTCGCGTCAGGGTGACGCGGCGCCGGGCCCTAGAGGTTGGCGGGGGACATGGTCGGTGCCGCTTTTTCCACGCGCCGGGGCCACCGCGCGATCGATCGACGGTGACGGGTCTGTCGCCGTCGGTGGTTTTGTCGTCTCCGGCAAGATTGATGTTTGACTGGCTATGAATGTACATGTCCGCTCGCCGCCTAGGTTGGCTGCTCTGCGCAGTTCCGATCGATCGACATGGTGGTGGCTCCCTCTGCTTTACGATGCTGCTCTGCGTCGGCAAGAGTCAAGTTCTGTTTACCGCGCGGATCGGTTACCAAAAAAAAAGTTCTATGTATGACTGTGATTAAGCCTATTAAGAGTTTTCAATAGTTTAACCAATGGTGTTAGCCATGCTATCTGAAATCTTTATTATCTCTACAGTTGAGCGAACCTCGGCACACTGAAGTAACAAAATCTCGTGCGACTTAGATTTTATTTTACGGGTAAAGAAGGAACTTTATTAATCAGATAGGATTACACAACGATCAATTTCAAGCAACCGAAGAATTTCTTCAGGTTCCGAACCGATCCAAACTTCGGAACGGGTTCCACTCCAGCAAGATTTGCTAGGTGGTGGCTAACCCAAACCTGACTACGTTGCACCTTTACAAAAGAACACTCTCTAATGGCAGAAAATAACTACTTAATGTCTGCAACTAAATTAACTTGAGAGGAGCGATCCACTGCCTTAGATGTGGGCATCAAGATCAATTGAGCGCAATCCGTCTCAACTCTGATCGGAGAAATGCATAGAAAATACTTGTAACAAAAATACTTGTAACAAAGTAAATAGTTCAACGCACTTGGTTCTTTGTGGACAACCATTACTCCCTCCGTCCCGATGCATGCATGTGGCGATTTAGTTTTGCGTGCACGGATTTTGACCATCAATTTGACCACTAATATATAAGAATAATGACATAAAAATCATAATATCAGAAACCTTATTTAAATAGGAATCCAACTGTATAATTTTCAAATAACATAACACAAATTTTATTGGTCAAATTGATGGTCAACTCGGTACACGTAAAACAAGGACGCCACTTCATTGTGAAGGAGGGAGTACAATCTCAGAGCATAGAGACAAGTGGAACTGGTAAAGTGAATGGACAAAACGCAGATCTAGATCCCTACCTAGTGCTGGTCATGGACAACCCGACCCGAAACAACCAGGCCAAACCTATAGGGCTGTGCTTGGGTCTAAAAGTTGAGCATATCACGACTCTCGACCGATCCAAAATTCACATCTATTCCCTAGTCTTTTGCTCCCGAAATCCTAATCGATGGCCGTTGCGTCCCCATCGCAATTTTTTTTATAAGTAGGCCGGTCCAGTAGCAATCTGGTTTACTTCCGGTTTTGGGAAATTTCTTCTGAGCTGGTTTTTTCCTGGTTAAATGGTTTTTTTCTTCTGTTTGTTTTTCTGTTTTCAGTCGGTTTTTTCCAATTTTTTCTGTTTGCTTTTCTATTTTTTGTTTGATTTTTGGTTCATTTTTTATTCAATTTTCTGGTTTTTAGCTTTTGAAAAATGTTCATATTTGAAAAGGGTTCATATTTAAAAAATGTTCAGATTTGAAAAATGTTCAAAGTTGAAGAATGTTCACATTTGCAAAAGTTCTTCAAGAACAATTTTCAAATTCATGACCATTTTTTCGTGAACAATTTTTAAATTCATGAATTGTTTTCCAAATTTATCAACTATGTTAAAATTTATGAACCATTTTCAAATTCATGAACATTTTTTCGTGAACTTTTTAAAATTCTGATTTTTTAAATTCATGAACATTTTTTTGTGAACCATTTTCTACATTAGTAGGAACCAGACAGAAAATACCAAACATTTTTTCGGGAGCTGACCAACAACGTTAAAGCCACCCACCCAACCTAAAGGGTCTGCCAGCAACTGTAAAAAATGTAAAGGCCGAGAGAGACAATTTTGTCGGATATAGGCACGATAGAAATCTTATGTGATGTGGAAGAGAACGACAATGAGAAGTTGGGTGCAACATTTAAAAGTTCGTCCCAATCTCATCTTAAAAAATGGTGATTTCAAAGGGTACCAACAAACGTGCATCTCAAAGTTTCTAGTCAACTCTAAAGTAAATACTCCCTCTGTTACTTAAAGTAAAGCATATATTTTTAGTCAATAGTCAACAAAGTGTAATTTTGATTTATTTTATTGATAAAACTATGAAGGTTTTGAATATCAAATCAACATCAATAGACTCACCATAGTATATATTTTTATTGTACGTTCATCAAATTTTATAAATTTTCATATTTTTTTGTCTTTAAAATTAGTCAAAGTTAAACACTGTTGACTTTTGATTAAAAATATACGACTTACTTTACGAAAACGGAGGTAGCACAAAAGTTTTGAAAAATATCAAATTTATTAATTTTATCTTTGATTTTTAAAATATGCATATGTAGTGAAAGATTTAACGAAAAATGGTCTTGAATGAAATAAGGCGAAATGTAGATAAGTGATGGGCCATATGGTGGGCCATAGTGCGCATACGAGCTAGAAGAAGGCTCCACCGTCACACGGATTGGCGTAGACAAAGAGAAGGAGAAACCGGCAGGCAAAGGTAAAAAAGGGGCAGGATGGAGAGAAAAAATATTAGAATTGGTATATCTTAGTTGGCCTAGAATAGTGATTTCGGAATGATCTAAGCCGTTTTATCGCTAAAAAAGGTTGCCGTCTTCTTTTAGAGACATCAAGCTACGATGTTGTCAATAGCCATGTCAACAAAGTTTCCTCATCCTTTTGTATTCTAGCCATGTCAACTCAAATCCTTTTCTTGGTATGAAGTGATTAACATTAATTTGTGCCGCCTGAAAATACTAGCAAATCCGAAATAGTATTATAATAAGTATCCCGTCCGGCAGAATCTGACAGCTCGGCCATGGTACATTCTGAATGTGACTCGCATATGTAACACGTGTGGATGCAGTTTAGCGGCGAACAGGTGTGGCACTGTCTTGATTAGTTGTTGGAGCTGTGCAAACCGGTTGATGATGATATGTGCGCCGGAGATCTGAAGAAAAGGCAAAAAAAAAAATCCCACAATTTGCATCATTGCTCGGATTTAGTTTAATACTCGAGCCCGTACGTGCAAAGATGATTGGTTCCGCCGTTCCGGCCGTATTATATATACTGGTCAACACTCAACACACTCGGCGACAAGGACAATTGCTGGTCATGGATATCATCATCTGATTAACTATTAGCGCGATGGATCCATATGCCATTCTAAATTGTTAATTAATCAAAATCAGCAACGCATCCACGGGATCCTGAAAACGGGGTTCTAAAACATGCATCTTTCTGATTAGGACGATAACGACGACGCTGTTACGTCGGGTTTAGCCGGATTAGCTAATGGTAATACACTTGTGGTTGGGTTACTCTTGCCTTCGATCGTGCATACGGGAGAAGCCAGCAGAAAAGCTCAATTTGCTGAGCAACAACACATACTCTATGGTTATTTTGTGGGACTGTCTATTTGTCAGTCGACTGTTTTTGATTTCGTGGTCAGTCTCATTTTTAAGCCAATCATTCGTTGACATGTGTAAACTGTGGCCCACTACGCTAACGTCCCTGCTTAAAAAAGAATTGACGCTACGCGTGCGACTGATTTTCGCTTAACGGGCGCTGTGTGTAAAGCCCGACTCGAAAACCCACCTGTTGTCTCGCCCTGTTAACTCGCCCAACGCCCCAGGCCAACGCTCCTCTATTGGGCCGCCTTTGGTCAGACCTGCCTGTTAACGAGTAATTTTCTGTTGACCATTTACCTCCATATACGTGTAGCTAGTCCTGGTCTTCAGAATCGATTCCACGATAGGCCACTCCTCACGTACCTATTTAAAACAGACTCACGTTCGGTTGTAAACAGTAGGACGTTCACATGTACGGACTAGTACTTTGCTAATTTTTTAAAAAATGTTCTTTTTTAAAATGGTTCAGATTTTGAAAAAATATTATATTTGATAATCGTTCAGTTTGAGAATATTCATATTTAATAATGGTTCGTATTTTTGAAAAATGATCACATCTATGAACCAAAAATAGCAGTGAACCGGAAATGCGGGTGAACCAAAAATAATAGTAAACCAAAAAGGAACCAAAATTTGGGTTCACCAAAAATAGTAGTAAACCAAAAAATATTGGCAAACCGAAAATAATAATGAACTTGAAATAAACGAAAATTCAGATGGACCAAAAATTACAGTGAGGCAAAATTATCGGCGAACCGAACATAGATTTTTTGAAAAATTCATTTTAAATATGGTTTAGATTTAAAAATTGTTCATATTTTAAAATAGTTAGTTCATTTTCTAAATTGTTTAGAAAAAACTGAAAATAAAATGATTCAGATTTTAAAAATATGAAAAGAATGAAAGAAAATGAAAACCAAGAAAAATAAAAATAAACAGAACATAAGGAAAAAAAAGGAGAACGAAATAAAATGGAGCACCTTTGTGGGGGATAGTTCTGGGAAAATCTTGCTCAATCAACAAGCACGCAAAGTATATTAGATAATAAAACTATATCCAGATGATCGAAATCACCATCAGCAACACGACAAGCGCACATTATAGTAACTAAATATGACTACATCAATACAATGCAGACAAAAGAAAAAATCTCACTGACGGTATACAATGCATATATCATCAAGCATCTAGTCAAGCATCTAAGAAAATACACTACTGATTGATCATCAAGCATCTAAGAAAATAAAGAGACAACCCTCAAATAAATAAATGAGAGACAACAATTGCGCTAAATAGAGAGAGAGGCATATAGACAGCCTGTGGTGAGTGACATGCAAATAAACAACCAGCTAATCAACCCTAGAAACATAGACAACCCTGGATCATAGAGAGAGAGATAAACAGAGAGAGAGGCATAAATATATACAATGCTGATAATCATACAACTAAACAACCCTAGGAAAAAACCTGGATAATAGAGAGAGAGAGAGAGAGAGAGAGAGAGAGAGAGAGAGGCATATAGACAGGAACAAAGAGAGATTGAGACAGAGAGAGAGAGAGAGAGATGAAGAAAGAGAGAGAGAAATATAGTCAGGAAAAGAGAGAGATAGACATAAGGCCACTAAAAGAGAGAGAGAAGGCCACAAATAGAGAGAAGAAATAAAGAGACTACCCTGAAATAAATAAATGAGACACAACAACTATGCTATACAAAGGGACAGAGAAACCACTGAGAGGGAAGAACAAAATGGGTGTGCAGTGGGGTGTGCACGCATTAGTTTTTACTAAACACAGCATTGTGATGTTCAAAAACTGAAGAACAAAATCCAACAAAAGAAAAGGTCTCTCTGATTTAACCAGCTGATGCAACAAAACTAGAAAAATGAAACCAGAACTGATGTGTAACCAGAAAAGACATAACATGAAGGTAAAAACACATACAAAGCTAGTTTGACCACATAACTTCCAGAATTCAAAGTAGCTTAGTTCGCATAAATAGAAACGAACACGACAGGTAGATGCTTCCTTGCACTAAGAAGGTTCAAACCCATTACGATATAGGGGGTAGCAACCGACATGACTAACACTAAGAAGAGCCAACCACGACACATAAAACACGACATATATCAGGACTGTCGTAAATTCCAAAGCTGCGCTCCAGAGACGATCGAAAGAGACACAAAGACGATCTCCGTTGTCTTTATGGAATAGAATGAGCAAATTAGAGCCATCTCCTATCTTGTGCTGAGCGGCAAAATGTGGCCAACCAGCTCTGAAACAAATCCTCTCATCTTTGCAAGTGTAGTATGAAGCTTCACAGATGTTCCAATCATATCCAAAAATGAGGTTAGCTTTTCCCTTCTCGGGTATGTCGAGAACAGATGCAATCTCCTTTGGGATGCGCTGTAAAACATCATGGAAAAAAGTACAAGATCAAAAAAGAAGATAATAACCACAAAGATAAACTGAACTCAAAAAGGAAATGGAGACAATACAAATATAGACTGAATATATGCTTCTAAAGAGACAGTAAAAAAACATTTAAGAGACACTAGAAAAATGTGAGACTAGACTGAAACAAATAGAGAGTAATAGTGACAGTACAAATATAAACTGAATATATACTCCTAAATAGAGAAAGAATACACATCGGCGCCCACTAAACACTAAGAAAGATAAATAGAGACACTACTAATATAGACACTAGAGATAAATAAAGACACTAGACATAGAGACTGAATATATGCAGAAAATGAGACAATTTAACAAGGACTAAACTATAACTGAATATGAGAGATAAAAACATGTGGCTATACAGAGACAGAGCCAACCTAGAATCTAAATATAGAGACACTAATAAAAACTGAATATAGAGAGAGAGCAAACCCTAGAAACTAAATATAGAGACACTATTAATAGAGAGAGAGAGAGAGTCAAAATAGAGAATAAAGAGGCAAAAATTGACTGAGATTCAGAGAGAGAGACAAAGAGAAAGAGATAGAGAATCAAAGTCAAATATCAACACAAATAGAGACAACCTGAGACACACCAAAGTCACTAAACATACTGAGACATTACTCAAAAAACTGAGACATACCAACACAAATTAATAGAGAAAGAATACACATTGGCGAAATAGAGACAACCTGAGACACACCAAAATCACTACACATACTGAGACATTACTCAAATAACTGAGACATACCAACACAAATTAATAGAGAAAGAATACACATCGGCACCCACTAAAAATACTGAGACATACAAACAAAAATAGAGACAACATAGCAGTAAAAATAATAGAAAAACAATAAGAGGAAGAGAGAGAGAGTTTCAGAGAGAAACAGAGGGAGAGAGAGAGAGTTTGAGAGAGACGAACAGAGACATAGAGAGGAAAGAGATAGAGAGAGACAACCCTCCGGATCCTGAAATGCCAGAGAGAGAGAGAGAGAGAAGCCTCCGGATCCTGAAATGACAGAGAGAGAGATAAACAGAGAGAGACAACCTTCCGGATAATGATAATAGCATAGAGAGAGAGAGCGATAGACAGAGAATCACTTAACATAAGGCAAACCTTGTTTCTGAACAAACCAAACAAAGCATCCTCTAAATCAGTATTTCTCCTTCCATTGTCTACCACCTGAAACCATTAAACGTAGGATAGCTTAACACAGTTAGAAAAACACGCGCACACCACAACCGAGATATATATAAAATGCAACAAATTAACAAGCTCACTTCAGTATCACTGGAGATGCTGTACCCTTCACTATGCCACACATCAGTGCTTCTATGGTATGGTCTGGATAGCACAAAAAGCAAAAAAATAATGAAAACCACACCTATGATAAAGCAACAAAGTGTAATCCCTACTGCCAGAACAGAATTAAAAAAATAGAACAAACACAGCTCAACCAAAATAGCATCCAAAAAATCATTTACATACTACACTAACCCCTCTCCAACACATCATACAGTGCAGACCCCCCAAACACGTACAGAATGAAAATATAAGGCATTGAACCACTAAGGATCAAAGGGCTCAGCTAACACATATGATGGAGTCACTCCACAAAAAACACCCAAAATCATGACATAGAACCTGACCACCGAAAACCTAACCAAGCACACATCAATGACACTAAAGCAGTACACAGCAGATTCGGGACAAATTCCTGACACAACAGCAATCAATAAAATACAGGAATACATCATACAAACAGAAATTCAAGAATACTGAAATACTGATATCCATGAGCTTGAAAATGACAATCACTAGCATACTCAACAAAATCAATTCAAGAAATAAAAATGAAATAAGCCTAAAACCATACTACACTCACTCACAACTAGAGTCACTCACAAACAACAATCGCAACTACATCATAAAACCAGAGGTTTAGTGTCTAGCTCATACTTAATTTAAGATAACAAAATCATAGAATCCTTTAGCCTGAACATGATACATATTAAGCACAAGTAGACAAAAACTCATCAACTGCAGACACGAGAGCTGCCCCAAAAATTGAGAACAACACAACAGCCGGGCCGATTCCAACACAACGAATGCACAAATCCTCAGAAAAAACCTCATACGCTTCAGAAAATACGGGGTAGGTGCCCAGATTGAGAACACACAAACAGCCCTGCAAATCTCCAACGCTGGTGACCGAATCCTCCCCGTGCGCCTCCATGGCTCCCTACCCCACGACCCACAGCAGCGCACAACAAAGGGAGACCCAAACACAGAGCACCGCCCCTGTCGGGGAATACTTTCTGGATTAACCCACGGCCCAGTGCGATTTAACTTACTCGCACGGACAAAGGCCCACTTGGGAAGCAAGCCCAAAGTGGAACCGCCATAAGGGGAAAGTTCTAGAAGACATATCCCGGAGGATGAAGACCAAGTAGTCTCCGAGTAGGCCTCTGTGGACGTATTCCTTATGGGGAAGTTTCCTTTTGTAACCTAGCGAGACTCTGTGTATATAAAGAGGACTCGCAGGACTTAGAGCAGATCAAGCTATCAAGCCCTAAACACTAGCTCATACGGCGAGTACCAGATCGGATCGCCTCCATTGTAACACTTCGATTATCATATCAATACCAATCTAGGGTAGGCAGGAAGTAGGTCTTTTACCTCACATTGAGGGGGCCGAACCTGGGTAAATCTGTGTTGATCTTTGTTCCTGCGATCCCAAGCTCGGAGATGCTTGACTCGCATAATCCCACACCTACAAAGTCATCTATGACACCTGACGTTACAAACCCACGACAGTTGGCGCCCACTGTGGGGCCTGCGGTCAAGAGCGTCACGTTCCGCGCAGGATCCATGAAGGGAGCTGAAGATCTTGTTGTTGGCCGCATCATCACGGTCAATGGCACACCCCTCATCGACGATTCAAGCTGGGGACCGGAAGCAGATTACTTGGAGACCGGCCACGTCATCCCCTTTGGATCCATCAACGTCTTCGTCGGCTTCATTGGCGGCGAGTCAGAGGATCCATCGCAACATGGCGACTCAGAAGAAGGA
Organism: Poa pratensis; assembly: GCA_947311845.1. Lineage (NCBI taxonomy): Eukaryota > Viridiplantae > Streptophyta > Magnoliopsida > Poales > Poaceae > Poa > Poa pratensis. The sequence continues at coordinate 153,649,555 of CAMZMU010000052.1, forward strand.
GTCGCGGTAACAGTGGACCAAGAAGAAGAATCTATCAACTACGAGTCGCTGCCTCTTGAAGACGAAGAAGGCCAATCCATTGAGTATGTCCTTGAGGAAAGGCTATGCGAAGGCCCTGTGGATAGTGGCTCGCCCTCTGTAGAAGATCGGCATGTTGAAGGGGTCTACAGGACCACAGAAGCGGACGAAGGGCTGGGCATGCCACCAGGCAGCTTAGCCCCCACACCGCCGGAAGCAACAGAACAAGCCGCGCTAGACGCATCTGGAGTCGCGGCATCCCCGCGATGACGCCAGGAGTCGCGGCCTCAGGAGTCGCAAACAGAGAAACTCCACTGGAGTCGCGCCTGCGGAATCAGGGTCAAGGGTAGCCCCCAATGCAGCGGTCACGCCGCCACAAGGAAGCGTGTTGCTTACGCCGATATCTGCGGTTAACGCGGCTGCTAGGGTAACAGAATTGGAGGCTACCAGGATCGGGCTATATGATGAAGTCCAGAGAATCGCGGATGAGAGAGCCAGGCTGGCGCGAGAGGAACAGCGCCTCCAACAGGAGCAACTGCGACTCATCGAGGAAACCAATACTCTGCAAGGAATACAGGCCACCTTGCCACACAGACGCCACGCGAGTCGCCTGCAGCCAGGAACAGTAAACCCTATGGAGTTGTTCCAATCGCCTACCGCTGAACCAGCAATTGCGATCCCATCAGTCGCCACCAACACAGCGCACCCGGTCGCATGGTCAGGGGTCGCACAACCTTCAGTCGCGGTACCCACACATGGCACCATCTGCCATGGTTATGCGGTCCGTGGCCCCGTTAGCTGCCCCGCGGTTCAAGCAATCGCTGTGCCATCAATCGTACCAGCGGTTCCATCCTTCGCAGCACCAAGAGCAGCAGAGATACCTGGATCAAGGGCCATAGTGCAGGCTAACAACAGGGCCATGATGCCCCCGCCATTGACGCAGCCAACCTTTGTTCAGCAGTCGCCACAGCAGCCTCAAAGGTTCCACACGCCGCAAGGGCATTATGTTAGCCCAGTGGAGAATCTCTTTGCGGCCACAAACATCTTGGCCAGGTTAGCGCCAGCAGGAAACACGCCAATGGACAGAGAGGCACGGCGTGCCATTGAGATGCTGAGCACAGCAGTAATACAGCAGGCAAATATGTCCGAACACGCAGGACGGCTGCACTCCACCCCTTACAATAGCAGAGCAACGGCGGAGAGAAGCATCCACGCGGAGTCACCACACGTTGCGACTTCGAGTTCGGCTAGGCGCAAAGGGAAGATCAACCTGCGGCTCAAAATCAACCTCAGCAGTTCAACCCATAGAGGTTGTGCAGCCGCGCGCGGCGGCTAATGCAATAGGAAGACCAGCTTCGTCCAACCTATCGTCGCGACTCAAAGGCCCAGTCTGTTTCAGCGAAAGAATCAGGTCTGAACCGTTTCCTGCAGATTTCAAAGGGCCTCGCAAGGTCGCCAACTACAACGCAAGCATGGACCCTGTTACTTGGCTCAACAATTACGAGATGGGCATGAGCATCCTAAACGCATCCGAAGAGATCTGCGCACGTTACCTAAACATGATGTTAGAAGGCGCAGCTCACATATGGCTGCAAAATTTGCCACCAAATTCAATAAACTCTTGGGATGAGATGAAGGAAGCTTTTATCAAGAATTTCCAAGGAACATGCAAGCGACTCTGCAGCATAGAGGACCTTGAGCGTTGTGTACAGAAGGAAGGCGAGTCGAGTCGCCACTGGATGAGAAGGGTCGCCGAGATCATACATTCCTCAGATAACATACCACCCAGTTCAGCAGTCCTTGTCATGGAGAAGAATTGCAAATTTGAGCCGCTAGTCCACAAACTAGGTCGCATGAAGGATAAAGTCAAGAGCCTAAGCGAGGTAATGGCGGCGGCCAACAAGTATGCTAGCTCGGATAAAACCAGGGACGCATCTGATGGGGAGGAAGAGGAAAACACTGGCAAGGGAAAGAAGGCCAGTAGCAAGCCTCAACAACAGCAAGCTAGCAATGCCAATGCGAGTTATAACAAGCGCAAAAACGAGGAAGGAAACTCAGGGTTAGTCGCAAATACGAACACTCGTTACAAACAAAGCAGCAGCAGAGGAAGGAATTTTCACCCAGTTAATTTGGAAGAGGTTTTCAACCGCCCCTGCGACATCCATATAGGAAAAGATGGGAAACCACCCAACCACACGAAGGCACAGTGTTATCATTACAAAAAGTGGAAGGATGGACAACCACTCAACACAATAACAATCATCAAAACAACGAGGAGGTAACCACGGCGGAGGCAATAACAGCAACAACGCCGTCCCAAATCCGCAGCCAGATCAGCCACAGTTCCCAAAACAGTTAGGTCAGTATCATACCATTGTGGTGAATACTTCAAGGAGGGAACAAAAGCTGCGACGACGCAATCAGGCTGTTAATGCCATAGTACCAGCCGTCCCACAGTGGCTAAAGTGGTCCGAGCAGCCAGTGGTTTGGAGCCGCGAGGATCACCCAGGAGAAATAAATGAAGAGGGAAAACTCGCGCTGGTGGTTGCCCTCAAGTCGCAGGGTACAAGTTGAGCAAAGTACTGATGGATGGAGGCAGCAGCATCAATATATTATACTATGAAACCTTCAAAAGAATGAACCTCCAAGAAAAGCAGCTACACCCATCAAGAACAACGTTTCACGGTGTCGTGCCAGGCATATCAGCTCAGCCATTGGGGCGAATCAACTTGGAGGTCGCCTTTGGGACACAAAGCAACTTCAGGAGCGAGTACATTTGGTTCGAGGTTGTAGATTTCCAGAGCCCGTATCATGCGCTGTTTGGCAGAGAAGCATTCGCAAAGTTTATGGCTAGGCCGTGCTATGTGTACCTAAAGCTTAAAATACCAGGCCCTAGGGGAGTCATCACCATCAATGGCGACAAAAGAATAGCTCAAGAATGCGAAGAGGCGACAAGGCCATGGCCAGAGCAGCTTGCATCGCAGAGAGCGCGCCATGCGCGAGTCGCAGGAGAATTTTGATGACATCGTGAAGGCTAAGAGGCACCTGCCTGACTTGCGACTTCAGATTACGGCCGCAAGGGAGGCAAGGAAGTCAAAGGCTACAAGCCATTGCCAATAAGGACACATCCCAGGCATCGCGAGTTGCCATCAGCAGCCGCAACAAAATTATTAAGAGTTTACATCATCAAGCTGGCCACTCAGGGCTAAAAAACTTCACTTCTGATCGCCACCTAGGCGCGATCGACCCAATTCTGGTCGCCACTCAGGCGCGACCGACCCAATGTAACAATTCTGATCGCCACCTAGGCGCGATCGACCCAATTCTGGTCGCCACTCAGGCGCGACCGACCCAATGTAACATTCTGATCGCCACCTAGGCGCGATCGACCCAATTCTGGTCGCCACTCAGGCGCGACCGACCCAATGTAACACTTCTGATCGCCACCTAGGCGCGATCGACCCAATTCTGGTCGCCACTCAGGCGCGACCGACCCATGTAACATCTCTGGTTGCCACCTAGGCGCAACCGACCCAAGCATCACTTCTGGTCGCCACCTAGGCGCGACCGACCCTATGTATCATATAATGATTCTGAAATAAAGCATCTCAAACTACCAATTGAGCTGTGAGTCTTTTATTTTTTAATCATTGGTCCCTTGGGGGTGCGGCAGCTTTTTAGCGCGGCCTATTCCTTGGGATCGCCAAACAAGTGGCATTTATCGTGATTATACTCAACCTCTCTTGGATGCGACTTGCACTATGCGGCCAAAGTACTGGGGGTGCGGCGTCAATCGAGTTTGATTGCCTATCATGGCCGCTCTCGACCCTGAACACGCACTTTTTACCTGGGAAATACTGAGCCGCGCAAGGGCCTAAGTGAGGAAAAACCGAGACAAATCATAAGGACCAGCCTATTGGTCGAAACATGTACTGCTGAGAGTACTTAAGCAAACCATAATATTGTCTTATGACACATAAATTCTAACAATTATTACAGGCCGCTAAGGGCCAAGATCATCAAACCATTGTTTTCTTCTTCACTTGTGCGCAGCTTTTGGCCGGTGGGAAGGAGGAACAGGCGGCTTACCAAGCTTGCCAGAAGGAGCAATCGCAGGCTCGCTGGAGGGCTCTTCAGTCGCGGGCTTGGGGGCTGCAGAGCTGGATACGCCTGGAGAGGGGTTCTTTTCCTGCGGAATCACCGCACTGGATGACGGAGCGGGTAACTTCTCCCATCTGCTTCCATCTGCATTATACTTGCCCATATAGGTCGCAAGATCTATCCCCTCCACCAGTTCAGTCGCGTGGCCGCGCATATCCTTCCAAGTCGTCGCATATTCTGAGGCCGTCAGTTCGGTGCCATCCACCTTCTTCGAGGGCCTACCTTTTGCAACCTTGGCAGCATCAAAAGAAGGATAGTATGTCTTGGCCAAAGCAAGAACATGAGCCGCGCCGGTGCGAGCTGAGGACTCCTTCCAGTCCAAAAAGAACTGAGGCGCCCTAAGCAGTCTTTTAGCAGCCCTTCAGAATCACCGGGGACTGGCTTGGTCGGCAGCAGGCACTTAGACAGTGATTTCATGGCATCACAAGTTCTTCGCGAAAAATCGCGGATATACTCCAGCTGTTCTTGAGTACTGCCGCGCTGCTCCTTGGCATCTTCACCTACATCGAGGCATGTCTCCGTCAGCTCTACAACATACAGGCAAAGATAGTAGAGAAAAAGATGCAGATATGAGTCGCAACACATACCAGTTAACTCTTGAGTCATGATGCACACTTTGGCGTGGACAAGGTTATGGGCATCAGAAACTTTCTTCAACTTTTTCTCAAGCTCGCCAATGGAAACAGCCTTAAGCCTTGCGTCCTCGTTGGCATCAGCAATGGCGTCTTTCTGAGCACTGACTTGGAGTCCAGCTGCTGGACCCTCTCTTGGAACTTCTCTTCAACAGTTTTAAGCCGCAGCTCGGTGGCTTTGGCTTGCTCAGATAACTTGAAGCTTTCATCAGATAGCTCGCCCATCCTGGTTTCCCTCTTCTTCAGCTCAGCGTCACGCTGGCCAAGGAGCTCGCGCAGCCTCTCCAGTTCAGAGGGAGTATCCCCCAGCTGCTTTTCCAAGGCAAGTTTGGCAGCTGTTATGGAGCTTAGTTCCTCCTACAAAGGGTACATCAGTTAGTAAGTATATATCAACAGCTAAAAGAGAAGCATCAAGTCTCCCTTTACAGTCAAAGAAGAAACTTGATCCTTGGGGGCTAGAGACAGATAACTGGAGATAGAAGTTTACCTTATAAGCCGCAGACAGGTCAGACAGTGCCTTGCGGAGCTCCATGGCTTGCTTGTCATTTGAGGCAATGATAGCCTCTGACAGTCTCTCAGCGCGGCTTGTGGAGGAGGAAGAAGCAACCTCAGCACGCAGAATTGGCGACCGCAGGCTGTCTGCCGCTGGCGACTCAATCACTGGCGCATCAGCATCCTTGGCCATTACATCTATGGAGGAGGGGTTGACCTTCTCCACGTCCTGGATCATAAGGGGATCCGTTCTATCCTCCAGAGCCACCTCTTGGGTGGCTGTGTCAAGAACAGGGACCGTGGCCAGGTCATCAGTGGTGGCCACGCCCTCTACCATGGCGGTATGAGCCGCAGGTGATAAACGCGGCTCCACCGCGGGTTTAGCCGCACTTCTGCAAAAAGCAAGGGCATTGTGTGAAGAAGAAGCACATAAGCCAGAATAAAAGTATTATAAGCACAGGGAAAAGTCACTAACTCTGGAGCCATCTTCACAAAGGCCATAAGTTCACCGCTTGACGGTGAGGACAGGCCTTGGGTCCCAGAATCTACGAGCAGAAGTTTTGCGTGTCAGTAGAGGAAAAAGAAAAGCATTCAAGATGACAAGACAACAGAAATTACCAGAGTGGGGACCCATGTCTTCTTCAGCGAGGCGGTGGCTTTGAACACACGCTGGCAGCGGGAGGTCGCGCCCGTAGCAGGTTTGCGACGCTTCGTGGCCTCAGGGTTTTCCAGAGCATCAACTCTGGTTCCTCACGAGATAGCCTCTTGGAGGCTCTACGGGGAGTTGGTCCAGCCGCGGCAACAGAACTCGCGGCTGGCACTGGACTGTCATCCTCGTCCAGTTCAGTCTCTTCACCATCTGAGGCCGCAGAAGCAACAGAAGGGATATCAGCAGTCTCGCTGCCCTCTAGAGTGGGCAGCAACTTCTTTCGTGCGGCACGCTTGGGAGCAGCAGTGCCGGCGACGGTCGCAGGCAGCGACCAGTAGTTCTCATCAGCCTGGATCAGGAGATATAAGTTGCAGTATTAAGAAAAGGAATGCGACTCAACTACGAAGGCGAAAAGACAGAGAAGAGGAGTTACCTCAAAAGGCTTGTTGTTAACACTGAAAGGGGCAAGCCCCACCTTATCGAAGGAGATGTCCTTCTCCTCAGTCACGCGGGTGACAAATTCCACCCAATCCTCAGGCCTCCAGTCCGAAGCCTTGATACGATCAACGTCAGCAGAGGTGCCTGTGCACTCAAGGAAGGATCGCTGTCGTGGACTCACGGGCTGAATGCGCCATTTGGTCCAGCAAGAGAGAAGATCAAGGCCAGTAAGACCATGACCTATTAAGGCGCGGACCTTGATCAGCGACTCATTGATGAAGGGCATGGCCGAGTCGCGGGGTTTTGATTTCAGTGCCTCGGTAGGCACGAAGAGGGTGTTAGACCAGGAGGGAAGGCGAGTTTCGCCCTCCGGTGAAGTATCTTGGCAATAGAAGAAAGATTTTTGCCAAGCCCTGGGTCGATTCGCCAGGGCTAGCTTGGGAAGGCAAGAGTTCTATGGCGTTGAAGAGAGATGGCGCCGACCTGAACGTAGGCGCCCCCTTGGAGACAAGTTGGCTGTTGCAGGTGAAAGAGGCCAGCCACAGATCGATGTTGGGGGCTATGCCAAGATAGTCCTCGCACAGCACATGAAAATTGCTCACCTGGAGCATTGAGTTGGGCCCGATGTCGTGAAGACGGAGGCCTAGGCGTTGCAGCAAATTGCGGAAGAAGGGAGAACCTGGCGGCGTGAATCCACGCTCCACGTGCTCCACGAACATCACCAGCTCGTTGGGCTTGGGGCGCGGCTCGATTTCATCGCCTGGCGCCCGCCAGACGCCGTCCTCCTTCGGCGGCAAGAAGCCAGCCTCGGCCAGATCTGCAAGAGTTTCCTCCGTTACCCAGGATCCTTCCCAGTTGCAGGAGATCTGCGCCTATCGTCAGATGGCTTCGCCTTGGGCGCCATTGCGAGGGGGATTGGATTGGGGAACTAGGCTCGGGTCGAGGAAGAAGACGGCGCGCTAGGGATGAGAAGATTGCAAGGGCAAATGGATAATGACCTAGGTGGCCGCAGCTTATAACTGAAGGGGCCCGCAACTAACGGCACTATCTGTGCTCGCAACCAACGGCACAATTTGCGCCCGCAAAACGAGTAACGGTCCGCAATTAAAGGAAACAGAATATTTCCAGAAGAGAGATGAGTCGCGCAGATAAGTCACAGCTCTGAATCGCATAAGTCAGGAGATTGGTCAGAACGTTTGCAGTGCGGCTCAGAGACCATTTCAAGAGGTCAGAAGATTCTCACCGTAAAGTCCTAACCAATCTTGGGCTAATGTCGGGGGAATACTTTCTGGATTAACCCGCGGCCTAGTGCGATTTAACTTACTCGCACGGACAAAGGCCCACTTGGGAAGCAAGCCCAATGTTGAACCGCCATAAGGGGAAAGTTCTAGAAGACATATCCCGGAGGACGTGAAGACCAAGTAGTCTCCGAGTAGGCCTCTGTGGACGTATTCCTTATGGGGAAGTTTCCTTTTGTAACCTAGCGAGACTCTGTGTATATAAAGGGACTCGCAGGACTTAGAGCAGGTCAAGCTATCAAGCACTAAACCCTAGCTCATACGGCGAGTACCAGATCGATCGCCTCCATTGTAACACTCGATTATCATATCAATACCAATCTAGGGTAGGCAGGAAGTAGTGTCGGGGGGCTGCCCCCGGGTAGGGCAAAGATGATGAGTTATGAGCAGTTAAGGTCTAACCGGATCAAGAGCCGGCTAAGTTATCCGGGTCGGATCTCAAGGCGATTCGGTCAGTCCTACTTCAAGCCGGTGAAAGAAAAGACCAAAGGGGATCCGGTGAGGTTTAACCGGATCCAGGAAAGAAGAGCCGGCTAAGTTATCCGGGTCGGTCAGGAAGGACCCGGGTAGGGCAACTCGGATGATGCACAGGGGCCAAGTAATGTCAGTAAAAGTCACGGGCACTGTAAGGTTGCTGACCGGGGCTCAGAAGACAGCAAGGTGCTGCCACAGGTTTTCCGGGTCACAAGCCCCTAGGCGCTGACTCGGCCTATTCGGGAAAGGGGCAGTGGCTAGGCTACTGTGGTCTACACTGCCTTAAGCTCAAAGAGGAAAGATAAGCCTGTGGTGAACAGAGGGTGAGCTGGGCTGAGTGACAGTGGCCAGTGTTTGTCCTGTTCTCCTTGTCCATGCCATTGTCCTCTGCGGCCAGGGGCAAAAGGGTAATTCGGTTACTGTATATAGGCAACACCACCTCCTCTGTGGGGAGGATCGACGATTGTGAGCATCTTTTCCCCCCCAAGCTTCATCTTCTACCTAGAGCCCGTTCCTTTGTTCATCATACAGCTCAAGGAGCGCTCTGTACTTGTAAACACTTGAGATATAAGAGAGTAGGCTAGAGCTGCAGTAGGGGTGTTACCTCCACAAGAGGGCCCCGAAGCAGGGTACATCGTGGTGTTCTTCGCTGTTCTTGGTTTGCTTTGTTCTTGTTGATTCCTGCGAGGTTCTTGTTTGGTCTTCATGCGTGCTTCGTAGGCGCGCAAACCCTCCCCGGTTCCCCCAACGCCCAAGCGAGCCCACACTTAAGCCATACCCATGGCATCTGCCGTGACACCACCACGACAGTTGGCGCCCACCGTGGGGCAAGCATTGGCGTTGGCTGGGGTTTCCATCCGGACGGGCTCCGTCACTGGTGCCGGCGAGCGGGTCCTCTCCGGGCTCGTGTGCAAGCTCGGCGAGTTCAACTTCATCAGCGACAACGCGGGGTGCTTCTCCAACAAGCCCTTCCCCGCGGATGGCTTCCTCATGACGCTGGGCAGCTTCGTCACCTACGTCGCCACCGAGCCAGTTCGCGAGTACCCGGCGCAGGTGCTCGTGGCTGCAGATCCTCCATCTTTCCGCGCAGCTCGCGGAGGGCGTAGCGCTCGCCCTGGGAGCAGCGTGGAGGTCATGGTGGCTGCCGCAAACGCTGCTGCAGGCAAAGGAGGTGCCAGCACGAGCGTGCCAGAGGAGCTGGCCACGCCAGTCGATCCGGATGACATGCCGACTCGGACAGCTAAGTTCCCTAAGGAGAAACCCGATCCGGTTGGTCCCCTTGGCACGTCAAGCAGGGGTGCTTCCTTAGAGGGTATCTTGGAAAAGCTAGCTCGGCCAGTGGCTCCTGGAGCAAATGTTGATCTTACTGTAGCTCAGCTAGAGGCAGAGCGCCTGAGGTTGCAAAAAGAGGCTCGGTTAGTGATAGAGTCTAGGCAAGAGTTTGATAGAGACCTGAGAGAATACAATGCTGCCAATGGTATCACAGATGGCTTTACTCCTGTAGTGCACCGCTCGCGCAAGAAAGCCGAGCTACGTAACAGAGGCAAGGACCTCAACGACGAGTTGGCTAGAGCTGCAGGTTCGAGCTCAAGTAAAGCCACTAGTCATAGGTCCGGAACAGGCAAGCCGGTTTATAGCTCCCCGGCTAAGAATCTTAGGGCTGCAGCAGCAGCGCGAGCTGAATTAAGTAACCTGACCGGGGATGCTTGGCGCAAGCAGGCGGAGAGAGTGAATGAGCTAGTGGATGTGTGCAACAGGCAGAATGAGGCCTACAGGAAAGCTAATCCGGATGCTGGTGGTTCCCGGGTAGTTGTCTCGGTTAGGGCTGCTAGCCAGAAGTCTAAGGGGCAAGCGTCCTCTCCGCATGTTGGGATTGACCGAGCCCAAAGTGTGAACTCGGGTAAGAGCAAGCAGCTGCAAACTTATGATGCGGTATACGCAAGCAAGCAACTTGCAGCCCAAGGAAAAGGCGGACAAGGCAGAAACAGTGGTGGTCAAGGCAATCCGGGTACTGGAAGGGAGAATTCGGCTGGCCGAGGTCAACCGCCTCGCCACCCCGGACAGCAAATGATGGCACAGGTGCAGCAGCAGAGTGGTGGCCAGGTGGGCTACCATTATGACGATGGCAATTCGGCTATGGCGCGAGCCGGATACCAGACGTATGACAATGCACTGGCGTCGAGACTGGGGCCTCGGATGTTGGATCCGGATGATCAGCGTCTCAAATTGGACAGAATCTACCAGTCCGAGAAGCTGGAAGAGCAGGGCCCACCGGGTCCACCATGCTTTGGACCTCGGATAATGAATGAGCCAAGTGTGCCTTTGTTTCAGCTCGGCCGCAACACGAAGCCGTATAATGGGCACCAAGCCACAGGATTGGCTGACGGACTATGTATCATCAGTGCACATTGCGGGGGGCAATCGCCGATGGGCGGTCCGGTATCTCCCGCATATGTTAGAAGGTCCAGCCCGGATCTGGTTGAATAACTTGCCGCCGGGTAGTATCAATTGTTGGATGGATTTGGAACAGGCGTTTAACAGCAACTTCTCCAGCACCTACAAGAGGCCAAACCGACCTCAGCTCCTGGCTGCGTGCAAGCAGGAAGAGAGGGAGACAGACCGAGAGTATTTGACTCGGTGGAGCAACATGCGCAATTCTTGCGAAGGTGTAGTGGAGGAGCAGGCCATTTCATGGTTTGCACAGGGATGCAGGCATGGTACACCACTTTGGCAGAAACTCCAAAGAGATATGCCGAAAACCCTGGCAGATATGATCCGGATAGCAGACACGTATGCGCTGGGTGATCCAACACAGCCCGCATTGGATGCAGTGGGAGCAAACAGGAGGCAACCAGTTAATAACCGAGTTGGACCATTAAGGCCTAGTGACCGACATGAATTCGGTTACAAGAGAAGAGATCCGGATTACAGATACGGTTCTGATCAAGTTGCTGCGGTAAACATGGATCAACCCGGTGGAGGAGATGCGCAGAGGCAGAAAACTGATGGTCCAGCTTGGAGGCCGAATCAAGGTGCTTGGCCGAAGAAAGTGTGGGAGGGACCAAGTCCACCTCTGACTTTTGAGTCCAGATTAGATGGGCCTTGCTGTTATCACACCACCGATCCGCGCAAACCGGCTAATCATTCGACCCGGAACTGTAGTTGGCATCACCGCATTCAGGCGGAAGGTCAAAGAGGACCACCTCAAAGAGGTGCTCCTAGACCGAATTTCAGGCCAAACATGCCGCTAACCGGAGCCAATGCGACCCCGGTCAACGCTGGAACTCCAAGGCCAGCAGCAACGAAGCCGGTTAACCTGGTGAACATGGGAGGCAGTGACAATGGTGATGGCCCAAGTAGGCAAGGTGGATACCCTGGGAATGATTACAAGGAAGCACATCAGAGTTATGTGGTTTTCGTGACCGAGCCAACTGACAAGAAAAGTCAGTTGAGACGAGCAAAGGAGGTGAATGCCGTGATGCCAGCAGTTCCAAAGTACTTGAACTGGTCTGAGCAGGAGATCACTTGGAGCAGGGCGGATAACCCAAGGATCATGCCAAGCCCAGGGAACTATGCACTGGTGGTGGATCCAACTTTGGTTGGACCCAAGCTGAACGTGAAATTTAGCCGAGTCTTGGTCGACAATGGCAGTGCCATAAACATCATGTATCGGGACACAATGATCAAGTTGGGTATTTCGCCGAATCAGTTGCAACAGAGCAGCTGTACTTTCCATGGCATAGTACCCGGGGTATCTTGTTCCCCCATGGGTAAGATCTGGGTAGATGTGTTGTTCGGTACCAGGGACAATCACAGGCTTGAGAGTCTCGAGTTCGAGGTGGTGGATTTGGAAAGCCCATACCATGCTCTGCTTGGCAGGCCAGCATTAGCCAAGTTCATGATATCTACTCATGTGGCCTACCTCAAGATGAAAATGCCTGGCCCGAATGGTGTTATCACCGTTGCGGGAGACTACAAGAAGGCCATACAGTGTGCTACAGTTGGTTCCAACTTAGCCGAATCACTGGTGATACAAGCTGAAAAGAGCAAGATGCACGAGGTGGTGGCAATGGCGAAGTCGGCTCAGTTAGGCGTGCTGGCCATGACCAATCCGGATGGCGGCGCAACCTTTGAAGTGCCCAAGGAGACAAAGAAGATCCCCATTGACCCGGAGAACCCAGAGCGCATGGCCATCATTGGAGCCGGTTTGGGCGAGAAATAGGAAAGCGCGCTCTGCCATTTCCTCCGTGAGAATCGGGATATCTTTGCATGGTCGGCTAAGGACCTGCCTGGTGTTCCGAGGGAATTGGCAGAGCACTCTTTGTTTGTCAGGCCAGAAGTAAAACCGGTTAAGCAACCGACTAGGCGTCTCTCAGAAGATAGAAGAAAAGTGGTGCTCGATGAGCTGGCTAAGCTACTGGCAGCCGGATTCATTATGGAGGTGCTGCATCCAGACTGGATATCCAATCCGGTTCTGGTAGAGAAGAAGAAGGACGAACCAGCTGTGGTCAAGGTGTGGCGCATGTGTATAGACTTCACCAATCTGAACAAGGCGTGTCCGAAGGATCCATTTCCTTTACCTCGGATTGATCAAGTGATCGATTCCACTGCTGGGTGTGAGTTGTTGTCTTTTATTGATGCGTACTCTGGTTTTCACCAGATACCACTGAACCCTAAAGATCAAATAAAGACTGCTTTTATTACCCCGTATGGGGCGTATTGCTATCGTGTCATGTGTTTCGGTTTGAGAAATGCCGGTGCTACTTATCAGAGATGTATGCAGAAATGCCTACACTCCCAGATGGGCAAAAATGTGCAGGTCTATGTCGATGATATTGTTATCAAAACTAAAGAGAAACATACTCTCCTCGGGGATCTCGAGGAGACATTTGTGAACTTGAGAAAATATCGGTTGAAATTGAATCCGGATAAATGCACCTTTGGTGTCCCGGCTGGAAAGTTGCTTGGCTTCCTTGTATCAAGCCGAGGCATTGAAGTTAACCCGGCTAAGATCCGAGCCATAGAAAACATGAAATTGCCTAAGTGTCTAAAAGATGTGCAAAAATTCACCGGGTGCTTAGCCTCATTAAGCCGGTTTGTGAGTCGGTTAGGAGAGAAAGCTTTGCCCTTATATCAATTGATGAGAAAGAGCACCGGGTTCACATGGACCCCACAGGCAGATTCGGCTTTCAATGAGTTGAAAAAGATGTTGTCCACTGCTCCAATTTTGGCATCACCTTTGCCGAGTGAACCGATGTTGCTTTACATTGCGGCCACTAACCGGGTCGTAAGTGTGGTTATTGTGGTAGAAAGAGAGGAAGAGGGCAAATCCGTGCAGAGGCCGGTGTACTATTTGAGTGAGGTGATCTCAACTTCGAAGCAAAATTATCCTCACTACCAGAAGATGACATATGGTGTGTACCTGGCGGTCAAGAAATTGAAACATTACTTCCAAGAGCACCCGATTACAGTGGTGTGTGAAGCTCCAATTGCGGAGATCATTGGGTGCAAAGATGCAACTGGCCGAGTTGCCAAATGGGCGATAGAAGTGTCTCCTTACACACCGCATTATGAGAGAAGAGACGCTATCAAGTCTCAGGCTTTGCCGGATTTCCTTTGTGACTGGGCTGTGAATACAAGCATATACCTCGGCTGGAAAACCAAGCTGCAGATGTTCTGTCAAAACTCGGGTCGTCTAGGGAGGCAATCCCACCTGGAATATCCTTGAATCATCTAAGGGTGCCTTCAATCAAACCGTCGCCTGATTCCGAGTCGATTTTTATTCCCAAGCAAGAATCCGAAGCTATTCCTATGAATGTTGACGTTGAGTATATCGAGGAAGACCCGGGGACTGCATGCCCGGACTCGGGGACTGCTCACGCAGATTCGGAAAATGCTAACCGAGTCTTGGGAAAGAGGAGTAGAGATGATGATGCTAACCGGATTGTGGGGAATGGACAGAAGCTGATAGAAGAGATAATGGCGGCCAAACCTGTGGAAGAAAATGAGCACTTGTTCCCTTTGCATCCAGTACCAGAGTGGGCTGAAGAGATCATGAAGTTCATCGAGGAAGGAAGCTTGCCAAGCGATGAGACCAAGGCTAGGCGTGTCCAGAGGAGATCCAAGGCTTATACCATCATCAACAAGGAGTTATACAAAAGAAGTGTAACCGAGGTGTTGCAGCGCTGCGTGGAGCCAGCAGAGGGCAAGGAGATGCTCCTAGAGATACACCAAGGTGAATGTGGACATCATTGCAGTACAAGAGCCCTGGTGGCTAAAGTGTTTCCGGCATGGATTTTATTGGCCCACTGCTCATGCAGATGCGGAGGACATAGTCCGCAGGTGTGAAGGATGCCAGAGATTTGCTAAGCAAACACACTTACCCGCATCGGCACTGAAGACAATTCCTATTACTTGGCCATTTGCGGTGTGGTGTTTGGATATGGTGGGAGATTTCAAGCCGGCTAGGGGCAACATGACACATATGCTGGTGATGGTGGATAAGTTCACCAAGTGGATAGAGGTGAAACCAATACGGAAAGTGGATGGCCGTTCGGCTGTAATCTTCTTGAAAGAAATCATTTTGAGATACGGATACCCTCATAGCATCATCTCGGATAACGGCACAAACTTTGCTGTCGGAGAGTTTGCCCGATTCTGCATGAATAAGGGGATCCGGTTAGACATAGCCTCAGTGGCACATCCAGAGTCCAATGGGCAAGTGGAAAGATCAAATGCTCTAGTGTTAGCCGGCATCAAGGCTCGTCTCATTGAACCATTGTTGAAAACTCCAGGGTGCTGGATAGATGAAATCCCATCAGTTCTATGGGGTCTAAGGACTACACCGAATCGGTCGACAGGCTATACGCCATTCTTTCTGGTGTATGGGGCAGAAGCTGTCCTACCCACTGACATAGAATATGATGCACCAAGGGTGGCAATGTACACTGAAACCGAGGCAAAGGAGGCCCGGGAAGATGCAGTGGATCTGCTAGAGGAAGCAAGAGAGTTGGCCCTGTCTCGGACAGCAATATACCAGCAAAATCTCAGGCGTTATCATAGCCGGAAAATCAGTCCTCGAGTGTTTCATGAGGGTGATCTAGTGCTGAGGCTGGTGCAGCGCAGCAAAGGCCGACACAAATTGTCACCTCCATGGGAGGGACCATTCATTGTGAGCAGGGCTATGCACAATGACTCGTACTATCTTATAGATGTACAGGAACCAAGGGAGGATGGCTTGGACAGACCCGGACAGGAAACCAAGCGACCTTGGAATGTAGCTCTGCTTCGACCCTTCTACTCTTAAAGGGCGCAATGTATGTATTTCAATTTATCATGAATGAAATCGCAGTAATCCGAGTCTGGACTCGGGGACTGCTTCGTCCTTATGCGTGTGTTGTTTATTACGGCTTTGTTTGTTGCCGTTCATGTGCCGAATCGCTTTGAACCTTGTTCTGAGTTTCAAGTAATGTATGTTGTGTTGTTGATCTCGTGACTCGACTGACAAACACCAAAATGGTAGTCAAGAGCAGAGATGAGGAATATGGGAAACATGAAAATGGACACGGGGACTCGGTCCAAAACCGATTCGGCACATGTCGTTTACTAACCCATGTTATTTATTTTTTCGTTTATGTTGAATGATTCTAAACCACAACTCGCATGTTTCAAGTACTGTATGCTATGATTCCTATCTTGTGACTCGACTGTCAAAACACCCAAAGAGGTAGACAAGAGCAAAGATTTGGCAAAAGTAGTAAACAAGAAAACAGACTCGGGGACTCGGTTTAAGATGATCCAACATAAACCTTGTCCGGATCACGTTAAGCATGATAAGCATAGTCTCGAAAGAACTTAAAATAGTCTATTACATCTGCTCCCGGCATACCGGGGATTTAATGTTTTTGTTAAGTACTTCAGGGGGCAGCGGACTCGGTCGCGGCAGACTCGGTCATAGGAGTTTCAGTTGCGGGAACTTCTGTGGGAGGAGCTTCGGTTAGCGGAGCTTCGGGCGCGCGAACCTCGGTTACGGGTATTTCGGTGGAAGTGGACGCGGTTACGAGAGGTTCTGTTGCTGGAGCAGATTCGGAAGATGGTGGCGCTCCGGAAGTAATCTTGACTGAGAGCTTGAAGGATGGGCGGATTCGGAAATTTCCGGATCGCGTGAAGCCTGTTTTAATCACAGTCAAGTTAGTGGCTGAAATCACAAAAGACTCGGTTGGAGTTTGTTCGGTGAGCTTGGCCGAGTCGGAGGCTGGTACCTTGCTGGATTTTTCTTCATCAGACTCGCCCTCTGAGTCGGCATATTCTTCAGCGGAGGCGTCGTCTGATTCCTCTTCTTCAGTGTCTTCTCCATCCGAGTAGACTGGAGCCTCCAGATCAAGATGCTTGGTGCGTGCAAATTCGGCCATGAAGTTGGCGGCTTCTTCACGGATCTTGATCCGGATAGGGTCTGTAGCCCATGAAGAACCCTCGCGAAAGGAGCGCACTTTGGCAAGGTCAATCAGCTCGTACCAGGACATGATGAATAACAAAGCTGCGTCAGCACCAGCGCGGGCAGACGAAGACCTCCACTGTTTTAACCGGGTCATTGCTTGATCCAGGTCTCTGATCAGCTCCTCCACGGGCACAACTTGCCGCGCTTCAGGAAACAAGATTCGGTGAGCCTTGAGACTTGCATTAAGCAGACCAATGTGGGAATCCTTCAGAGGAGCAATCCGAGCCTTAAGTGCTGTAATATGATCTTCGATGTCCCATGTCTCGGATAGGGGAGCCTCGGTTAATTTAGCTCTCTCAGCTCGGGCGTTTCGCACAGCCTTGGCGGCTTGAAGCCGAATGCTGGTAAACTCTCCTACAAACAAATAAGCTAATACTGAGTTCAGCAAGAAGGAACACAATCATATGTATCGGTTAAGAGCAGAAAGAAAAAAGGGGATTCGGTGAACTTACGATCCATGTCATCGTTAAGGCTAGCAAGTTGAGCCAGCCATTTCGCACTGGCCGCTTGGTGAGCAGCCAGTTCTTCTTTAGCAGCTTTCAGTTCAGCTTCAGACTCGGCCACTGTGGTTTGAATCTGCTTATCCATTTCGGCTCGCCTCTGTAGCCCGGCGTGCAAAGTGTCTCGCTCCTTCTGAATTGTATCTTTCTCCTTTTGGAGCGTGTCTCTCTCCCTCCGCAGTGCATCCCGCTCTCCTTTAACTTTGTTCTTCACTTTTTCAACCCGGTCAAGCTCCCGCTGGACTCGGGCTACCTCTGATTTTTCCTCGGATAAAGCACGCTTTTGCTCTTCCTCTTTGCTATTCATCTTGAGGACCAAGGCATCAAATGATTTTTGGAGCTTGTGGTACTGGTTGGCAAGCTGCTTAAAGAGGTCGCTGCGAGTGCCCGTGCTTTCCTGAAAGAAAGTAGATAGCGTCAAAAGAGACTCGGGGACTGATACCCGAGACAAGGTGGAGCCAAAACAAATCTCGGAGATTGGCCGAGACTGACCGAATCGGTTAAAAAGAAACCCGGGGACTGGGGGTCTCACAGTTTTTTCAGTTAAGAAAAAGATCATGATCAAATTTTTTAAAAGATTCAAGCCGAATGACTTTCTTACTCCAAAGAGTATCAGTCGTTCGACCCGAATCTCGGGGACTGGGTGTATACTATTTGATCATGACGAACTAAAAGCAAGATTCGGCAAACTTACCTCGAAGACTTGGTGCGATGCAGTAAACGCAACCTTCACTGAATGAAGAGATTGCATCATTCGGCTAGGACCAGCAGGGTGCGGCGTTGCAGCGGAAAAGCCTGGTGCAAGGTCCACGGCGTTCCAGGCCTCAATAAAGTCATTGGCAGTGCTGAGCTTAGGCTTGGCTTGGCCGGATTGAATGGCAGAGGAGGTAGCGGTGGTTTGCTTGACAGCAATCACTTGCTTATCCGGAGTGGAGGAAGTTGTGCCAAAGACAACTTGAGTCGGCTTGGGTGGAGGTGATGCACCCGGGGTCTGTCTCTGATGTTGCGGTTTCTGTGGTTTCTCGGAAGTTTGTTGCTGTTGTTGCTGCTGTTGCTGCTCTTCAGGGGTTACTTGTGGTTGTTGCTGCCTCGGTTTCTTCTTCTTCTGCTGCTGCTCTTGGCTCAGTGCAGATTGAGTTGCAGGAGCAGGACGGGAATCCGGCTTAGGTGTGGACTTAACCGATGTCTTAGCCTTTTCCTTCTCCAGCTCCTTCAAAGGACGTGGCCAGCTTGAATCTCGGATTGGAGCCGAGGTTTCCTCACTCTCCAAGTCGATAACCGGCTCTGAGATGGGAGTCGGCTGGGGAATATTGGTAGTTGGGACACGCGTGGGTGAGGTGGCAGTTCGGTCAGGAGACTGGGTTTCCATGGCCGTATCCAATGGAGGAATGGGAGAAGAGATGGATGAATGAGTCTGCGCGGTGATGAGGACATCACTGCATAAAGCAAAGCAAACAGTTAACTCGGATAGATATGACTCGGTTAATAGAGGAAGAAAGCAAATAAAGTTCGGTCAATGTTACCCCTTGGTGGTGGGCATCGGTTTGACACGGCTCGGCTTGTCGCCGGATTTCTTTCTTCGCTTGGTCTCTGGGGCATTTGTCTCGGGCGCCTCAGCGCGTTTCCGAGATGTCTCTTGGGTATCATCTTTGGCTGGAACATAAGGTGGTGGTAACCATGAAATCGGAATAGCATTGATGGGTTCTAAGATGCAGCAATCTTCATCTTCCTCGTCGGAAAGGTGTGAGTGTTTGATTGCTTACCCTTGCGGACTGGCTTGGCACGGGGAATGGGCAAATAGTCATCCGTATCCGGATCTTCTTCGCCCTCGCGCGGCGGGCTGAGATCCGGTGTCCATGCCTTGGTGGAGAGATCTCCGTCTTCAGTAAGTTGGCGATCAAACAGCTACAAAGAAGGTAATGCGAATCCATCAGGCCGCGGTTATGCGGATGAAGTAGATTGGGTTCGGAGAGTGGTGAGCTAACCTGTGGAGGAAGTTTTTCCCGGTAGAATGGCTTTACACCCCACCGCCATTTGTCCGACATCTCATTGACAGCAATGGCGTTTACCCGTCTGAAGACGGAAGCTTTGTTAAGCTCGTGCTTGCTGATCCGGGTAGGATCTAGTGCGCCACGCATGTGGCATATCTTGTGGTCACGCCTTTGAAGAGGGCTGACCCGGCGAGAGATGAAGGTCCGGAGGAGGTCGTCAGAGATCATGCCATTCTTCAAAAAATCCTCCAGAGCGGTGTGCACTGTCTGGAGTTCAGCAATCGTTTCAGCCGGATTGTAACCGAAGTTCAGCTCGGCTCTGGGCGGCTCCATCCTGAATTCGGGCAGATTAAGAGCGTCATGGCCCTCAGCGCTCTTTATGTAAAACCAGGTCCTTTGCCATTTCTTCACCGTCTCTAGGCCGGTGACTCGGGGAAAGGCGGATCCCTGCCGTGGCGTGATGCTAACCGAACCGCAAGCGGTCAGCTCTTTCGGCTTGGTACCCGGGATGGTGTGCTTGCGAAGGTGGAAGTACTTTGCCCATATATCCACACTCGGCCAAAGACCGAGATAGCCTTCGCAGAAGGAAGAGAAAGCTGATAAAGAGACGAAGGCGTTCGCCGGGAGGTGGTGAAGCTGTAATCCGAAGAAGTCCAGAAAGGCCCGGAAGAAGTCACTGGCAGGTAACCCGAGCCCGCGCTCGAAGTGTGCTATGAATACCACGCGTTCACCGGGTTCGGGCGCCGGTGCAGTTCTTTTCCGGGTCGGCGGCAGATGGCTTGGGGCGTTATGCGTCGGGTGGCTCGTAGCCATTCCAAGTCATTTTTGGTAACATCAGATCCTTCCCATCGGCCAGGGGGAAGTTTGGCCATAACCGAATCGGTCCTGCAGCAAAGAGTCGGATAACCGGGTCAGGAAATTCGGAATCCATGGGACCAAAGAAGAATCGGATAACATTAAAGCCGAATCCGATCTATGGTGACTCGGCTAATCCTATCCCGGGTAGGGCTAACCGGGTCCGGTGGAGAAGGTGAAGCGGTTGGAAGTCGCAAACATCTTTCCGCAAGTTTCTAGGGTTGGGAAGATCTACAGCGGTGGTAAAAAAGAAAGAAAATCACGGGTAAAAACATGGTTGAACTGCTCCAACGGGGACAGGTGTATCTAGGCCAGTCTATTGCGGAACTTGGACAGAAAATTTGCGGAGTGTGCTACGGCAGGAACACGGGCTTAGATACGCATCAATCTACCAAGAACAGGTGTGTGTATTCCGAGAGTATGAACTCGTCACGGTGGCTATGGCGAGAGGAGGAAGAACTTACAGTGCGAGTCGCTCGAAGGAGGAGTTCGACGGAGAAACGTCGGAGATGGGCGCGAGGCGCGGCTCCGATGGTCTTGCTCTGGTACGCTGTGCGTCCCTGGCGCGGCAACCTTGAATGGCGAGGTTGCGGCGGCGTCGATGGAGCGGGTTAGTGGGAGTTGAGAGGAAGAAGAAGGGGAAAAACCACCGCGCCCTCTTTATAGCCTCCAGCGGTAACTGCCCCCCACTACCGCGCGGTTACCGGAGCACGGTTAGATCCCTTGCGTCGCGGAACTCTGTGGCAGCTGCTGTGGCCGTGTATTTCAAGCACTCGTGGCCACGCCGCAGAATTGGAAGCGGTGGAGCGGATCCTATGTGCCGTCAACGGAGAAAACGAGGAGACGTGGTCTTCTGGTCAAACACACTCGAATACCCGGTGGATCCGGATAACGAGCTGACAACCCGGGTTATACGGCTTTGCACAGGCTTTTCCTGCCAAATGTCCCGGAAAATTCGGACAGCTAGAGGTGATCCGGTTAGTGATGTTGGTTTAGAATCTGGAACGGCCCTTCAGCCGATGCCGTAGGACCGCACCAGCTTCGGGGACTACTGTCGGGGGCTGCCCCCGGGTAGGGCAAAGATGATGTTTATGAGCAGTTAAGGTCTAACCGGATCAAGAAAGCCGACTAAGTTATCCGGGTCGGATCTCAAGGCGATTCGGTCAGTCCTACTTCAAGCCAGTGAAAGAAAAGACCAAAGGGGATCCGGTGAGGTTTAACCGGATCCAGGAAAGAAGAGCCGGCTAAGTTATCCGGGTCGGTCAGGAAGGACCCGGGTAGGGCAACTCGGATGATGCACAGGGGCCAAGTAATGTCAGTAAAAGTCACGGGCACTGTAAGGTTACTGACCGGGGCTCAGAAGACAGCAAGGTGCTGCCACAGGTTTTCCGGGTCACAAGCCCCTAGGCGCTGACTCGGCCTATTCGGGAAAGGGGCAGTGGCTAGGCTACTGTGGTCTACACTGCCTTAAGCTCAAAGAGGAAAGATAAGCCTGTGGTGAACAGAGGGTGAGCTGGGCTGAGTGACAGTGGCCAGTGTTTGTCCTGTTCTCCTTGTCCATGCCATTGTCCTCTGCGGCCAGGGCAAAAGGGTAATTCGGTTACTGTATATAGGCAACACCACCTCCTGTGGGGAGGATCGACCATTGTGAGCATCATTTCCCCCCCAAGCTTCATCTTCTACCTAGAGCCCGTTCCTTTGTTCATCATACAGCTCAAGGAGCGCTCTGTACTTGTAAACACTTGAGATATAAGAGAGTAGGCTAGAGCTGCAGTAGGGGTGTTACCTCCACAAGAGGGCCCCGAAGCAGGGTACATCGTGGTGTTCTTCGCTGTTCTTGGTTTGCTTTGTTCTTGTTGATTCCTGCGAGGTTCTTGTTTGGTCTTCATGCGTGCTTCGTAGGCGCGCAAACCCTCCCCCGGTTCCCCCAACGCCCAAGCGAGCCCACACTTAAGCCATACCCCATGCATCTGCCGTGACACCACCACGACAAGTAGGTCTTTACCTCACATTGAGGGGCCGAACCTGGGTATCTTGTTGATCTTTGTTTCTGCGATCCCAAGCTCGGAGATGCTTGACTCGCATAATCCCACACCTACGAAGTCATTTATGACACCTGACGTGACAAACCCACGACAGCCCCCCCCCCCCGGAGACCCACCAATACCGCGCCGCAGCGACAACCCAACCCAGCGCACCACAACCTCTCGAGATGCATACACAATACTGTGTAGAGGAATCTGAGATAACAAACGAGGCACCTTGTACCGCCTCCGGCGAGGCCTCCGCCGTCGTGGATCTCCGCCATGCCGAGCCGCTGGAGAGCTCCTCTGTTTCGCCCCTCCGCTCTTCTTGACGCGCCGACGAAGAGACGAGTAAAAAAACGGGCCGAAACAAAACACAGCCCACACCCGAACCCAAACCCCTAACGAGACTACTACCCGCGAACGGAGGCGCACAGCTGAACGAGTTGCGTGAATCTCAAACAAGAAACGGACGCCAGAAATTCGACTGACGGGAATAGAGAAACAGTCGACTGAGATAAAGCAAAAACCTATTTTGTTCGTCACGCGTATCTACACGAACGGTATTAATCAAAGAATGTGTGTAGTATATACCCACTCTGCTGACGTTTCGTGCAGAAATCCATTTTCAATTCGCCTTATTTCCCCATTTTCTCCATCTTTTTCTCCCCAGTGTAGAATAAATACACTTGAAAATTGGTATTCCTAGGCTTCTTTTCTTACGCAAGCCTACAGAATTTTTTTCGGTTACATTGCTTAAGTTGACGATACTCAAACCAAATGTGCACTAAATTTTCATTTTGCACTCGATCTAAGAGTTGCAGCACTGCAAGAAATGCTCAACGGGAAACATTCGGCAGCGCGTTGTTGTGTCACAACCACGTTACCTTCCACGGTGATCAAGGCCAAGTCAAGGATCAATGCGCCGGCAATGCATACGTGAAGAGCATCTTCTGTCGAAGGGGACCCAGCTGGCAGTGAACCAACCCAGGCGTGGTAGCGCCGTGTATTATAAGCCGTGGTTGTGTCAATCAGAGGTATCGAATTGTAATCTGACAAATTGGAACTCGTTTGATCCTTCCTCTCTTCCTCCTTTTCCGGAGCTCTGCTCGTCAG